>CM041292.1:10113618-10622739 GCA_023052935.1 Piezodorus guildinii
AAATTAAATGTTGTTTCGGTGGAAATATGTGTGACTATATTTACTTTATAACAATATAAAATTGTAATGAACCATAATCACACAACTTTATGCCCTATTTGTCACCCTACCTTACGTTTCACAACTTTTTACATAAGTTAACATTTTTTTCAATCTTTAACTGGCCAACGGTATATTATACGTCAATGTCACTATTCTTATATTCCGAGGGAACAAAATTATAAAAAACATTTTTTTTTCTTCTTTCCTCATTTAATTAATTACTAAATTCGTTCAATTTGTATATTCAGCCGTTTTTATCAATGTTTATAAGATGATATGATTATTTTTTTAGATTCCAAAAATATTAATGGTACTTAATAAGTGTTGCGTAGCCACAAAAAAGGGGCTTCTGGCTAGAGCATCTGCTTACCAAATAAGGCGCTAAGTACCATTCAAGAGAGCGACAAATTTCACAAGTTTTAGGCGCTATATCGTGTTGCCTCTAGTATAGGTGAGTCAATGATTAAATTTACTTAAACCTTATACGTGCTTTTTTTTTGTGCGATTTCGGTAAGGATTTTAGTGAATTTAGGCTTGACTTGATGACAAAAAACAACAACACAGGAACCCTACATTGTTTTATGATTTCTTGAATGTGACAATTCTCATATGTATGATATTTCAAAATTAATTCAACGCATGAGTAATCCATACATCCAAAGTTCTGAGTAATTAACTCCTTAAAAAATTACGTTTTATCATTCATTTATTTTTTTTTATTTATAAACCTATAATATCTCCTTACTAATAATACTTAGATACTGTAATGTATTGAGGATACTGAGAGGAGTTAGGATTGTATAATTATGGTATTAATTAAATAAATATTGATTAGCCTATGTTGGCAAAAGTACAAAGGGCGTGTACTTGCCCCCTTGGATTCTCTAATAGGCCCCCCGGTTTCCCCATGGGTCTGGGATACCAGAGACCCCTGGTAGTTTCCTACAGCGGCAGCCTACAAGAAAGAATATTAAGGGTGGTCAAAAGATAAAAATAAGATCACAAGGGCTGTACCGCCAACCGGGGTACTTCCCATGTCAACCCACCCGAGGTGACGAGGATGGGAGAGAAGATTCGTAGGGTAGTCTTATTCGAACCAGGAGTTAGTCAAGTTTTATCCTCAGGAAGAGGGAGTCGGGGTTCTGAGAGGAGCTGGAGGATGATGCCGAGAAAGGGGACCTAAGACTGTTTTCACCTTCGCCAGCCGGCTAAGGGTTTCAAAGGTATATCGTATTTGTAATATTGTATGGCAAAGGTAGTAAAATGTCCCTCAGTATTCTCAATCAGAGTTCTAGGCAATGTGTTAATATAATTTATATGTGTAAATTAATAATTATTGTAATGTATTAATTGAATCTTGTTTACTTTAATCTTACCCTACATGCCACCCATTGGATTGGTAAACACGATACCTTTGGAAAGGAGATCCAATGGTATCATTAAATATAGTTTATATATTGACTAAATATAGTAAGTAAGCTAGTTTTTGAAGCTACCGCTGCCTTAGAAAAGCAGCCGGGCAAAAACATAGCAATACTTTGAATGTTTTGATGAGAAATATTCAATTAAGGAGTATAAAATTAAACAAATAATAAAAATATGTTTTTTATAATATTATTGAACATATGCACACATTTAGTATAGGATGTTTCTAGTAGTTTAACTTTCCAACTTTTCAGAACAAAATTTTATAATTTAGGACCAAAATATAATGAACAAGCGTACCAAGGTGAGTGAAGGACGCTTCAATATTAATTTCTCCTAATTTAAACAACAACAAAAAAAAAATCTGTTTATTGTATGTAGGAAAAGTTGATTGTGCATGGGGTCATAAAAAAACTCCAAATAATCAGTGATTATTCCTTTAACACCACTTTATGACAATGCGGCTAAAGAGGCGGTGCTAAAGTACCTTGAATGACAACATAACTAACTAATTTTGATCTTGGGCATAGAAGACTGTTGTGCTAACCATTGCACTACAGGTGACCCCAAATTTTCTTCCTTAATGGGTCTAATAAAGAATACTACGGTTTTGTAGAGAAGAATTTTCAACTTCGAGAGCAGGTCAAATTTCGAATGTCTGTGGAGAGGGAAATAGAATGTACAATATTTCGTGCATGTGTATGGGAAGGCAGAGCAGATTTATTAACAGCATGAATTAAACTGTACTTACTAATTATGTCGGTTTTTTTCTATGATGTTCTTATAAAGGTTCACCGAGCCCTAGCATACAAGTTTAGAAAATGTTAAGGATATCATGATGGAACTAATAAAGAAGATATGGTGAACTGGAGTACGTTTCGGCTTCGGAGGCCTCAATTTATATCCTAAGGGCTGTGCAGTTCAGTGCTAATGCTACCATTTCACGCTCCCTTCGAAGTACGGTATAACCAAGGATTTTTTACTCCCTAGTGTCTAGGGCCGTCAGCAGGGTTCGAACCCCCGAGCTTAAGGTTAGAAGGCTGCTACTCTAGTTACTACACTGTAGGTGACCCTACTGATATATTTGAAGTTTTTCAATGACTCTGTAACTCCAACCAACTTTTCCTATAATGCTATTTAAGTTCGAAAACTTAACTGTTATTGTAAATAAATATAGTTTTCGACATATATGTTGTTTGAATCGTTTATAGATTTTCGAAGGTGGAGATATGACTGCATCAATAGGTATCGGGATACAAAATACTCCAAACAACAGCAGCATGAAAGACTTCGACGTAGCATTGCCACCTGAGGACACCGTATCTTCGCTTGCTTTCAGCCCTCCATCCATGAACCAAACACTTTTGGTGGCAGGGTCTTGGGACAACAACGTGAGGTGTTGGGAAGTGGAGGCTTCGGGAAAGACGATTCCTAAATCTATCCAAACCATGCAAGGTCCAGTTCTGGACGTCTGTTGGATAGACGACGGCTCCAAAATCTTCATGGCGGGAACTGACAACATGGCAAAGTGCTGGGATCTCTCGACGAACCAGTCTTACCCAATCGCATCGCACGACGCTCCTGTAAGGACCTGCCATTGGATCAAAGCACCGTCTTATTCCTGCCTCATGACTGGATCCTGGGACAGAACTCTGAAGTTCTGGGACACGCGGAGCCCCCAACCGATGTCCTGCTTCTCCCTGCCGGAGCGCTGCTATTGCGCCGACGTAAAGTACCCGATGGCCGTCGTCGGAACGGCCTCCAAAAGCTTGATAGTCTACCAGCTAGACTGCGGTCCGCAAGAATACTCCAGGCCGGAATATCCGCTAAAATTGCAGATGAGGTGCGTATCGATTTTCATGAACAAGGAAAATTGTCCGGCAGGGTACGCTATCGGCAGCGTGGAAGGAAAGGTTGCAATTCAGTACATCCACGAACCGAGTAGCAATTTCACGTTCAAATGTCACCGCACGGAATCTCCCGGAGGATGCCAAGAGATCTACGCGGTGAACGATATTGCGTTCCATCCTACGCACGGTACCTTGGCGACTGTTGGTTCTGATGGAAGGTTCATCTTCTGGGACAAAGACTCGAGGACGAGGTTGTACGTTTCGGATTTCAAGGAGCAGCCGATAAGTACGTGTGCCATTTCCAACAATGGCCAAATTTTCGCCTACGCTGTGGGATACGATTGGTCTAAGGGGCACGAATACAACGATCAATCGAAAAAGACCAACGTCTTCCTAAGGCCTTGCTGCCAAGAACTAAAGCCCATGCTTGCACCTCGATATAAAATATAAAGTCCATTTGGCATGTTTTGTACGTTATTTATTACCTTCTAAATTAAATGGACATTGTAGCAAAAGATTTGAAAAAAAAATCCATTGATTTTTATAAATAATAAATAAATAATCGCTATTCATACATAACTACTTTAGAACCCTGCATTATCTTGTTTCTTTTTTGAACATGAGGTTAGATGATTAAGTACCAACGAACAAGCCGGCCAATAGGATCTTTTACCTGGGCATTACCTTAGACAGGCACCTCACATTGTCTAATCACTGCCACAAAAAAGATTAGCTCAGCTTTGACCAAGTCCTATCGACTAAATCCTTTACTGACGTCGCCGAATCTATTCCTCTGCCTGAAAATATTAATCTATAAATCATTAATTAGTCCTCCTATACGGAGCACCGATACTAACTAATATATCACCATCCATAGCAAAAAAGCTCCAGCAGTTTCAAAATGGAGTACTACAACACAGACCGAATACACGACACCTTCGAACTTCCGACCGTGTCGGTACATAGTCTCCGGTACTGCACGAACCCACTGTTTAACACACTGACTCCGAAGGACGGCCACAGCGCTGGCAAGACTATGTACGGATCCTCAGATTAGACTGAGGAACGATAACTTGACTGACTCAGAAAGACTAGTGAGGCCCATCACTGTGTCTCCCATTCGCTCCCATATACCGAACATTTTTGTATCCTCTCTCCCCTCTTATAATGCATGTAATGCAGAAAAAGAGATCCCATATTCCTTCCTCTATTTCCGATTTCCAATCCAACCCTCATGGGGCTTAGAAAAAAAAAATCAATTATAATCATGCAAATAAATATTTTATTCTATCATTATCGATAATAATCCTTTGTTTTATAATTTAATACCTACAGAGCTTTTAAAGAAGTCTAACGCTTCAAGTAAAATATTAGGGTTTGATATTATGTCAATAAAAGAAGGATTGTCTTTATTAAATATAGTTTTAATGTTTTTGATAAAATAGTACCGCTCGGCAGAATATTTAATGCATGACATTAGTAAATGTTTTGGGTCGTCCTTAACTTCGCACAATACACAATTATGATTATTTTTTCTATTTATCAGGAATGAATAGGAACCTAAGATCGCATGATTGATTATTACTCTACAGATTGCTCTTATCCATGATTTAGGCGCATTGCTGTTACCGAACCATGGTTCAATTGTTTAATCCAACCGGGCGGTGAGATTTATAAAACACCGCCTTTTCTTCTTTTTCATAAATTTCTTTCTATTCCAGCTTATGGAAATTTTTAACTATTACAGAAATATCTGCAAATGGTCTCGAGATCTATTAACCTTTGTTTTCGTTGCTTTGTTGGCAAAACTATCTACTGAGGTATTGCCTTTAATACCTGCCACTCCCATAATCCAAGCAAATTGAACAGTTTTACCTTGTTTTTTGACTAAAAGAACATTTTCTAAAATCGAGATTATTAAACAGGATGGTTTTGAGTTGTAATTTAGATTTTCAATTTTTTTTTAAGGTACTCAGACTGTCAGTGACAATCAAAGTTTTATTATAATTGCTATGTTTAAAACGTCCTTTAGTACCTTTTGAAAATAAACAGCGTTTTCTTCGACTGTGCGCCGTACCATGGGCTGGTCAGTTTTGATCGAGAATAAGTTCTTAAGATAAAAATACCTAGACTACGCTGCGGCCATACCGCCATTACCCATACTTACCTCCTGAAAGGACTCTACCGTCCGACCTGCAGGACTTGCAAGAGTCCGCTGACAGTGGAGCACGTCATAATGGACTGCGAGGCATACAGCAAATCAAGAAGGAGCTGCAAGATAAGTGACAGGCTGGACGTTGCTCTTGGTGGCAGTGAGGACAGAGTTAAAAAGTTATTCAAGTTTTTAAAAAATTGTGGAGTGTATAATCATATATAGTTTATTAACAATGTTAAAGAGAAAAAAACAAAACAAATGTTATATTGACCATATCATGTATGTAATATGCTAATGACACTTAGTGGGTAGATCCATTTAAACAATAAATAAAAATACTTCCTTGTTTAGAACTAATATAAATGCTGTCCAATAATAGGGTTTTTTCGTTTGTTCCACCCTTTACCCTCTAAGAGAAAATTATCATATTTATGTTCTGCTACTATTGTTTCGTACAGATTTATTTTGATCCAAGATAATCATTCAAATTCTAGGATATTCCTATCTCTTTGTCCTAGCTGTATATCTTCCTTATGATGCTTACATCCATATATCACTTATCTGCTTGAGCACTGTCATGAGTTGTCTTTATGTGATCTTTATATTTAGAGGCCAGAATATTTATCTGAAGAGACAGATGTATAAGCAGCTGTAGATGTGGATGTAGATGGGGATGTAGATTTCCCTTTATTCCCTTAGATGGGCTAGAGATAGTGGGCACCCCATTTGTATGTTTTTGTCTCCCCAGGTTGAGCACTACCTGGAGATGCTATCGAAGATCAGGCTTTTCTTCTTGGAACTCTGCGGTCTTAGCCTTGTCAGATTCTCCTTGCGCCTTGAAGGTACAAATTTTTATCTTGGTCTTTCTAATTCAAAGATTTCTGATAAAAAAAAAAAAATAGGTTTGCGTCTTTGAAAATTTTCTGATTTGAGTTTTCACCGTAAATACACGGTACGATCTAGGGTCCACTGAAGTCTAAAGTCTAAAGTTAGTAAAGTGCCGTTAGACTTAAAAATGTAAATACCTCGGAACCCGGTTCCAATGGTTCGAATGGTTTTTCATGAAACATTTTTAATTGTTTTATTAAAGGCATCCATCAAAATAAAAATATTATAATTTGTGACTTAAATATATAGATCTGCTTTTCTTTCTGTTCATCTTTTTTTTTTTTTCTTTTGTTTTTCGTGCTTTACTGATCCTAAAACTCAATTTTTCTGAATTACCAAAAGTAACTGAGTTGCGGGCGTATTTATGGGTAACATTTCAATTTATTTCTCATTGTTTTTAATAATTATTCACATTTTTTTCGGTCAAAAAATAATAATAATATTTTTCTCTATCTTCAAAATTAACGGATTTAAAAATTATATATATATATATATTATATATATATATATATATATATATATATATATATATATATATATTTATACGCTGAGCTATACGTGGAAGAACAGTACTTCCAAGTGATAACTCAAAATTGTGGGTGGTTCTATTAAAAAATAAAAATAATGAAAGCAAACGACGAATCACAATACATTTAATAGACTAAAATACATATAAACATGATAAGAAGCAAAATTAACCTAATTATATATTTAAACAGATGTTAGAAAATAGAGGAAACAAAATAAACCTAATTAAATAATCAAAGATGTAAATAATATAGGAATTAAAATTAAAAAGTTTTAAGACTGAAAATTAGGAAATGAAATGATCCAATAATGGATATAGATAGGTTATATTCACGTAAAGATGTCCAGTTGAGTGTTGAAGAAACCGACCGCAGGGCGCCTTGAACGAAGTCCTCTTGGGTGTTGAGAATGACCGCAGGGCGGCTCTTCCAAGTTCCAAAGGGAACGATGAGGAGATGAAGAAATTCGTTTGCAAACGTTCAAATGTTGAGAGGAGACTTGGGTCTATATGCGGCACATCTTCACCGTTCAGACCTTGCTTCATACTCGCCTCGCCACGAGGCAGTAATAAAAACAGATGAAGTACGATCGTATTTTTTTTTTATTTCTCTTCTATTATTCTTCACTTTCTTGGCAAAAACTTGTAATTATATTTAACAATTTTCAAACCAAATAAAAAATAAAGATTTATACAATAAAATGATCTTATGATAAATATTATAAATTTAGGGATTTTTTATTTTCAATTTCACAGTCATGAAAAACCTTATCAGGCCATAACATATGGCGTGAACATACATATATAAAAAATTACAATTTTTTTTTTTTTTTTTTTTTTTTTACTATATATATATGGTATATGTTTTTTATTCATATATATTACTATTTCTCCTAATACTAACAATAGTTCCCAGAATGAAAATTACAAATATTTTATATTAATTTATACAGACTTAATTTACCTGCAAACGACATATGGCGACGAATAAACTAACATATGACGTCAACCATAAATATTGACCAATTTTTTTTTACTGTTACAAGCCAATAGCTCACCTCCCTCTATATATGCCCTATAGGTTTTATACCCATTATTGCAATTATAGACTGGAACATTAAAGAAAAAAAAATCCTATTTCGTTCTATCCACCCGTGAAATAATGTCATTACACCGACATGGTTTAGGTAGCAACATACGGATATTAAACTGTTAGTCATAGTCATATAAATAATACTCTTTTTTCATTATTTACTCTTAAAATATTTAATATAACTTTATTTATAAACAATAATTATTTATAATTACATATATCTTTATAAATCTATTTTTTAAATGATATATCTACTTATTTCTTAGAATATCTGATGAACTTACAAATAGTAAAGCAGAAAACTATCGATATAAAAAAAAAAAAAAATGTGCCCAAAACAAAAAACATTCACATACTTGAGAGCATACCAAATGTGCTGCAAAATAATTTATATAAAGATTTCAAAGACATTTTTATGATACCTGTGGAAACATCTAGATATTATATTAAAACCAAAATTATTAAATAAAACAACGATTACACGTCTAGGTTGTTTGTTTTTTCTATATTTACTTTTACGAAACGTCTGGCACCCGGGACTGTTGTACAAACTCCGTAAATTCCTTCCTCCTACAAACTTCCTAATCATCCAGTCCTACCTCTCTGACAAATCCTTCATAATAAACCACAATAGTTCCTATTCATCTCTTTTCATCCAGTCTGCTGGGGTTCCTCAAGGCAGTATCCTAGGACCCATTCTTTACACAGTCTATACAGCTGATATCCCAACCCATCCTAACACATTCCTTTCTACCTATGCCGATGACAATTGCGTGTTATCGGTTAATAACGATCCTACAATAGCCTCTCAAACTCTCCAATCCCACATCAGAGACCTTGAAGTATGGTGTCATAACTAAAGTAGTAGTAATAACAATTTTTATTGAGAAAATTTTACAATCTGTCCCAATTTGGACATTAATAGTATTGCTGAATGATATCAAACATACTACATTCATACAATATTTACACAACATAAAATTACAATAAAATATATACACAATAATGAATCAATACAAAAGTCAATAATTCACTTATACCTATATACACATACACACACTCATACATACATCACATTGAGTGGAGAATCTAGCCAGTGCTAGAACTCCAATATATTTACAAAAGGTCGCGGGGCCACTGCCGTTTCAACCTTCTAGGTGGGTTGTATGGATGAGTGGAGCTGGATAGGGATTGAGCTAAAGGATTAGGATGATGAATGAGGTTCTGGTGGAATTTGGAAAATTTGGATGGAATTAGGTCTGAAATAAATGGAACATTAAGGTCGTGGTGCAAGGTATAATTGGAGACATAATAAGGAGCATTTACTATTGTACGTAGGACTTTGGATTGAAATGATTGAATGCGTTTGATGTTAGAACGTTTAGCTGTCCCCCACAGTTCAAGTCCGTAGGTCCAGATGGGCTTCAGTATTGTCTTGTAGATTAATAATTTGTTTTCAACTGTAAGTTCAGATTTTCTGTTGAGTAGTCGGTATAACTGTCCGAATCGTCGGTTGAGTTCTTGTCTTTTAAGTCTTGTATGTGGGTTCCAAGTCAATCTTTTGTCTAACAGTAAGCCAAGATACCGGACTGTATCTGAGAGAGGAATCGGTAATGAGTTGAAATAAACTGGCGGACAGGATTTTCGTCTAAGAGTAAAGGTTATGTGTTTACATTTGGCTTCGTTCACCTTTACACGCCAGTTATTACACCAGTGTTTGATAAGGAAAAGGTGTCTCTGAAGGTTTAAGGATGCTGTTTCAGGATTGGAACTGGATGATAGGATGGCGGTGTCGTCTGCAAAAGTTGCCAGAAAGGTATCAGGATGTGTAGGAATATCAGCAGTGTAAAGGATGTAGAGGATGGGTCCCAAGACGCTGCCTTGAGGAACACCGGCCTCAACGGGATAAAGGTTAGAAAATTCTTCACCACAGCGAACTCGGAAGGAACGGTTCGAGAGATAGGATCGGAGAATGAGGTATAGGGACTGGGGTAAATGGGTTTTCAGCTTGAAGAGTAATCCAGTGTGCCATACCCGGTCAAAAGCTTGCGCAATGTCCAGAAACGCACCAGAACAATACTCTTTGCATTCAAGAGCTGAGGAAATATGGTCTACAACTCGGAGCCCCTGTTGAACTGTGGAATGCTGAGGACGGAATCCAAACTGATGGGAAGGAAGATTTTGAGATTCTAATATGGGTAGGATACGTTTAAGAAGAAGCCTTTCGAAGATTTTTGAGAGGATGGGGAGTAGACTAATAGGCCTGTAGGATGAAGTGTTGTTGGAAGGTTTACCTGGTTTTAAAAAAAGGATGATGGTGGGTTGTTTCCATAACAGAGGAAAATAGGTGGTGCGGAGGATGCAGTTATAAATATAAGTAAGGAATATAATAGCTTTCTGCGGAAGTTGTCGGAGGATCTGGGGAGTAAGGAGATCGTGTCCAGGAGATTTACGGAGAGTCAGTTTTTGGAGAAGATATTTGACCTCAGAGGGATTAATAGCTTTAGGAGGTAGGGAAAGTGGAATCGGTGACATAAGAAAGTCTTGCACTTTTGCGGTGTGATTGATGTGGGATTCCGGGTGAGGAGTGAATACTTTGGAGAGGTGTGTGGCGAATTCCTCGGCTTTATCTTCATCAGACGCAGCCCAGGAGTCATCACCACGTCGGAGAGGATGGGAAACATGATGGTATTTTAGGATCTTTTTCGTGACATTCCACAGGGAATTATCACGAGCTGATAGAGAGGAGAGGTAGGAATTAAAGGACTGGGAACGGAAGTTCGCCAACTCCCTCTTCAATTGTCTACAATAGAAGTTATAGGAGCGGCGATTTGTTGGGTGTCGGGTGCGCTGCCATAATGATCTTGCTCGGCGTTTGGTGTGGATAAGGTCTATAATAGGTTGTGGAAAATGATTTTGGTCTGGATTTATATTGGAGTGTTTAGGAGAGGAAGCAGTCCAGACAGCTTGTTGGATGGCGGTGGTAAAGGAATAGACGGAATTATCTAGGTCATCTTGGGTTTTGAGGGTTACTCTGAGGTCAATATTATCGGTCAGGATTTGGCGGAAAAGGTTCCAGTTGACAGGGCCTCGGATGAATGATGGTGGAATGGGTTTTGGAATTGGAGTGAGAGATACTTTTAGGATCAGTGGACTATGGTCTGAGGATAGTTCATCAAGGCGAGTTAAAGACAAGTTGAGAGAGCCTAATCCGCTGTGGATAAAGAAGTCGAGGATGTCAGGATTGCGGTTAGGATCGGTTGGCCAGTAGGTAGGGGAGTCAGGAGGCAGGATATTAAAATTTCGGGAGTTGAGTGCAGACAGCAAATTTCGTCCCCGAGAATTCGTGGTTCTGGAACCCCACTGCTGATGCTTGGCGTTTAAGTCTGCACCCAGAATGAAACGATTTCCTAAGGAATCCAGGAAGGATACAAATTCAGAATTGGAAATGGAATGTTTAGGAGAGCAATATGCAGATGTGAGGGTTACCGGAAAGGAAAAAGTCTTGATTACTATGGATGTGGCTTGTAGGAAATCATAGGTGGGAAGTGGGAGTAAATGATGAGAGAGGGATTGGTGGACAATGATAGCAGAACCGGCATGGGCTTTACCGTCTGGGTGGTCAGTACGGTATGTCATGTATTGCGGTATTTTGAAGTACTGTTTAGTCGTTAGTCTTGTTTCAGTTATAAGTGCAACATCGATTGTTTTGTCTTGCAACAACGCTGTCAGTTCGTCAGTATGATTTCTAACACCATTCGCATTCCAAAGGAGAATGGATAAGGAGTTAGGTGAAGTCATTTAAGGATTTTTCAAGGCAGGGATTAGATTCGATACTAGATTTGTAAGGAGTGATATAAGCGGCATAACAAGAGATTTGATTTCGGAGATGAACGATGTCATTAGACTGGTAAGATCTGTGACGTTTGATGGTGGAGGGATATGAGAAATTTGATGTTGAGGAGTTTTTTGAAGATTAGGTAAACTTTGAGGGATAGATTCTTGTACAATAGATTGAGAATGTTGAGGAAAATGTTGTTCCGGCAGTGCCTCGACTTCATGATTCTGGTTACCACCTCCAAGCAAGTGGGCAAATGACACGTTAGAATTTACAAGTTTCGATGGTTCTCTTCTGCTTCTGGTTGGTACAGCTGTTTCATTCGGATCCTGAGGTTTTTGGTATCTGGTTCTGAGTTTCTTGTAGATTTCACATCCCTTGTAGTTAGCCGGGTGGTCCTTGAGGCACAGAGCACATACAGCGGGTGCTGATCTTGATCTTGTACATTCTTCTGTTTTATGCTGTTCACCGCATTTCACACAGCGTGGTATGTGATGGCAATAACTTTTGGTATGACCATATGCCTGACAGTTATGGCACTGGACTATTTCTTTCTTTGTGTAAGGTTTTTCAACTTTTACACGGGTATAGTACAGTCTGCTGAGGTCATAGATTTTTTCGACTCCTGCTGATGGTTCCAAGTCCACGAAGAATAGAGGCAGTGGACTTTTATCTTTTAGAACGTTGGTGACTTGCCTCACTTGGAATCCTAATTCTGTCAGTTCTTCTTTGATTGCTTCAACGGGTGTTGAGGAATGTAGGTTTCTGATTACGACCCTTAATGCTCTCTCTTGGCGCAGCTGATAAGTATGAAAGTCAGCTTTGGTCTCAGTCAGATATTTTACAATCTTTCTGTAGGTTTCAGCAGTAGTCGGAGATATTTTAGTATCATTGGTTCTACTTATACAATAATAACTATTAGGATCTGTTACTTTGTTTAAATGCGCACACATCAGTTTAAAATTTTTAATATTTTTAACAAATATTGGTGGAGGTAGTGGTTCTCTGGGTATAGGAGAAGATTCCATGGTTTCTTTTTCATTTTGGAGGATCTGAAATGGATTCGGTGTAAAAAACGGAGATTCATCAGTTATTCGTTGTGATGATGTGCTGGGCTGTGGTTCAGAACCTAATGAGGTTGCTGACGCGGTCGCTGGTGGAATCATTTTTTTATTTTGTTCACGGCGGGGTCTCTGTTTTGTGGGAGACGAGTTAGAACCTGCAGATCTAGATCTTTTACTTGCAGACTTTGAGGACATGACTTGATGAAAATATCTCATTGATTAAGAAAATAATAATAATAAATAAATAATGAGATAAGAATTAAAGATAAAAGAAAGATAATTAAAAGAAAAGCAAGCCCGAGCTTGCCAAGCTAGCGGCAATCAGCTGATGAGTGACCCTTCTTTCACTTTTTCGTGATTGTACAAAGTAAATTATAACTTTGCTTACCGAAACTTCTCCAATATTCACTGCCGTAATATTCCTGAGGTCTAGTGATGTTCTCCAGACTGAATTCTAGCGAATTCCTACTGAAAAAAGCAAAAATCTGAGAGACGATGTAACGTATGACTGTTATCATCGAGCGCATCAGCTGATAGGTGTCAGAACTAGAGAATTAAAATCAATTCCAATAAATCCCAACAAATTACCTTCACCCTTCGTCGAAAACCTATGACATCCTGCCCTACAGTGTCCTTTAATGATATTCCGCTTGTTCCGGTTGAACAGATCCGATATTTAGGACTCCTGCTTGACAAACGATTTACATGGAATCCGCATACAAGACTGAAGAGACAAGAAACTGCACGACGATTTCGGCTACTCCAACACTTACTAGACAGACGCTCTAACCTTTCACTTAACTACAAAAAACCCATTTACATGACCATTATAAGGCCTATCTGGACCTACGGAGTAGAGCTTTGGGGCTCTACTAAACCATCAAACTCTTCTCCTTACAATACTTCGTCACGAATAAAATCATCCACAATGATCTTAATGTTCCATATGTTGCTGATTTGGTCCGTACCAGGTATCACACCTTCCATGAAAAACTCTACTCCCACTATAATCCATTAGTTTCAATCCTTGCTTCCTCTTCCATTCCTGATAATCCTCCGAGGCGTCTGAAAAGAAGATGGCCTCGAGACCTTCTTGTTTAGACTCACTACCAAAGAGTGCTACCAATGGACAGTTTCTCTTCATGTTTATTTCATGTGTTATAACATGTCAGCATATTCACTTGATGTATTTTTTGTACAGTTGTAAATTTCAATAAAAAAATATATTAAAAAAAAACAAAAAACTTTTACGAAACAATAATTATTTTTTTGTTCACAACTACACGCCTGAGATGTTTCAATACTTTTTTCATCAAAATAATTTTAAAACGGAACTAACAATTTCACCCGCTAAATCGACGTAATATTAAACGGGCTTTATGTAGGTTTCATTCTGATTGAAACAGTCAAACGGTTAAAATGCTAATATTTTGAATTTTCTGCCTCTTATATTAACTATATAATCTTATAACCATGCTAAAAAAAAAAAACCCAGCTAAAAGTACAAATTGAACGAATTTGATAACCATCTAAAGGAGAAAAGAACAAAGGAGCCAGCCGTTTCAAAATGTCTTTATTTTGCCGAGGACTTGGCTAAATCTTGTGAGCCATCATCAGAGCTGCAAACATCAGAACAACAAAAGAGATACATATCAATACAATATGTTATACAATAATTATTACCATCTTATTATTTGTATTTACAATATTTCTCTATATCTGTAATCATTAAATTTTATTGTCACTACATTCCTAATTTTTCATTGTCATCTTGTACCAATTTCTATTCTTTTGTTGATGTTTGCAGTCCTGATGATGGCTTACAAGTTTGAGCAGCAGCGTGGACAAAATTAAAATATTTTTAAACGACTGACTCCCGATTATTTCTACGTATAAAAATATAAATAAATATAGGTATATAAATATAGGAGCCGGAAGTCATCGGTTTGTAACGAATGGTAAAGGCGATTTGGTGGGTTTTTTAGTTTTTATTTTATTTTTCGTAGAAATCCCATGTATTTTACTGTAAAACATCGATTTTCATGAAATAGATTAAAAGTTGAATTAATTATTAACAATATTAGTTTATATATTTATAACAATTCACCATTAATGTTATCAACTTTGTTACAATTCGGTACGTAATATTGTTTCTAAAATATTGTATACTGAATAGATGAATATAATTTGCATGATCATGTATGACGGTGGCAACACTTAACTATAATAACCTCTCTTTTTACTAATAACATATGTTTATAAGTCTATAGGCTTACAACATCTTTATATTAACTTGTACTATTTATTTTATTTTATATTAACTTTTCTAAAATCCTACGCTTTCCAGCGGTATATTATACGTCTATGTTACTACTTATATTGGGTTGATGCAAAATTAATGCAGGTTTCCTCTATTGCAATATCTTAATTCCAATTGTGTAAACAAAGCTAATCCTAACATTGATCATTATTATACCAAAACAAACCTTATTTAATACCCTCTCTTTCACCATGAATTTGTTTAGTAAAATCGTTTTGTTCAGTGTGTTCAAAGGTCTTGAATCGAAAATGTCAAAGTGCGATTTTCGTCAAATTTATTTTTACGAATTTAAATTAGGGCGCAGCGCTGCGCAAACGGCTCGTAATAATAATGAAGTGTGGGGTCAGGGGACTATTAATGAGTGCACGGTGCAGCGTTGGTTCCAGAAGTTTCGCAGAGGAGATTTCGACCTCGAAGACAAGGAAGGTCGGGGCCGTCATCTTGCTCTGGACAACGACTAACTGAGGTCAAAAGTGGAAGAAGACCCAACCAAAACCACACGAGAAATGGCGGCGGAACTCGGAACTCAAAAATTGCAACGTCTTTGCCCAGCATTGATGAATCGGAAGGGGCCGATCCTGCTCCACGATAACGCCAGACCACACGTTGCACAACCAACGCTTCGACGACTGCACGAGTTGGGCTACGAAGCTCTCCAACATCTGCCTTATTCACCTGACCTCTCTCCTACAGACTTCCACTTTTTCAGGCATCTGGACAACTTTTTGAGGGAGAAAAATTTTCAAAACCAGGACGACATTGAAAATTCTTTTCGTGATTTCATTGAGTCCAGGGATTCGGATTTTTTTTCTGGTGGAATAAGAAAGCTTGTTAAACGTTGGCAAAAGTGCATTGATTCAGATGGAAATTATTTTGATTAAATATATATGGTTAAAGTAAAGATATGGCGTATTTACAATACCTACTAAAAACCTGCATTAATTTTGCATCAACCCAATATTTTAGAAAGAATTATTTACAGTAAATTTATTTTTACCGGTAAAAGAAAAGCTTATTTGCGATGTATTTTACTTGTAACCTTCAAAGAGGAATGCTTTAAATGAAGGTGAAAATGGTCAAAATCCGTCTTGTGTTTTTGATAGATTTCGTGGAAATCGCATTATCATTTTATGTAGAGAGAAAAGAGATTATTACTTATATTGTTTGGACTGAAAGGTATGTAGTTTAGCGTTTGTTAAATATTTTTCACATTTTTCTCCATTGATCATCATTTTATTAAACTAGATTTTTATGTTCTCACTTGAAGCTCAACTACTCAAATGGTCGATATGGTATATGGAGATTAAGCCATAAAAAAGGTAAATATACATTAATAAAGCGTAAATATACTTTAATAAATAGAGATTTCCCTTTAATACCTTTGCACCCTGCACAGCCGATGTTCCACCTCATAACTCCGCTTAGTTCCCTCCCTCACCTAATCCTCCGTTCTATATTAGCATTTTAAAATTGCATTAGAAGTGAATATATTCTGATGAAATTGGATCGGAACTGATGGGCACTGCATGCAACTGCAGAACTATCTTCACCCCCATAGTAATTTCTGGAACGAGAATAGCCATAGAGACCGAGGTAATATACAGCTTAGGGAAATTTAATGCTATCCGACTTTATTGTAGTTTTTACTGCGCGTGGTGGAGATAATATTAAGGGATAATGATCCAAGCCTTATATAGCATTATCTTTTTTTGTTTTTTTGTTTTAACTTTACGTATAATTAAAATAAATTCCATCAAATCCCACCAAATAATCTTTACCCTTCGTCGTAAACTTATGACATCCTGCCCTACAGTATCCTTTAATAATATTCCGCTTGTTCCAGTTGAACAGATCCGTTCTTCTACTTGACAAACGTCTAACATGGAATCCGCACACTAGACTGAAACGACAAGAAACTGCTCGCCGCTTTCGGTTACTACAACACTTACTAGACAAACGCTTTAAACTTCCACGTAACTACAAAAGACTCATCTACATGACCTTCATAAGACCTATCTGGACATACGGAGTTGAGCTATGGGGCTCCACTAAACCATCAAATCCTCACAATCCAAAATCCTTCGAAAAATCCTCAACGCTCCTTATTTTGTCACGAACAAGCTCATCCACCTTAATATTTCCTTTGTAGCTAATTTGGCCGGAACCAGGTATGAATCCTTCCATGACAAACTCCAATTCCACTCTAACCCACTAGTTTCAATCCTTGCTTTCTCTTCTATTCCTGACCACCCTCCGAGGCGCCTGAAAAGAAGATTGCCTCGAGACCTTCAAGTTTAGATACATAGTGGAGTGATGCCAATGGGCATTTTCTCTTCATGTATTTTTAATGTGTATTATCTGACAGCTAATTTACTTGATGTATTGACTAATACAGTTGTAAATCTCAATAAATGAAAAAGAAAAAAAAAGAACTACGGATTTTTACTAAAAAAAACATCAACACACAACATTTTAATTTACTTTATTTCCTAAAATAGATTTGAGAACTTTTATTTATAGTTATTGTTGAAAAACCTGGCCGCGCAACACACGACTTCCACTTGCTTCCGTTGTAACAATCAATTTTAAGAAGTTATAAATACGGCCAGAAATTAAAATAAAATGTTGAAACAATAATTACTCTGCGTTTCAATAAATACACAGGGATCACTTGCAGCTGGGTGGTTAGCATAACAGCCTCCTATGCCAAAGGTCAGGGGTCAAACTCGCAGGTGGTCCTAGTTGTGCCGTCCTTCGGAGGGGAGGTTAAAAGGTGGTCCCAAGCCTGTGCGATGTCAGGTACTCGTTAAAGATCCCTATCCTAATAATACCTGGATAGGCAAAATTTAGTACTCCCACCGTAGCATCGTTCGATTAGCCATAGTAGCATAAAGTGACGTTAAATAAATAAACAATAAATACACGTGTTTTATTAGATAATCTGTTATATAATTATCTACCACAATCAGTTAGTTTTATCGGGTTTTCATTGCTCTCCGTTAACTTTTTACATTTCGGATTTAATATTGTATTTTTTCCTAAATTCTTTAGCTTTCCAACAGTATGTTATACATCTATGATACTGTTTTTATGTTCAAAAACAGATATTTTTCATATAAAATATATATTTCCTATTTTCTCCTTTAGTAGGATATCGAATTCGTTCAGCTTATACATTTATCAGATTTGTATCAATGTTAAAGAGATACATGGTCATTTTTATAGAATCAACAAAATTAAATGTACTTTAGAGAAAAGAAATTCAAAATATTGACATTTAAATCCTGTCAGACAATTTCATTCGAAATGAAACAAACCTAAACAACATTAAAGCCCATCAATGAATTTGTATGGCGAATGTAATCAACATCGTTAGAGCCTTTTTTGAGAAAATCGTAAAAAGGTGCAAAAAAATGGAATAAAGTGGGTGTTTAGGTTAGTGATTTTGATGAAAAAGTTGCTGTAACATCTCGGGCATGGCGCTCCTAAAATATAAAATTTTAAATTGATACTTTTCGTTTTTGCGCTGGTGTTTGATCGAACTCGCTTTATGGATGTAAAATTGAATATGCTTTAACATCATATAAGTTCATTCTGATTGAAATAGACTGACGGGGCTTATATGCCGAAACTTTAAATTTTCTTCCTCTAAAATACTTTTAATTTTGTGGATTTCAAAAAATTAGGCATATTAACTAGTTAGCCTTGATTAATAACGGCTAAATATGCAAGTTGAGCGAATTTGATATACAACAAAGGAGAAAAATGCAAAAATATTTTTTTATGCAATTTTTGTGTTTTAGAACACATAAATAAGTGTATATAGATGTAGTTATATACGGTTGGAAAGCAAAAGATTTTTGAAAAATATATTATCTAATACACGGAATTTATTAGTTATTTATTGTAATTTACATCTGTATAAAGTAATAAAACAAGTATATTTGAGAAAAACAGAGAGGAACAGTTCTTTATTAAGTAATATTACAATCAGTCCAATTTAGAACATTTTTAATAGTGATGAGAGAAAAATATATATAGGCATGAAACACATGTAGAGATGCTTCCCAGTGGAAGCACTCTAAATATATTCTAAACTAGAAGGTCTCGGGGCCATCTCCTTTTAGACGCCTCGGAGGATTCTCAGGAATTGAAGAGGGAGAAAGGATTGAAACTAGAGGATTAGGGTGGGAATGGGAGTTTGTCATGAAAGGAATGGTATCTAGATCGGACCAAATCAGCAACATACGGAACATTAAGGTCTTTATGGATGAGTGTATTCGTGACAAAGTAAGGAGCCTTGAGGATTTTGGATTGTAGGGATTGGATACGGGAAGAATTTGATGGTTTAGTAGAGCCCCAAAGCTATACTCCGTACGGAATTTTAATAGTTAATGGAGAGTGATTAAAAGCTGATTAAACTAACTGATGGTTGTATATAATAATATAATCGATTATTTAGAAAAACACATGTTTTTTTAACTCAACGTAATTAACTCTTTAACGTTTTTTCATCTCTGAATTTCACAATTCTTAGGTTCACTTACCTAAATGTTAACTTTTACGTTAGCAAATAGTTCCGAAATAGATTTTAACAACTAATTAATATGAAGTCGTTTGTTGCCCGCACCAGATATTTAATAGATAATTTTTCGAAAATAATGACAAAGCGCTTCGATGATTCACTTTTTCCTGAAGCCTTATTTTAGCCGATAGGTGAATATTTTATAGCGAGATCATCTCGACTAATTGAGCCTACATGGATTTCGTTGTGATCGCATCGCATCGTAAATTACTCCTGATAATAGCATTTTCCTTCGTGTACAGAGTAATTGAAAATAAAATTTTTATGAAGCCGTAAAGAAGACAAACTATAAATGCTGCAATAGTTCATAGCCAGCGATACCAGGATTCAGTGTGATAATTATTCATTACAATGTTCGATTTTTGAGTTTACTTAAAACAAAAAAACTAACGAAAATCTGGTGTGTGCAACACTTGACATTCACTTACCTGAATTTTTAAAATCAATTCTAAGAAATTTAATATGATGTCACAGGTCAAAAAAGTATAAAGAAGCATTTTAACTATGTTTTAGATCAAATAACAGTGTCGTTATGTACAACAATCACCTATATTTATGCCCTATTCATGACATTTTTACTAAAACCTTTAGTTTTTCAACGGTATTTTTCCGAACATAATAATATAAGTTATTCATATATTCGAAAAAAATAAATTTACCATAAAAATTTATGTCTTTATACTTTCTCCTTTAGTTGCTTATCAGTTATTATTATTTTCTTTATATATAGTATTTATTTTATTTTATATATTTTCTCTTCTTTATTTAGTCTTTTTTAATTCTTCTTGTAAATATTTATAGTATTTTTAATTACTTTATATACTGGGGATGAATGATTTCTTCTAGCTGTAATAAAAGAAAAAAAAAAGTTGGTTATCAAATTCGTCCGTTTATTTATAAACGTAAAAATCGAATGAATGGGCTCATCAAACGACTTAAAACGGATTTAAGAATTCTTAAATACAGAAATGAAAAAAAAAAAAAATTAAAAATGAATACTTTGAGTTTCGATAAAAACATGTGTTTAATTATATAAAATATTATATTGTTATCTACAAAAATCTGTTATTTTTATCGATTTTTCATCACTCATCATTAAATTTTATGTAAATGATAACATTTTTTTCTAAAATCTTTTAGCTTTCCAACGGCATATTAGACATCAATATTACTTCTCTTATGTACAAAAACACAAAATTTTAAATTTTAGTATTAAAATAAGTGTTTCCTCTTTTCTACTTTAGTTGGTCATCAAATTTGCTAAACTTGTATATTTAGCCGTTTTTTTTAATAAGTGCTAGCAAGAAGATTTGGTAAATTTTTTCGTATCTGCAAAAATTAAGATATATTAATGGTTGAAAATTTAAGATATTGGTATCTAACTCACGTCAGACTATTTTAATCGGAATGAAACCTACATGATATTGAATTTTACATATATACAATAAGTGCTTAATCAAAATCAAAATTGGTATAAAAAGAGGCTCTTCTGGTTAGCTGATTTTGTTGAATATGTTTCTGAATCATGCGGGAGGAACGTTCAAACTTCAGTCTACTCCTAGCCTTGTGTAAAATTTTTCTAACAGAATACGGATAATTTTAAAAAAATGTTGAAATTTTAACAATCAATATATAAACAAATTACCATTATTAAATCAAATAATAAGGATATGTTAGAATTGACAATATTAGGAGATGTTTTTATGTAAGTAGAGATGTATTACTGTTTAAATTATTAGAGTGTGATTATGAATCGATTAATTGTGATATTCATGTTTGTTCAATGCTTAAATTAATTTAATTTTGAATTGTTAATAGTTTTGAATAATAAATACTGAAGATGAGCATTGATTAGCCCCGAAAAGTCAATTATTAAATATGAAGAATAAATGAATGATAATTAAAATAAGATAAAAATAGGTGTAAGGAGTGATGACCCTACCTTAAACATTTCATCGAGAAACGTGAGTATATTCTCCCAGGAGTCTATACCACGCGGCCAAGGCCTATACGGCCTGTCGCGCCAGAAAAAAAAAATTAAAATAAGAGATTGTTCCAAATAACCTAATTACATTTTGTCTTTTTTTCTTATTTCTATCCTGAATATGGCTTGTGGTATGGCCGTGTATCTACAGTTTTCCTTTCTGGGAATTTTCATGTTAATTTTATATTTTTATCACTTCTTTCTTCTTTTTTTTTTTTCTTTTTTCTTTTATTCTCTTTTTTTTCTTTTGTATATATTTGGTTGTTTCAACTGTTCTTTTTGTTTTAATATGAGTGGTATTTTTAATCTTTCCCAGCTTTTCCGTGGCCTTAATTTTCCAATTTACGCTTGGGATTCATTCAAGAATGTCAAACTTTATTTGGGCGTTGTTTCTTTTGAACAAATAATTTTGACTTTATATAATTTTTTGTTCTGTTTTTTGTATTATTTTATATTTTTCCAGACCATACCTGGATTGGAGGAATGATGACAGAATCTCTGAATATTCCATTTATCTAATTACTATATTTTATGTTCCTGACTGAAAGATTTTATTTAGTAGTATATATATATATATATATATATATATATATATATATATATATTGGGTTCACATGAAATGTCCGTTTTTATAGTTTCTGATATACATTAAGGATTTTGCAAGTTTCTGTTGTTTTTTCCGAATGTTTACATATTTAAAGTAAACAGTTACTAATCCTCTACATTTGTATTATAAACATTAGTTTCCCAATCAATTACCCACTTTTTAGTATTCCTCCAAATATGAACATGGAAACACGCGATTTTCGAATAATATTTTTGTACGAGTTTAAACTCGGCCATTCAGCAGCTGAGGCCGCTAGAAATATTTGCAAGGCGTTTGGGGAAGGGAGTATTAATGAACGTACCATTCGCCGTTGGTTTGCTAAGTTTTCAGCTGGGGATACCGACTTGGAAAACTTGCCCCGAGGAAGACCTCCGTCAGTAATAGACAACGATGTCCTCAAACATACAGTAGAAGGAAACTCTTACCAAACAGTTAAAGGACTCTCAGCACAATTAAATGGAAGTGCATCTACCGTTTCCAGACATTTAAAGTGTATTAGGAAAGTAAAGAAGCTCGATACATGGGTACCTCATGATCTCACTGAGCGGCAGCAAGACCCCATGTTTCAAAACATACCGTACTAAAATTCAAAGAACTTGGCTTCGAAGTTCTTCCGTACCCACCATATTCTCCCGACTTGTCTCCAACAGATTACTACTTGTTCTGGAATTTAGTTTTCAGATTTTGTTTCACTTCAAAGCCCAGAGTTTTTCAGTTCGGGGATAAAAAAGTTGGTGTTACGTTGGGAAAAATGTGTAGAAAAAGAAGGTAAATACTTCGAATAAAATTATCTGTTTTCATATCGTATTTTTAATAAAAATCCTTTACCTTGAAAACGGTCATTTCATGTGACACAACCCAATATTAAAAATTTTATTTTATCATCTTTCTCTGGTTTAAATTCAAAATTTTAATTATTGTTAAGAAGAGGTAAAATGAACTCAAATATTAGGACGACTGACTTCAGTAAGTAAACACATCAGTATAACAATGCGTTCCATTGTTTTTATTCGTTTAATGTCACATTCGACGGAGCCACTAATGGGGCTAATTCGAAGAAGTCTATTGTTTTTGTTTCCATACTGAATCCTCTTCGCCCCTTCAAATATGTTCAGATAATTCCGAAAAGATAACAGCGTCCCGTCGAAAAATGAAAAACTGTATTTTAAATACCCGAGCTTTGATCTGATGGGAAAAAATGTTTTGTATTTCTTTAAATTCGTAAAAATAATGGGGTGTGCAGAAAATCTCAGACGCTTCTTGGAAAATAGTTATGACAAATTCTTACTTGTTATAATTTAGTGTGTAATTTATAAATAATTTATTATTATTTATTTTGTTGTTACATGGACACAAGCATATATTGAAGCAGGAAAACAGCGGTCAATTATAATTATGTATATTAATTAATTATCCTCGTATGCATAATATACCTTTTAGTCTAAGATCCGAACTTGAAACGATCTGCACCGAGGTGATAATAGAATGAAACAAATTTAGTATATTAGAAAATATGTTAATAATGGGTTGCCTAAAAAAATCCTGGACAGACTATTTTTAATTATTTTAAAAAATATTTTTTAATTAAATGGTGCAACATCATGATAATAAGAAAACTTTTACCCTGACTTAAAGTATCAAAGGTATAGAATGTCAGCCGTTGGGTTGCCTAATCTTTTCCTGGACAAACTATCGTTGTCAGGTAAAAGCGGTATGTCGATATCAGTTATCTGCACCGGCTTGATAATAGAAAAAAATATATCAATATAGCGTTGTTTTATTGCAAACACATTGATATAGGGTTGCCTGCAAAAAACTTGGTCCTTATCTGATTAGCCGAATTTTAAAGATTAAATTTTAACGCGAGTTGAAATGCGTGACAGACAGATCCGAGTTGAGTATAGCCTGTAATAATAAAGGACCCAACATTGCAGCCGCACGTAATCGGACATTGAATATAAGAAAGTTTGATATCCCATATAAAATTACAGGACCATTTTTTACACAAATACCAAATACCAAAAACGTTTCTTATTATCATGATGTTGCAACATTTAATTAAAAATAAGATTTAAAAAAATAATTAAAAATAGTCTGTCAGTTTTTTTTTAGGCAACCCATTCTTAACATATTTTCTAATATACTAAAATTGTTATAAAATATGTTTCATTCTATTATCAGCTCGGTGCAGATTGCTTCAAGTTCGGATCTTCAACTATCTACTTATTATTCACAAGCATTTCTGATCAATTCTTTTAACTGTTTTTAGGTAGTTAATACATGACTAATTACATATTTTGTTAATTCCCAATCTAATTAACTATTGAAGGTAAGAATCAGATAAATAATTGACTGATGAAGGCTTATTTGATTAAACTAGTCAATACATTAAATAATTTTATCTATTAAAATAAAAACATTGTGTATAGATCTTTTATTCTCGTGATTCGTGTTTTTTTTTTTATTACCTTAAGTAAAGGCGGCGATCGATACACGGTGAGAAATAGGGTATGTGTAGGTGAGGTGAAATGGCGATATTTCACATCGTTGAGAGCTCTGGAAAGTTGATGGAAGTAAATATCGTGATAGTTAATGTACTATATCACACTTTCATCTACTTTCCATAATGATAATTAATAATAATATCATTTGTTATATTATTTTGTTCAAACTTTAACTAAAAATAGTTTATTTATATTCATGTATATTTAATTGTGTTTCTAGATCCAAAACCATTATTTAACAATATGTATATTTTCACTGTTTGGATATTACATTTTAATTCTATAGTTATATATTAGAAATTATATTATATATATTTTTGTATTATATTTTTAGACTCATAATATTTTTTTTTGCGTTAAAATTCGAAATAGAAATAGAAAAAATTGAAAGTGATTTTACAAAGCAATGTTCCCGTCACTTGTCACTTGTGTTGTTGTTGACATTTTTAGACATTACTCTTATTATTATTAAAACAAGATGACAACAATTGACTATTTATCTTTACATAAGAACTTGGTAACCTAAACAGAGCTAATCAACCTTTTCAAAAACTTTCCTGAATAATCAGCTGTTCACACATTCGCCATTTTGCCGAGTACTGTGGCGTACTCTCACCGTATACACGCGCACATTTTTACTCTCACGTATTTTTTTACCATCCTCTACTCTCGCGAGAGTACTTTCACCTCAACTACACATTCCCTATTTCTCACCGTGTATCGCCGCCTTAAGTAATTTATCAACTCATCATTCATTTATTAAAGAAAACATCTTTTAAAGATTAACTTCCTCTTCAATTTGGAATTAGGTAAATTTATTTTTGGACATTTAAAGTATATCTACCCTCAATTTTGTATTTTGGGGTTTCGCTGTAGTATTTTGCACATATTGATGTTTTTACTGCACGTTTTTCGGTTTTTACTCCACAAAAATCCGGTCTCTACTTATTACATATGTAATGTATACAGCCTGTGAGATGGTAACTGGTGAACTAAGTGCCATAGAGGTACAATGATGGGAGATCGCGCTTTTATTAAGAGCACGTTAATTGGAGGCTAATTAAATATGGTGCTAATTCGGCGTTGGCTGCCAACCTCTCCTTCCAGATCCCATCGCACAATTATGTTCCAACAATTTGGACCCGCTTTGCATAGCGATTACGTCCTCTTATTATTCATATCCGGTTACTTGCGCTTATCAGCCACTGACTCTTCTAAGAGTTGCAGGGTTTAAAACTCACATATATAAATACAGGATTAAAACATTTATTTTATTTTTTTAGTTTTTACATCGCCTTAAATAAATTGTAATTTTATATGCTTATTTATAAAACTTTGTTTTTTTCTCTTCTTATTTATTCATCCGCACCTAACAGAAGCTATAGGAAAATAAGCAAATGTGGTGTATGAAAAGTGAGATCAGACATGATAGGCATGGGTAATGAATGTGACCAGCAGCACCCCTTTCTAGGCTTTAATTTAGCAAAAGAGGTCTCTCACCCATCTTCTCTTCAGCCTTTTTCTGTCATTCATTTCAGCTATAGACATGTCCGTACAATTTACTGTGAACATGAGAATAGAGTGTAAGTAGATAATAGTAAACTGTTATTTGTAAGTCTGTATATAGAGTTTTGTTGTTTATCTACCAAGGAGCTGTCGTTATTAGTCTTAAAATTTTTAATTGATATTAAAGCGCTTTTTGTATGTTAGCCTTTTTTTCTGAGCCATAAATCTGTGAAGCGTAAGTCCCATATTGGTTCAATTAGATATGTGTTTGTATTCAGTTTGTGTATTTTTTTTATTTATTTTGTTTTTGTTTTATGATTTAGATAGAAGAGAGTATAGTATCTACAGTCGGTAGTTAAGAGACTTTCTTTTTATCTTGACACGTGGGCTCCAAGTCAGTCCTAGATAATGTACTGAGTTGGTATAGGGAAACTTGTCGCCGATAAAAATTGTTTGGGAGGTGTTTTGTCGTTGTATGAAAGTTACATATTTTGAAATTTCGTGATTTAATCGAATCTTCGAAGAAAGTACCATTTTTGTAGGAGAATTAAGTGATTTTGTACTATAAGGGGGGCCAGTTTAGGATCGCCGTTTAATAATAAAACTAATAAACTACGTTAATATAATACTGTACGCTCTGTATGTTTATTACTATATCTCTGGAAGAAAAAAAAGTTTTCATCTACAGCATTTATTTTACTCTTGTTCACCGATGTTTCCTAGATTCTGCTTCTTCGTTAGGTACTGTTTCTACAAGACCACAAATGAAGTTATTTAGTTTTAATAACACACGTATGAAGTATATATCAATGCGATTAAGTTTAAAGTACTTGATACTGGAGTGTTTATTTCTTGAGAAACTTGGAAGGAAATACCTACATACACATATAGAGGATAATTCATCACTGGAGTGTGTGTTGGATATAAAAAATATATAAATTGAACTGTTGAACAAATTATTTTATTTTATAATAAGTGTGACTCTAATAATACAATTACAGAACTTTAGCTATAGGTCAGGCGAGTGCTCATATGTACTCATATGTGGGCATACCTGTATTTATTTACAATTTGGGTGCCTTTTAAACATACTTATTGTTAATTTTTATTATTATTTCAATTCGTTTGAGTGAATAAATCTATTTCTAGATTCTGTTTAAATAAAACGATTCATATTACACTCAACATTCCTACATATTTCTTTTTTCTCTCTCCCTACGTTTAGGTATTTGCTATTTTCAAGGGTTCATTTAAACATTATTTATTTTTAAATTAAATGATAATGAGCATAAGTTCTCACATTGTTATAAACATTTTATATACTTTTAATCATTCCCTTATATTGCAAATATATCCAATTCACATTTTAAAAATATATACTATTGGCTGAGCTAGCCTTGCCAGCTTATTATCTAGTGCTTGTAGATAGGGATAGAGACGTAGATAGAGAGAAATAAGAAAAAAAGGATTCTTGAGTTTAAAATGGATCGCTTAAGTTAAAACGAACCTACCAATTCTTATTATTATTTGTATTTACTTATGCGTTTGTAATCGGTGATATTTACTATTTCTTTTGCTTGTTTATATTCTGCACACGAAATTTTCTTTAGTATACGTTTATTTTTATTCATTTATGATATATCATAATTGACATTTATTATACTAAAATATTTATATATAAATATTAAAAATATAAAATATAGGTTTATATTCCACACCGCGATACTCGATGACATTTTTTATAGGGTAGGGTCATCACTCCATACGCCTATTTTGTGGGTGGCTATCAATTAGCTGACGGGCCCCACATACCCGGGGGAGATCGTGAGTTAATCCCCATTTATTTGTATGCTTGAAAAAAGTCCTCCTGGGACTGGGATTCGAACTCACAACTTCAACATGGCAGGCTAGCGCGCGAACCACTCAGCCACGTGCTTCCCTATTTTAAATATATAAAATATAGTAATATATGAAACAATAAAAATATTTATGATGTATATTATTTTAAAACATTTTTGTTTTTGTCTTCTTATACTGTACTTATTTTCTTCTACTAATACTATCACTAAGTAGACCAGAATCCATGGCTAGGATGTGTCTTGGGCCGATAAAATGTATCTATTCTATTCAATTTTAAGTATTCTGCCCGTATGATTGAGTTGACATCATCACTCCCACTCAAACGGGCGTGTTAAGTTGATATAACTCTCAGAAAAAGGAATGCCGGATAAGTTAGTATCGTAGGGCGTCCGAGATGTAGGCCGAGGCGTCGCACAGCGGGCAAAATCATCAATTTAGGTAGACAAAAGTGAAGTCAAAAGTTTGGAATTTTCTATTGCTATAGCTTCACATGTTTATTATTAATTGGTAAGACCCTTAATACTAATATTTCCCGCCATACCGTGTTTACAAATAAGTAGTAAATAAGTGAATCATCCCTGATTACGCTAGTGCCTAATAACCTTCAAGGAGTGTTTAGCTCGAAGTAATTTTGCTTTTATTTAACAATGGACATTGCTGAGAGAGGTAAGACATTATATTTCCAAAATTGTTATTGAATATACATTGCAATCTACCTGTAGAGTAAATTTAGCAATTTGTAAATGTAAGCCCTATTCAATAACAAAATACTATATAACCCCCAAGTTACCACAAGGATTTGTTTCATATATCCTTCTAGTCTTTAAATATTACAAAGAATTTCGGCATTTTTTTGCGTTTTATGTGATACATAATTTTTTTCAGACACATAACTCTGAATCAAAAGTTTTACAATCTAAAATTTGAAGAGTTTCCTAAATTATATAAAATACATCTATTAGCAGGTTTTAGCAACTCTGAGCCATAATTAGGTTTTTTGAATTATTTTTCCCGTATTCTGGGACTTCATTGGACTAACTTCCAGTTCGCTAATCCTTTTATATTCATTATAATTCCCCATTATCCTGTAAAACAAATAAAAAAAATAATGACTTTTAAATACAAATACGAAATAAATTATACTCGTGACCAAATAAATGAGATATAATTTAAAGAAAAGACGTATGAAGTAATGGAATGGCGAGTTATCTCAGCGTGGCGAAGGCATGTGTCGTGTAGTGCTAGAACGTGGTCTTGCAAATAGTGAAAGCCACTATTGTCCTCTCTCTCTCTTAGTGTATCAGTGTAAGTCTGCGCTTCTGCAGAAGGTGAAGGTCTTTCTAACCACGAGGGGGAAGAAAGAAAGACAACTATATTTTATCATAGGACTTTTAAGACCCTAAGAATTATAATTGGAACCCTAAGAATTAACAGTGGAGTAAAAAAACATAGCCTAGTGCCTAGTACAAAAAACACTTACCTTGTTTGTAAAAACCAATTTAAGTACTAATAAATAGGGTTCAAAAAGGTTTAAAGAAATATATTTAGTTTAGTTGAAAAGTAATTCCACAAAAAACTCGGTTATATTAGAAGATGGAGAAAAATCGAGAAGACTTGAAATCAAGACAACGTGATGAACAAAGAGAAGAAGAAAAAAAAATCATTTATGATCAATCCACAACTTATAATTGATGTGATCCCCTGCTAACTTGGTTAATACTGAAGATAAAGAAAAAATATAGTGCGGGCCGACACCCGACTTTCACTTACCTCCATTTTTAAAATCAATGAAAGAATTTCCAAATATAGTTGGAGATAATTTTTTTTTAATATTTATTTATTAAGAAATATTACAATTTGTTTCAGAATAAACAATAGTAATAGAGATATAGGACCACATTCATACAATATATACAGAAAATAACGATAAAGTCAAATTACATAAAATAGAAAAAAAAATCATTTATATGTACAATAAAATATAACAAAATAAAAAACAAAACAAAAAAACAAAAAAACAAAACAACAACAACCTATAATTGAAATAAATACTAAGTTGGCAAATAAATAAAAATCATACAAACAAACATAACTATATACAATATTTACAACTACTTAGGGGACCCCAGACTGGGCTTTTCCCTCCACTTGTGGAGGAAAAAAGCAGAATCCAAGAGATCCCAGCGCCTCTCTCTCAGCCGCATCACTGGTCTTAGCCAGTAGAGGCTGAGTTAGGGCGCAATAGCCACAAACATACAGTGCATGAGTGGAGGATCTGACCAGTGTCAGAACTCCAGTATAAATATTATAGAACGTCGCGGGGCCACTGCCGTTTCAATCTTAGTGGAGGATTGTAGGGGTGGGTGGAGCTGGAGAGGGATTGAGCTAAAGGATTAGGATGATGAAGGAGGTTCTGATGGAAATTAGAAACTTTGGATGGTACCAGATCTAAAATGAATGGAATATTGAGGTCGTGGTGTAAGGTACAGTTGGAAACATAATAGGGAGCATTAACTATTGTTCGTAGGACTTTGGATTGGAAGGATTGGATGCGTTTGATGTTAGAGTATTTAGCTGTCCCCCACAGTTCAAGTCCGTAGGTCCATATAGGTTTCAGTACTGTCTTGTATATTAGTAATTTGTTGTCAACTGTAAGATGAGATTTTCTGTTTAATAGTCTGTATAACTGGCCGAATCTGCGGTTGAGTTCTTTTCTTTTAAGTCTTGTATGTGGGTTCCACGTTAGTCTTTTGTCTAGTAAAAAGCCCAGATACCGGACTGTGTCTGAGGAAGGAAGCGGTATGGAATTGAGTTTAACTGTTGGGCAGGATTTGCGTCGAAGGGTGAAGGTGACGTGTGTGCATTTTCTTTCGTTCACCTTAATACGCCAAGCATTACACCAGACTTCGACAAGTTGGAGATAAAAATTTTATTTTTTATTTATTAAATTAATGAATCTACAAAATTAAAGGTACTTTAGGGGAAGAAAATTTAAAATATCGGCATTTAAGCCGTGTCAGACCATATTAATCAGAATAAAACCTACATGATATTAAAGCCCAGTAAAGTTTACATGGATATAGCGAGTTTAATCAAAATCGTCGAAAAAATCGAAAAAAGGTGCAAAATGTGTGGTATAAAGTGCCTCTTCTGGTAAGCTCATTTTGATGAAAAAAGTTTTGTCACGTCTCGGGCGTAGATTTGTCTTAAATATGAAATTTCAGTTTCATAGGACTTACCGTTTCCGCCCGGGAGTTCACACACACACACACAGACCTTTTTTGCGGGACTTGGTTATTTAGACTCAGGGGACCCTAAAACGTGTATTTCCGTTGAAAACTGGAATTCGAAAATTTTCACGATCGCAATACTTCCCCTTACTATATATAGGAAGTGAATGTAAAAATGGAAGTTGTTCTGGAATCAGGAAATTTTATTTGTACTATTTGAATGAAAATCGTAAGAAAGGAATACAAAATAGTAACGCAGTACTGTATAAATGCTTTTGGTGAAAAATTATCCCTTCTCCCTCAAAATTTCAGGGCTAACGTTTCAAGATGCATAGAACCCCTTACGCTCTCCGAAACTACTGGACCAATTTTATCGAAATTCGCATCCAAAATATTAGGGTATGTAACCATGATCTTAACACCTAGAAAAAAACATTTCTCCTAATTATTAAATAAATAATAAAAAAAAAAAAACATACAGTAGAAGGAAACCCCTACCAAACAGTTAAAGGACTCTCAGCACAATTAAATGCAAGTGCATCTACCGTTTCCAGACATTTAAAGTGTATTGGGAAAGTAAAAAAGCTCGATACATGGGTACCTCATGATCTCACTGAGCGGCAGCAGGACCCCATGTTTCAAAACATACCGTGAAAAAATTGAAATAACTGGGCTAAGAAGTTCTTCCGCACCCACCATATTCTCCCGACTTGTCTCCAACAGATTACCACCTGTTCAGGAATTTAGACAACTTCGTCAAAGGAAAACGTTTTGAAAATGATGATCAAGTGAAAAGTGCGTTTTCAGATTTTGTTTCACTTCAAAGCTCAGAGTTTTTTAGTTCGGGGATAAAAAATTCGGTGTCGCGTTGGGAAAAATGTGTAGAAATAAGGTAAATACTTCGAATAAAATAATTTTGTTTTCATATCGTATTTTCAATAAAAATCCTTTACCTTGAAAACGGATATTTCATGTGACACAACCCAATAATAAACCAATGGGTAATAATTTTCAGTTTTTTTTTTAACTGGACGTAATTAACTCTTTCACGTTTTTCATCTCTGAATTTCACAATTCTTACGTTCACTTACCCATATGTTAACTTTTAAATTAGCAAATAGTTTCGAAATAGATTTTAACAACCATTATACACCATTGTTCCATAATTTGCAGCGTTTTTGTGTATATAACAATCAGATAGTGTTATCTACTTTTCATCACTTTTCATTATATTTTACAGCTTTCTGTTTATGATAATATTTTTCCTAAAATCCTTAGCTTTCCAACGGTATATTATACATCTATATTTCTATTCTTATTTTTAAAAAACAAAAATTACATTAAAAATATAGTTGCTCATTTTTCCTTTAGTTAATTATGAAATTGGTTCAACTTCTGTTGCTTCCCGGTTTCTATCAATGATTACATAGTGATATGGTTTAGTTTTCCGAATCTACAAAATTAAAGATACTTTAGAGGAAGAAAATTTAAAATATCGGCATTTAGGTCCTGTCTGACTAATTTAATCAGAATGAAACCTATATGGTTTTAAAGCCCACTAAAGTTTACATTGTTATATCTAGTTTAATCGACCATCCTGATGCTTGGAAATTGGATGCATGGATTCGTCGTGCTCAATGTTGCATTCAACAAAACGAAGGCCCCTTTGAACAGTTAGTCTAAATGTTGTAATAAAAAAAAAAAACTTTAACCTTTGTTATCTGTTTAATGAATGAGTTTGAAATATATGTTAATAAGAACTTTTTTATTTTATTTTGTGTTAGTGAACACATACCTAAAATAGTACTGTCCAATTACGAAACACCCTGTAAATTTCATGCTAAGCCAAGTGAGTGTAAAATTGATACATCAATCTATTATTTCACTAAGTATTCAATTATTACACTGCACCATTAAACATAAGATATGTTTTTGTTTTCACTACACTCTTATATCTGCAGCTCGATTCCACGAAACGAAACAGAAATAAGAACAAAATAATACACTAGCCTTTTTACACCTACTTTCAGTTTTAATTACCTCGACCATGGCAAGTAGAAATAAAATTTACAGCTCTTGCCGTAGAAGGCGGCGGCTAAGAAACAATTGTTTAATGAAGCTTGACCCGTGGTGGGGGAGGAGCAAGGTGGGGGGAGAGGAAGTGGAGGTGGGGGGGAAGGAAACGGAAGGAAGCGAGCCATCATTTCCGGTCCGAAGGCCACACCTCCCTCTGCCGCCACAATATATATATGTCCGCACCTGTTCCTGCCCATTGGTCTTCTTGCCTTGTATCTTCGATTGTTCCACATCTTGTTCTACTTTTAAGGGATCAAAAATAACTCTTGAGATCTTTTCTCTAGTTTTTTTCATTTGTAGAATTTATCCATTTTTTTACACATCCTCTGTTACTGTTGCTTGGATCAAAAATGTTACTACTCTGATCAATAATTTAATTGATGATATATCATTGATCATTTTTTTTTCTATCAGTAAAAAATACTAATACCATTTTTTTTTTATTATCTAATAATCAATGTTATCCTGTTGAGGCTTATGCTGCATACTAATTTGTAATAATCAACAATTTTTTCAATGTTATCATTTAAAAGACATGGTTAAAGATAAAATAAAATAGCAAACAACTAACGGATAAAACCGCTAAAATATATCTCCAAATTAATTTTTTTTTTCACAAAAAATAACATATAAATGTATAGATGCTAACGATTTTAGGAAAAAACCTGTTATGTTACATACAAAGTCTGTTGACCGCATCTCTTTGAATAATTATTTTGTTTCTTATTATTATTTGTTTATACTATGTTATTTCTGTAGTATAAAAGAATAATAAAGCCTAACTTTGAATAAATGATCAAGTATTTTGTAGGTCTAGGTTGAAAAAAATAAGTCGTACTAAACTGATATTTAATATTTTAGAACCTTATATACCTGAGATGATGCAGTATTTAAAAAAAAAAAAAATCGTCAAATCAGAAAAGCCACATTATACAATGCATTTTGTACATGTTTACGATTTTCTATGAAACTAATGCAACGATTTTGATTAAACTCGGGATATTCATAAAAAATTGAGACCTTAAGGTATGGTGTCAGAATCGGAGAATTAAAAAATCAATTCCAATAAATTACCTTTAACCTTCGTCGAAAACTTAAGACATCCTGCTCTACAGTGTCCTTTAATGATATTCCGCTTGTCCCAGTTGAACTGATCCGCTATTTAGGACTCCTGCTTGACAAACGCCTTTCATGGAATCCGCATACAAGACTGAAAAGACAAGAAACTGCTCGACGTTTTAGCCTACTCCAATACTAACAAGACAGAAGCTCTAACCTTTCACCTAACTACAAAAGACTCACATGACAATCATAAGGCCTATCTGGACCTACGGAGTTGAGCTTTGGGGCTCTATTAAACCATCCAATTCTTCCCGTATCCAATCCTTACAATCCAAAACCCTTCGTAAAATCCTCAACGCTGCTTACTTTGTCACGAATAAAATCATTCATTAAGACCTCCATGTTTCTTATGTAGCTGATTTGGCCTTTAACAGGCATCATTCCTTCCATGACAAACTCCATTCCCACTCCAATCCAATGGTTTCAATCCTTGATTCCTCTACAATTCCTGATAATCCACCAAGGCGTCTGAAGAGAAGATGGCCTCGAGACCTTCTCGTTTAGATTGATTACTAGAGTGCTGTGAATGGGCAGTTTCTCTTAATGTTTTTCATGTACATATCTTTAATCATCATATTTACTTGATGTATTATAATATACAGTTGTAAATTTAAAAAATAAATGAAAAAAGTTGGTAGGCAAAAAAATGGTTTTGTACAAGTTGGCTAAAATTTGAAAATAACATTGAAAATTTTTCGGCCCCAGCTCTTGGACGATTAATTAGTGTGAACGTGTTATTATTATTGTCCTCATCCAGGTAGATTGTAACATATACTGATTGGATATAGAACCAACAAAATATTAAATATGCTCAGAAGAAGATATGAACAAGCAGACAACGATATGGGAGCGGACTGGAGGATAGACCATAAGGTTCCGCATTGCGACCGCAGCTACTTTATCGCCGCAGCAAGCCCACAACCGATCGCCCTCCTAATGAACATATAAATTAATATTCCGACCCGCGCCGGGATTAGCACCCTAGTCTCACTCCAATTAAAAATACACAACCGTAAAGTCCTCACTAATTGGGGATCCTACGATACTGCCCTACCATGAAAATGTGTGTATATCTTCAACGGCTAGGAGGATGTTCTGTTTTATCAGAGCAGAATATTTAGTACTAGCAACCCGTCCCTGCTTTATACGGCTACAATTTGAATATTGAGTCATTCATGTTTTAAGAAGCACTGTTTAAGATACACATACACACACACACACACACACACACACACACTATATATATATATATATATATATATATATATATATATATATATATATATATATAATTATAATCCGTCAATTTCAGTCAATGTTTCGGGGCTTTGTCTCCATTATCAAGACAAAAAAAAAATTATAAGTTTATGTAGCAGTTAGCTACAAAAAATAATATGTATCAATAAAAACGGTAATTTATAGTTAATTGTATATTATTAAAATTTTATTTTATTGCTGACATTATGAAAATTGGTATATATAGATATGGTAAACATTTAATAAAAGCAAAATATTTAAAAACCATTTTTAGTATTGATAATAGGGACAAAGCCCCGAAACGTTGACAGAAATTGACGAATTATATAATAATGATAATAATAAAGATGATGGAAGAAAATTGTGATTGTTTTAATATGGGTACACAAACAAACACCCCTCCCCCCCTCCCACACACACACACACACACACACACACACATATATATATATACAGAGAGAGAGGAGAGAGAGAGAGAGAGAGAGAGGTCCTCTCGTTTTTAAAAATTGCAGTAATAAAAATAAAAATCCGGTACGGGCAACACACGACTTTCACTTGCCTCGGCTGTCAAAATCCATTTAAGAACCATTAACTAAACTTTAATAATTTTTTTTTTTTTTTAATTCATTTTTATTGATATTTCAAACTGTAAATATATATTTATATATATATATATATATATATATATATATATATATATATATATATATATATATATGTGTGTGTGTATCAAGTAAATGTGATAGTTATATAATGAAATACATGTAGAGAAGCTTCCCATTAGAAGCACTCTAAACATATTCTATACTAGAAGGTTCCGGGACCATCTCCTTTTTAGGCGCCTCGGAGGATATCAGAAATTGAAGAGAAAGACAGATTTAAAACAGATTTAGAGTGGGAGCGGAGTTTTTCATCGAATGATTAATACCTGTTTCGGGCCAAATCAGTAACATAAGAAATATTAAGGTCTTTATGGATGAGGTTATTCGGGACAAAGTAAAGAGAGCTGAGGATTTTACTAAGGATTTTGTAATGTAAGGATTAGATGCGGGAAGAATGTTATAGTTTAGTAGAGCCCCATAGCTCTACTCCGTCCAAAGTCCAGATTGGTCTTATGATAGTCATGTAGATGTGTCTTTTGTAGTTCAGAGGAAGCGTTGCCCGTTTGTCTAGTAAGTGTTGAAGTAGCCTGAAACAGCGAGCAAAATTAAAGTTAATTTAAATAAAAAGATTTTTCATTTTCGTAAAAAATCAGATGATTTAGATTAAATAATATAGCTTTATTAAATTGTTAACTATGATAAATAGTTTCAGGTTTATGCCCTATCCACCAATTTACATTAAAATTTACAACTTTGTATAAGATATAATATTTTTTCTGAAATCTTTGGCTTTCCGACGGTAAATTATAAATCTATTGTACTGTTCTTATTTTTAAATATTTAAAAACTTCATTAAAAAAATATCTTTGCTCTCTTGTCCTTTATTGATCGTTATCAAATCCGTTTTACTTTTATATTTAGTTGATAAAAAGATGATATGGTAAATGTTTACGTGAAGGACCCTAAAATGGTGAAAACTGGAATTCGAAAATTTTCACGATGGCAATACTTTCCCTTACTATATATTTCATATATAGGTAAGTGAAAATAAAAATAGGTCAATATAAAATAATTTGTTGAAAGAAAAAAAAAACCTGTATAGTCTAGTTCGAGAACATTTAAAGATATTTTTCATTTATATTATTAAGTTATTATTATAGTAAGGGAAAGTATTGTGATCGTGAAAATTTTCTAATTACAGTTTTCAACGGAAATACAAGTTTTAGGGTCCCCCTGAGTCCAAATGACCAAGTTCCACCAAAAGGTCTGTGTCTGTGTGTCCGTGTGTGGTAACTCCCGGGAGGAAACAAAAAGTCCTATGAAACTGAAATTTCATATTTAAGACATTTATACGCCCGAAATGTTACAAAATCTTTTCCATCAAAATCCGCTTACCAGAAGAGCCAATTTATGGCATGCATTTTGCACTTTTTACGACTTTCTTAAAAACGGCTCAAACAATTTTGATTAAACTTCCTATATTGATGTAAAATTGAATGGGCTGTAATATCATGTAGGTTCCATTCTGATTGAAATAGTCTGACAGGGCTAAAATGCCAATATTTTAAATTTTCTTCCTCTAAAGTACCTTTTATTTTGTTGATTCTATAAAAATAACCAAATCTTCTTGTTACCATTGATAAAAAACAGGTAAATATATAAGTTGAACGAAATTTATATTCAACTAAAGGAGAAAACTGAAAATATATATTTTTAATACCATTTTTCGTTTTTGAACATAACACTAATATTCATGTATAATATACCGTTGTAAAGCTAATGATATTAGAACAAATATTTTCTCATACACAAGTTTTTAGAAGTTAATGAAGAGTGATAAAAAGCCGATAAAACTAACGTATTATTTTAGATAACAATATAATTAATTTTTCTGTATGAATTCAATTTAATTAGTTCTTTAATAGTTTCACTTATTTTTATCTCTAACTGTATTTGAAAATTCTTTAATCGATTTTTCGCCCGCACCAGATTTTTTTCTAGTATTTAGTCATTATTCCACCTTTCCGTTTCTGTATTCTAACAACTCGTTTTCTACGATAAATCAGAACTTATAAATATGGTACCATATTAGCACATGAAAAATAATAAATAATGCTCAGTACTCTAAGATGGATAGTGAGAGATGGTAGTGGAGCAGAACGATAGACAAGAAGACGGATGGCTGGCTGCTAGAAACAAAAAATCTCCTCTAATGGTCCAGCTACCTGTTGCTTCTGCTTCCAGCCGTCCCTAATAGGGGGCACCACCTATCGGCAACCTCTCCATCCACTATATTTAGCTTGTATTTTAATAAACATTATTAATATAACCACTCTTGAATAGACTTATTTTTGAAAAGGATAACAAACAAAAAAATAAATAAATAAAATAAGGTGAATTTTTTTTTTTTTTTTTTTAATTCTTCCCCAAAACAATTTTGTTTAAAATTATAAATTTTGATTTACCGAATATAAAACTAGCCCTATATAACCAAAATAGAGTTAAAACCATTTGCACTATAATTAATACTGACAGTTACCTTTTAAATTAACTAATAATATCCTAAATAATAGGTTTGTTATTTTCTACTTTAGATTATAAAGAATTAATTAAATTCTTTTAACTTGTATATCAACCAGTTTTATTAATGTTTTCAGAAGATATTTTTTTTCAGATCTACAAAATTTCAGTACTATAAAGGAAGAAATAATAGGAATTAAAACGCTATCAAACTACTTCAATCAGAATGAAACCAACATGATATCAATCATTCAATTTTACGGAACTTAATGATTTGGACCTAGACCGTGTTTTTTCGATGAAAACACGAATTTAAAGATTTTCAGGATTGTAAGAATTTCTATTCTTATATATTTCACTTTTAAAGGTAAGTAAATTTTTTAAAAACTGGTCTGACATACGACTTTCAGTTACCTCGACTTTTATAATAAATTGAAAACTTATTAAATATACTTCAATTTGAAAAATTGAATTGAAGTTTATTTTAATAAAACGTGTATTCATTTTTGTTGGAAAAATATGATTTAGATTAAATAATATTACTATATTCAATTGTTAATCAGTAATGAGTTTATTCTCTATTTGTCTCTTTATATTACCTTTTAGAACTCTGTGTATCAAGATATATTTTTTTTTTAAAGTGCGCTCTTTCCAACGGTGTATTATAAGTCTATGTTACTGTTCATATTATTAGTAAACCATAAAATACGTTAAAAAATAGTTTTGCTCTTTTATCCTTTAGTTGGTCATCAAATTCGTCCACCTTGTATATTTAGCCGTCCTTCATTAATGCAATTTAGATGATATGGTTAATCTTTTAGAATTTACAAAATTAAAGGTACTTTAGAATAAGAAATTTTTAAATTTCGCCATTTAAGACCTGTCAGACTATTTTAATCAGAATTAAACCTACATGATATTAAACTCCATTAAATTTTACATCAATATAACGAGTTTATTCCAAATCGTTAGAGCTTTTTTTGGGAACCTCGTAAAAAGGTGCAACATACATGGTATAAAGTAGTTTTCGAATTCTCTTCTAATTAGCCGATTTAGATGAAAAAGTTGCTGTAACATCTCGGGCGTATAGTTGTCCTAAATATAAAATTTCAGTGTCGTACGACTTTTTGAGTTTCCGCTTGATATACCACACAAACACACACTGTCATACGCACACACTCATACCTTTTTTTGGTAAATAATCAGGAGACATTAAAACGTGTATTTCCATCGAAAACTGGGGATTCAAAAATTTTCATGATCGCAATACTTTCCCATACTATACATTCCATATATATTTAAGTGGAAATAAAAAGTAAATACAAGGAAATATGTAGCATGGTAAATAAATACCGCCCTTACTTATACTACATTATCACAAGGTGCACTGATCTAATCAGCACTAATTAGTAGCCAGGTGTGAATAAATAAACTTATGAGAAAAAAGTGAACAGAAGCCGTCGTTTTTTGATTCCATGATTAATTAAGACATGGGCATTAAACTAAAAATAATGGAGGCAGCACAGATGGCTGAAGCCCATTAGATGATCAAATTATATTCAATATTCCATTATCTGTAATGTGTTAAAGGGGCTAAGAAATAATTTTAGTAAGTTTTCTTTATTTATTTAACCTCAAATTATGCTACTGTCGCTAGTTGGCCAATGGTACTGCGGGAGTCTTGACTTTTTCTTATCTATATTTCTTTAGGATAGAGATCTTTTATGAGTACCTGACATTACACAGGCTCTGCACCCCTGTGCCAACATTGCAATGGAACCCTCTCGACTTATCTTATCATTCAAGAATGCCCGTACTATACGTCACAGCTTCACAAAATGGAACTCCGGATGTGTTCTAGAAGAAAACCCAAATTATGGAATTTGCTGTCTTCATCATTCAAGCTTAATTCTAAAAAAAAAAAAAAAAAATGTGTTACTATTTAAAAAAAAATTATTATTACGTAGTTTGTCGCAACCTTACACCTTTTATTTTATTCTATTTATTTTTTAAATTAATTTGTTTATCCATACTCAATTGATTTCCCTCTTTATACCTTTTGTTTATAATTACTCTTATTCATTTATTTCTTCGTTTTCCTAGAAGTTTAAAAATTATAGGCGTTGATGACCTTTGATGTTTTACACCTTAAAGCACTAACTAACAACTAACAACAATTACACGGGTTCGGGACTAACAATTTTACGTCCCCTCCGATGGACAGTATAAACAAATATTTTTTATTCCCTTCCCTCCTAGGAGCACCAACCTCTACGACACAGGTGAATAAGTGTACCTGTAACACAGAAAAGTGTACCTTCAATCTAAGTACCTCAAATATTATTATTTATTTTTTATTTTTCCTAAGGATTCGATGTGGAAAGAACTAGAACTTTTTATATGCATATTTATTTATATCTTTCTATTTTTCATACTCGAGGAAGTTCCCTTCTTGTTTACGAATTTAATTAAGCATATCCTTCTTCAAGTCACTTTTTATTCTTTTTACAAAAAGTCAAATATATTTTTGGGTTTTCCACATATTTAAGACTAAAATAAAATAACAATAAATAAATTATTTCAACATACAATTTTTCCCTTAATTAATATAATGTAATATATGTTAATAGCAGAAGTATAATTTAAATCTATTTACATTTCACCTATTAATTCTGTGGCGGTCGTTAAAAACTAGATAACTTGAGTTATATCTAAAATGAGTTAACTCTACGTATCGCTTACTAAGTCGTGTTAAATAGGTTAATGGAATTTCTTGGTTGGAGAAATTTCAGGTGGAAAGAAAGCTGTATGTTAATTACTATATTTTGGGTAATACGCAAAGTTAAATAAAATGAAAGATTTTGACTTAACCACTTATTCACGACCGCCACAGAATTAGTATGTCACATTTAGCAAAATTGTACCTGTCATTTGGTTTCTATTTGCTCACTGTTTCAATTTTGTTATTAAATTTTCATTCTTTTTACCTTGTGTATTAAGTTATTATTTTAATTTGAATTCTATGGCTTGTTTTTATTTTATATTATAATGTTTTTTTGTTTCTTTTAATTTTTACTTATTTATAAATCCACATTATTTATAATGTCTGTGTAGTGTATGCCAAGGTTTCTCATGTTTTATATGGTTGTTTTTTTTTTCATGTTTTATATTTTATCCCATTTGTTATTTTTTGTAATGTATATGTATTTTCATATTCAAGTATCTTTCTGTCTTGATTATTTTTTGAGGTGTCCATTATTTCTGCATTTTCAAAATTAATTTTATGCTGCACTTTAATACTATGAGATTATTATTATTCAAATTATTTATTTTTATAGTTTGCTATAATTGCGGTCAAATATTAATGAATAAATTAATACAAAAATATAATATATGAATCCTGATTATACAGAAAGATGACACAAACTGTCACACAGCAGCCGAGACCGACAGTAGCCGTAATTGAGTGGACCCATGGATGATGATGCTATTAGCCCCACTCCTTACCCCCACCTCCTCAGGACGGACCAATTAGCGATGACTACTAAAAGTTAAGGCCACGCCTATATCAGCTGTTGTCACTGATGGGTACGATTCACCTGTTCGTTGCACTTAATAAGTCCTTATTAACCATTTTAGTATAAGGTTCAATTATTTAGCTTGGAATGGAAGTTTCACGACTGCATGATTGACAACAGTCTCATTGGAAAACATGAACTATAGAATATTTTATTCTTTATATTAAACATCTGGTGCGCGCAACTGAAGATTTCACTTACCTCCGTTGTTAAAACTAATTTAAATAGTTTTAAATACATTCATAGATGAAAATAAATAATAATAATAATAATAATATAATAATAATAAGGCTTACCGAACCCGAAGGTTCGATGCCGATACCACCAAACTTCACCTGCACAGACTCGTCCAATGTTCACCGGTCAAGCCCAAGCCCCCGAGATCAGATTTAATGCAATCCTCCCATCGACGCTTCGGCCAACCTTTTGGACGCTTACCAGTCGGTTCAGCGAATACCAACTTTCTTGGAATCCGTTCCTCACTAAGCCCAATAACTTTACGCGCCCATTTGAGTCTCCGCGATGCTATCAACTCAATTATATTCACAGGGTACAAACTCCGCAATTCCGCGTTGTGCAACCTTCTAAACTCCCCAGTGGCCTCATCTCTCTTCGGACCAAATATTTTACGCAGTACCTTATTCTCGAAAACCTTAAGCCGTTGTTCATCCTTCAAAGTAAGCGGCCACGTTTCGCATCCGTAAAGAACCGTTGGAAGAATAATAGTTTTATAAATTCTAACCTTTAAGTTTTTAGACAGAAGCCGCGAGCTAAGTTATTTAGCAACTGAATAATAACACACATTTCCCACCTTTAACCGGCACTTTATTTCTTCCTGGATTTCATTTTTTCTTGTTATCATTTATTTTCATCTGAAGATGAAAATAAATGGCTAAATAATTAATTATATTGTGTTTTAATACTAAAATGAGTTTTATTAAATAATAAATTATATAAACAGTTAGTTTTATGGGCTTTTTATTACTCTCCATTAACTTTTACAAATATGTGTGAAGATGATATTTTTCTAAAATTATTAGCATTCCAACGATATAGTATACGCCTATATCACAGATTTTATTTTCAAAAAAAAACAAAAAATTACAAAAAAAATGTTTGATATTCCTTTAATTAGATATTATATTCATTCAAATAATACATTTATCCGTTTTTTATCAGTACTAAAAAGGTGATATGGTTATTGTTATAGAATCTACAAAATTGAAGAATCTTTAGGGGAAGAAAATTTTAAATATCGGCATTTAAGCCATGCCAGACTACTTCAATCAGAATGAAACCTATATGATACTCAAAGCCCATTAAATTTTACATCGATATAGCTAGTATAATAAAATCGTTAGGGCCGTTTTTGAAAAAAATCGTAAAAAAATGCAAAATGCATTAAAGTTGCTGTAACGTCTCGGGTGTACATTTGTCTTAAATATGAAATTTTAGTGTCATAGGACGTTTCGACACTCACAGACATACACACAGAACTTTTTTCGGGATTTGGTTTGTTTGTTTTGGTTTTAAGGCGTAAAACCCTAAGGTCATCAACGCCTAGACACTATATGCATATTCAACCTTTATAAGAAAGAACTATTAGGTAATGAGTGATTGAGAGAAAGAAAAAAAAAAAAATAAATAAATAAATAATAAATAAAAAAAAGAAAGAAAGAAAAAATATTTTTATGTAAACAATAGCTTAAAAAGCTAATACTAGTAATGCTAACTGACTAGGAATGGTCTTTATAATTTCGATAATAATGACTGCTCCTTAAGAAAATCGAAAACTAATTCAATGGTTTCCTCTCTATCACCCAGCACCGCTGGAATATTCGGGCTTAGTCCAATTTTATTCAGGTGTGATGAGTAATAAGGGCATTCTTGAAAAATATGCCGAATGGTAAGGGTTCCATCACAGTGCTGGCTTCGGGGCAACCGGCTGCCTAGCAAAAAGATAACAGTGCGTCAGCCGCGAGTGTCCTATCCTTAGCCGGGCCAACGCGACCTCCTCCCTTCGGCTGTTACGGCTAGATGTAGACCAGGGTTTCACTGTTTGTTTTATATGCTTTCGGGATTTGGTTATTTGGACTTAGGGGACCCTAACAAGTGTATTTCCGTTAAAAAATTGAATTACTACATATTTAATGTAAAATTAAAAGAAAAATTAGGTAAATGGAAATTCAAAATTTAGCCCAAACCGTTTATGTAAATGAATTCTGATAATTTTATTTGCAATTTTTGTATAAAATTTATCGTATTAAATTATTTTAATCAAAACGGAAAAGGACATATTAAAAAAAAAGAAGAAAAATGATAAAATATAATTAAGTAATTAAAGATCCGAACCTAAAAATTCCATTTTCTCGGAAAGCACTGCAAATGACATCCCCTCTTTCTTCCGGGGACTCTTCAAATGTTTTCAACAAATTAATTTTATTAACCGAGGTGTACGTGTACGATATTTTCAATTTTACTGATTATTTACAAAGAAAAGAAAAAAAAAACCCAGATCCACACTGAAATAATTTTTCTAGATGTTGCAAGCTCACGTGTTAAAAATTGATATAAATTACAGATGACAATCTCCGAAGTTATTTATCTATCAAGGTTTAATCACACATCAAATTAGAATTTTCAGTTCACAATCCTACCATAACACATTCCTCAACAATGCCTTTGATAACCTTAACTATTGTACCCTAGTGTTAAATAATTTTTCATCAATTCCTCACAATTAAAATAAACGTTGTAATTGCGAGTACAGTTACGGACGAACGGTCCCAGGACTAATTACAATCCTAGATATTTACCGATTTTAATAGAGGTGGTTGTCTCCGATAGTTAATAACACATTACAATGGTAATTGCTTGCAGTACCGTGATCTGAATACATGGATAATTAAACATAGTCTATTTTATTTAACAACCTCTGTTTGTTTCAACTACTTTAATTGACGTTTTTTCATATCGAACTAAAAAAAGAAACTGGTATGAGAAGTTTTGAACGCTGGTTATAAAAATAATTTAACACAGGAATGCAATTAGCTCCCTTGGCACTTCACGCATCAAGTTTTCAATGAATTTTAAGTTGAATAGAAAAGTATTATTATATCATTAAATTTACACCTGTATGGGTTAATACAAAAAGTAAATAAGCTTTAAGATAAAACACATGAAAAAAAATCTGGTGCGGGCAACACACGACTTTCACTTACCTCCTTTGTTAAAATCAATCAAAGAATTTTCAAATACAGTTAGAAAAAGGTTTTGTAACGTCTCGGGTGTATAGTTTTCTTAAATATGAAATTTCAGTTTCAAAGGACTAACCGTTTCCGCCCGGGAGTTACAACACACACACACACACACACACACACACATGCCTTGCATATGGACACATTGCTCGGAAATGTAACGGTCCTGACCGCGCGGGACTTTGCTTGCGATGCGGCGAAGACGGACATCCAGCCAAGGAATGTACTGCAGAGCGGCGCTGTCTTCTATGCCCTGAGGATAGAAACCGTAGACACGCGACAGGTGGCTTTGGCTGTCCCGTTTATCAACAGGCAATCAAAGAGGTCGGTCATCACGCAAGATGAGATTTTTGCAACTAAATCTAAACCACTGCGAAGCGGCCCAGGATCTTTGCTGGCAAACTATAAATGAGAAGGGTATCGACGTTGCTGTACTGTGTGAACAGTACAAGAACATGGAAAATTCCTGGTTTTGGAAGACGGACAAAACCGGAAGAGCAGCTGTCTGGGTAAGGAAGGGTTATTTTATTCAGAAAACCCAGGAAAATTTAACAAATGACTTCGTTTGGGTTAAGGTGGGTGGTATCTACATCTGTAGTGTCTACGCACCTCCAACCGCTTCTCAAGTTGAATTCGAAAAACTGCTTGATGAAATTGTACAGGAACTGCGAGGTTGTCAACCTCTAGTCATAGCAGGAGACTTTAACGCTTGGGCTACGGCATGGGGAAGCAAAGAGACGAATAAGAGAGGTGAGTGTGTACTCGACGTATTCGCTGCGCTAGAGGTTGTGCTCTTAAACACAGGGTCCACCCCTACTTTCACCAGAAATGATCGCGTTTCGATTGTTGATCTGACTTGTGTTAGTCCATGCCTTGTTTCTGACAATAAATGGCACGTAAGTCAACTCTATACCCACAGCGATCACCGAGCAATTTGTTTCGAAGTCGAAGTCCCGGGTACATTAAGGAAAACATTCCATACGAAACGATCAGTGTGGAACCATCGATCATTTGACCGAGATTCCTTTGTCACAATGATAGAGGATGAAGTCACATTACTCGGACCGGCAGAGGAAAAAGTCAAACAACTAATGAAGCTTATCACTGACGCCTGTGATGCTTCAATGACTAAAACACGGAAAACAACCCGTCACATACCAGTGTATTGGTGGAATGAAGAGATCGCCGCCCTCCGAAAAACTTGTCTCCGTACAAGGAGGCTAACCCAAAGAGCGAGAGGTCGCCCGTCACATGAAGTTCGGAAACAGGAACATCGGGACGCAAAAAAGCACTTGGTCAAGGCAATAAAAGATGCGAAGCGTAAATGTTGGCAGAAACTCTGCGAAGAGGTAGATGAGGATACGTGGGGAAGGCCATACAAAATAGTTATGGCAAGGCTAAAAAGCTCAAATTTATCGCCACCCAGCTCTCCTGACCTATTGGGGAAAATAGTTTTAGAGCTGTTCCCAACAAGACCAGAAGTCGTCTTCGATATAATACCGCAACTAGAACAGGACCAGGTACCGAAAATCGCACAAGAAGAACTTGAGACAGCCTGTCGCAAAGTAGGGGATAAAAAAGCCTCAGGACCGGATAATGTTCCAAACTTTGCCCTAAAAACAGCAGTCAGAAGCAGACCAGAACTCTTCCTGGATGTTTACAACTCCTGTCTCCGTGAAGGGAAATTTCCAGTTGAGTGGAAAAAGCAGCAATTGGTACTCCTGCCAAAGGGTAAAGGGTCTCCAGATGACCCTACATCCTACCGTCCAATCTGTCTTCTAAACACTGCTGGTAAAATTCTGGAGAGGATTGTGTGCAATAGAATTACAAATCATATTGAGGAAAGCCGAGGATTGTCTGAAAATCAATATGGTTTTCGGAAAGGTAGGTCAACAGTCGATGCAATAGACTTTGTGATAAAGTCAGCCAGAGAGGCCACTGCAGGAAAAAGATGGAGAAGGGGTGGAAAAAAGTATTGCGCCGTGATAACGTTAGATGTCAAGAATGCGTTTAACTCAGCAAGATGGGATTGCATCATGGAACAGTTGAGTAAGAAAAAACTTCCACAGTACCTCCTTAAGATTATCAGAAGTTATTTTTCTGACAGAATCCTGAGGTATGCAACAGACGCAGGACCAAAAACCTACAAAATAACTGGTGGCGTTCCTCAAGGTTCCGTATTAGGACCGTTGTTATGGAATGTTATGTACGATGCCGTACTCAGACTTCCTATGCCGGAAGGAACTACCACGGTAGGATTCGCAGACGATCTTGCTATCATTGCTCGAGGAAAGCTTTTGGAGGAGATAACGTACAAGGCCAACAAAGCAATATTTGATATAAGCCAGTGGCTTTCTTCTGTGGGCCTACAACTGGCTGACCATAAGACTGAGGCTGTACTTATTACCAGCAGGAAAGTGAGGGAAAAAATCAATTTGACCGTCGGAGAGATTAACATTCCCTCAAAGCCCTCTATTAAATACCTAGGTGTGCAGATTGATGCCAGGCTGCGGTTTGATGTACACTTGCAGGTAGTCTCCATGAAAGCAACGAAAGTAACGAACGCACTTTCTAGAATCATGCCAAATATCGGTGGGCCTGCACAAAGCCGGAGGAGGCTCCTTGCTAATGTAACCAACTCAGTGCTTTTATATGCTGCACCAATCTGGTGTCATAGCTTCCAAGTGAGATCGTATTCTCGTAAGGCGATTAGTGTCCATCGTAGAAATGCCCTGCGCGTCGCAAGAGCATTTCGCACTGTATCATATGATGCCGTGTGCATCATTGCCGACATAATTCCAATAGATTTACTGGCCGAAGAGCGTGGCAGAATCTACCGCAGAAAACGTGAAGCGCCAGAGGAGCATTGGCTAACATTAGCGAAAGGCGAGAGACTGGAAACTCTTCGCATATGGCAGAGACGCTGGGACTCATCAACATCTGGAAGGTGGACAAACCGTCTGATACCAGATATCACATCGTGGATGATACGCACACATGGAGAGGTTGATTATTACCTTACTCAACTGCTCTCTGGACATGGCTGCTTCAGGTCATATCTCCACAGGTTCAAGCTGGATAAAGAATCATCATGTACCAACTGTCCTCGTTTGGATGAAACAGTGGAACATGCTTTCTTCGCATGCAAGAAATTTACCTTGGAGAAGGTTCAGCTAGATATGGTGCTGGGTGAAAGATCCACACCGGAAAATCTGGTACAGCTCATGTTGACCAGTCAAGAAAACTGGAATGCTGTTTCAGATTATGCTGGGAAAGTCGGAAGAATACTGAGAACCGAGGAGCGAGCGAGAAGAGGTCAAGTACCGTCAAGTACGCAGTAGAGAAGTAGGCGCTTAGCCATCCTGTCCACCGCGAAGTAATGCTTGCAAGCAGTTCCGCGGTGTGTCATCGCAGAGAATGTAGGTGGTTTTTAGTGAGTAAGAATCTCACACTGTTGTGGATTCAGTTGCCCACTTCGTCTTATGAAAGATTTTCCCCTACAATAAAAAAAAAAAAAAAAAAAAAAAAAAAACACACACACACACACACACACACACACACACAAACACACACACACACACACACACACACACACACACACACACATACACACACACACACAGACCTTTTTGCGGGACTTGGTTATTTTGGACTCGGGGGACCCTAAAATGTGTATTTCCGTTGAAAACTGGAATTCGAAAATTTTCACTTTCCCTTACTAGGTAATAGTATAGTACCTATATATAGTAAGAGAAAGTTAAAAAAAATATCATTATTTATTAAAATTTACAACGATATTAGCTAATACAAGTAGCTTTAGGATGAAATACATGGGAAAAAAAAAAAAAAAAAACGTAGAGAAACGGCCTATTGGCAGCAGTTCAATAATTAACATGAACTAGAACTTTAAAGCCATATTTCAGCAAAACTGGGAGTCTATGAGGGAGGAAATTCCTCTAACAATCAAATTGCAAAATATTAAACAAACGGTGGACGAGCACAGTAAGAGGAAACAGAACAGAAGAAGTTATGACGAGAATGAGGATAGGACATACCAATCTAAATCATAAAAAATTAATAACAATGGAGGACCAACCAACATTCCTAAACTGTAACATGCCCTTAACTGTAAAACATATAATAGAAGAGTGCAACATTACAACCATTATTCGAAAATGATAACATTACCCGCAGAATAGATGCAGCCTTAACAGATTCGACCAAACACGTAAACATCTTAATTCAACTAGTAAAGAAAACGCGATTATTTTACAAAATATAATTAAAACAAGCCAATACCCTAACAAAATTTACTAAAATTAAGTTAAATACATAATAAAAGATAATTAATCGTATCTGACAAGTAACTTTTAATAATAACAATATAAAATCAACTAAGGGCATAATAACTTTAGTGTTGATTGCCCAGATAAACTAGTAATCTAATCTAATCTAAACTAGAAAGTCTCGAGTCCATCTTCTTTTCAGACGCCTCAGGGGATTATCAGGACTGGAAGAGAAAGTAAGGATTGAACAGAGTAGGTTAGATTCGAAATAGATTTTGTCATGAAAGGCGTAATAAGTAATTCGGGTCATATCAGCAACGTATTTAATGTTAAGGTCTTTATGGATGAGTTTATTTAAGACAAAGTAGGGATCGTTAAGAATTTGGCATTGTATTAACTGGTTATAGAAAGAGAAATTTCAGATAAAATAATAGAATAGAATTAAGTTTATTAATGATCTGACACAACTAAATACAAGTGTGTTAATAAAAACCGGTAAAGAAATAGGACTCGAATTAAATACCGATAAGACGAAATATATGATTAGTAGCAGAAAGGGTGTCGATCGTGGTGATATTGATGTATCAGGTCATACTTTTGAACACGTAGAGAAATTCAAGTATTTAGGTTCAATTATAACTAGAAAAAATGAAATCCAGGAAGAAATAAAGTCCCGGTTAAATGCGTGTTATTATTCAGTTGCTAAGTTACTTAGTTCGCGGCTTCTATCTAAAAACTTAAAGATTAGAATTTATAAAACTATTATTCTTCCAACGGTTCTTTACGGATGTGAAACGTGGCCGCTTGCTTTGAAGGATGAACAACGGCTTAAGGTTTTCGAAAATAAGGTATTGCGTAAAATATTTGGTCCGAAGAGAGATGAGGCCACTGGGGAGTTTAGAAGGTTACACAACGCGGAATTGCGGAACTTGCATCCTGTGAATATAATTGAGCTGATTGCATCGCGGAGACTCAAATAGGCGAGTAAAGTTGTTGGGCTCGATGACGAGCGGATTCCGAGAAAGTTGGTATTTGCTGATCCGACTGGTAGGCGTCCGAAAGGTAGGCCGAAGCGGAGATGGGAGGATTGCGTTAAGGCTGATCTCGGGAGCTTGGGCTTGAATGGTGAACATTGGACGAGTCTGTGTAGGCGGAATTTGATGGTATCGGCATCGAACCTTCGGGTTTGCTAAGCCTATTATTATTATTGTTATTATTATTAATGACCTGTTACATATATGACCAACTGGTCCTCTCTTACAATGAACATGCATTGTATATTTACAGAATAGATTGTATATATCTATATTATACTTAGATAAATAGATTGATAGAATAATGTTTATTATAGAATATATATATATATATATATATATATATATATATATATATATATATATATATATATATATAGATCATTACTTTATATTTTTTTATACATTATTAGGGCTTAGTCTTACTAAACATAAGAGCTTAAACATTAACAAGATGACATAATAACTACTCTTACATCCATATGCATATAATATATCAAGTATATGACCCAAATAAAATAAATGGTTTCAATACAAATCAAAAACAGGAAGAAAAATAAATACATACATACATATTTCATAGCTCAATAATTAAATTCCTTTATGAGTTAGGCTCTTTATTTCCTTGCTATTTTACAGAACTTAAATAATCTGAATCAATCTCTGCCATTTAAATAATTTATAAATTCATCATTCTCTAAATAGTTTTTATTAAAACAGCATCTACGAATTTCAGATAATATTGGACACGAGGCTATGAATTGATTTGCATTTTCAATTTCTTTGTTATTACACAGAGAAAGTATTTTAGTTTGGTCTTCTTTATAAATTTTATAGTTCAAATCTAAGAGTTCTTCTTTGGCTTTTATGATCCACTTAATATCAGTCATGTTTGTAAACCTTCATAAGTTACTCTCATCTAAAGTATATGATAATTGTTTGTATAGTAGGTATTTCTTCGAATTATTCGCCTTTTCGATTATGTTGTTATAAAAAGATTCTTTTAACTTACTTCTGAGCTGTAAAGATAGATCTTTTAAACTATCAGTATTATCTATACTAACTATTTATGTCTGAAATAGTTTTACTGTTTTGAAGTTTTTGTTTGCAATCCTCTCCTTTTTTTTTTTTTTTTTGTTTGTTTGATCCATCAACTAAATTAGAACGTCATTTTCCTGGCGAGCACAGACAGCTCCTGAGGCCTGCCTTCCGTTTCCTCACCGCTGGAACCATTTGCATATAAAGACTCCGCGAGGAGATGTTCAGGGTGATAGGACGTCGGAGCTCATTAATCGCTCGACTAGCGCCAAAATGGAACGTCAAAAGGGAGACGGATGCGTTACCCATTTTCTATAGACGTCCGGCCATTTTGACCGCCGCGGACCAATGGAATGACCACGTTCTCACCTGACTAAATTAGAAAATAAAACGTCAGGTGCGCCTAATGATACGCTGGGATGCGCACCTCCTCTCCCTACACCGTACGCCTACTTACATACCTTATGTGCATATCGTTCCCATCAATTCTTACCTCGTTAGTGCGTATTATCAACAAGATCGTGGGCGTGGAACGACTTTTTCAACATCCAGTTACTTTCGTGCAGTTCATTGGAACATGAGTTATGACTTGGTTTTTTGTTTAGGTAACTGTACCTCTTGTACTTTCGGAATCGTAATTTCCTTTCATTTATCATCTTGTTAGATCTTATGATTGTTTCTTCCAACGTAGGTAGTTACAAAAAAGATGTTTCCTTTTTTTTTGTTTATTATATTATTATTATTATTTTAATTAAACATATTTAAAACCTCTGTACTAAAATTCTAAAACAAACGAAACTTTTTTCTCCAGCTCCCATTGTTAATTTTTGTAACGTTACAACCTAAAAAGGGATCTTGTATTTTTACAAAGTCCTTATCCATATTGTTCGGGGCACTGTGATGATATATACGAAATCAAGTTGTATCCATAGGCTTAACCCTATTGTCGGTTACCCACATTACCGAGACCAATAACAATCTTTAGACTTGATGGTCAAATCTCAGCTAATATAACACAGACAATTTTTTGATTTATAATGATAACTTAAATATTTTGGCGATAAAAGCTATATATATTTTGGACGCCGCAGATTGAAGGCAGTGATCCTATTCATGGTAGCGGGCCCATAGACCACAACGGCTGTGGAAGCAATTACTACAGGATCAGTCTGAGGCCTAATCGCTGTTCGCACGGTTCTATCAATGAATCTATCTTCCTCAATGGCAGGCTCTTTCCATTCATATTTTATGTTAATTAATAGTTTCATTCATAAATTTGTTTTTTATAAATAATATTGTTTTTTATTCTTAAATTATTTTTGAGCTGTTCCTTTATTAGCCGTTCGTATTTATTCATTTAACATAAATTTTTTTCTACGTGGCTGATCGGACGATCGGACTTCTAAATATTGCAAATCCAGGTTCAATTCTCTCACTTATGCTGCGGTTATAGCAGTACTTCAGAGTTGACAAGAGACATCGACCTGAAAATGTTAATGGAGGTTTTCAATACCGTCTAGATGTGAAAATAAGTCTGTTTAATAAAAAAAGAAATCGTCCTCTGATTATTGAAAAAAATTTCAAAACAGAAAATAGTTATTTTTCTTGTTATGCAATTTCGTTTATACAGTAGCTCACAGTGAAAATGATACACCATACAAATTTCACAAAATGTTCATTTATTATGTACAATAATATATTTTTTTGAAAAAGGTTCTCCCTAAAATATTACACATTTTATCTAGAAAAAAATAAATATCTCTCTTGAACAATAATTAATAACGCCTGAGCATAAAAATAACAAAATGAAATTCCAAACCTCACAGTGAAAATGATATACTTTAATAAAATTCAATTTAAAAGTAATTTTATTGTATATAACTTTAATATCTTGTTGGAAGTTCTTTGTTATTAATTACTTCTCTTAAGCGGTTTGGAATGGATTCCACGTGTTTTTGGGTAAAATCTTTGCTAATTTTCTCCCATTCTTCCAAGAATGCCTTTTATAGATTTTCTTTGTTTGTAATATTATGTTTTTGAATTTCTGTCTCCAATGTTGCCCACAAATGTTCAATGACATTTAAATCTGGTGACTGCGCAGGTGTCTTTATAAGTTTGGGACAGTTAAATGTAATCCATTCTTTCACTATCAACGAAGAATGCCTGGGGTCATTATCTTGGTAAAAAGTAAAAATATCTTTTAATCCAAGTTTTTCAGCACTTACCTTCAGATTTTACCTTAATATGTCCACATATCAATGTTTATCCATTATACCTTCTATGAAATGCAGATTGCATGCACACTAAAAGCTGCCATGCATCCCCACACCATCACACTCCCACCTCCATGTTTCACAGTCGGTAAGAGATTTTGCTTGGAAAATGCTTCCCTGGTTTTCTCCAAACGTATCCACGTCCATCCGACCCAAAAATGTTAAATTTGCTTTCATTAGCAAAACTAAACTTTTTTCCAAAAGTCACAATCTTTGGAAATGTGCTCATTTGTAAACTTTAGCCGGTCTTTTTGATATTTTTTACTAATGAACGGCTTTTTCCTAGCAACTCTAATATGAAAATTGTATTTCCGTAGAATGCAACGCTCAGTTTCCGCACTAACAATCTTCTTTAAATAATATTCCATTTAAATTGCAATTTTTGGTGCACTCATTGTTGTTTTTGTTTTTTTTTACATATCTCAGAATCCGCCTTTCGCCAGCATCGGAAAGTATCTTTTTGGGACTTTTCTTCTTCTTATTAAAAGCCTATTTTCCCTTTTATATCTTTCTACAATGTGTTGTACTGTTGCTGTTAGAGAGCTGGGCAAGTTAATCTGTAAAAAAAATGGGGGCGGGGTGGCCGAGCGTGTTAGCGCGCGTTGCTGTGAGCACGCGTTGCCTTGCAACGGATAACCGAAAAAAGTTAAAACCAAATAATTACGAGTTCGACTCTCGTGCTGGGGGGTTTTATCTCGGCATATATTCCCCGCCCTTACCCTGGCCCGAGAGAACCACCATATAGCCTTCAAAGGCGAGGAAGAGGTGGACAAAAAAAAAAAGTTAATCTGTAAAGAAGAATGTATATTTATAGAAATATAGTAGGTGTATCATTTTCACTGTGAGCTACTGTATATACATAGGACTACATAGGAATACATGTGGACGGTATTGAAAACCTCCATTAAAATTTTCAGGTTGACGTCTCTTGTCAAATTTGAAGTACTACTATGACCGCAGCATAAGTGAGGGAATAGCATCATACTTCTACAGATATAGTTATGACTTCTCTTCGGGTAAAATCAAAAATCAATAAAAAATAAAATAAAAAAATGAGAAAAGATAAAAGCGAAATTTACGAAAAGAACAGGATAACATAATTCAAAAGGAGTAAAAGACATAACAATAGGATCTTTTACAGAAGGCGTTCCTTGAAAAGGTTGTGAGGTCAGGATTTGATATTCAAGGAGCGTACAAGAAGAGTAAGAGAGGGAGATCCAGAATTTGGGGAGTTTATTCAAGAGTATAATGGACGAGGGAAGAAGGAAGTATTGTCGATCGAAAGGGGTTGCAAGTCTTTGAAAGAGTAGCGACCGATATGAGGGGTCGCCATTGGGACCTCTCAGATGTCAAGTCAAGAAAAGAAATTACAGACAATTATCTAAGCATTTTCAAATCCTCTTTTGATAATTTCTTGTTTGTTTTTTTTTTTTTTTTTTTTTTTTTTTTTTTTTTTTTTTTTTTTTTTTTTTTTTTTTTTTTTTTTTTGGAAGGAATAGTTTAGTCAGTTAAAGATAAATATTATTATATACAATATTAATCAAAATATTCTTTAACCTCATTTAAAAGCAAACTGTTCCTTCATCTTCTCAACCATCCATCTTCAGATTGATTGTAAACAAAACGCTAGAATAGTAGTCATGTTACATTTTAAAATGAGGACCACAACAAATATGTAAACAATGTTTTAGATATATATTCATCTTTTTCTTTCTTTCTTCGGTTTCTCTCGGTGACCTTATTATACCATAAGAAGCACAATAGTAATATATCTTCAGAAACACATTTATGATTATATAATTATAAACATATATGCATACTAAATAATCATATTTATTTATTTAACTTTTTTTTTTTTTTTTTTAAATAATATTATATCTTAAGTTTGTATTTCTTTTATGTTTTTGTTCCTGTGCCAGACACAATTCCCAGTTTGTACTTTTCTGTTATTCTTAGGGGACTGAAGGTCCCAGAATAAAATTTACTTTCTTTCTTTCTTTCCAAAAGTTATACGTAATATAGCATTTAAACTATATATTACAACTTTGATCATCATTAGTAACATAGGATTCAGGATTCTTCTAAACTCGTGATTGAAGAAACCCCCAGTGATGTCATTCCTGGCGTTGAAGATCTCTGCTTAAGAAGCAGGTCTCTGCTCCAGAGGCGTTTCAGTCTCCTTGCTGAGTTTTAGGGGTGGTAGGGTGTCAGTAATGTCTGTACCAGTAGGTTTGGATGTCCAGCGAGTGAGTCATAAAATTTCTTGTAGTATTTTTTTATGACATAATGATTACTATGTTGTGGTCTTTTTGTAATGATTTATTGGTTTCGTATGAGGAACAGTGAATAATGAAATGGAGGAACTTACCCTGAAAATTTTAAATTCCCTGCATGGGTCTCACACCAGAATTTAGTGATTATTTTTTTTCACGGCGAATAAGTCGTATAAGTATTGATAGTCGATGTATCAATCTCTTTTAAAAGTACTTACGTCTGATTTCCAAGTCAGGCGTCGCTCCATTGTGAGTCCTAAGTACTTTGATTCTGTATGTTTGGGTAACTGAACATTGTAAAGTATTAGTAGAAGACAATCTAAAGAAAAATAAAAGTGAATATGCGGATGATGATGCGGAAGAACTTCGTAGCCCAGTTCTTTCAATTTTTGCACGGTATGTTTTGAAACATGGTGTCTTGCTGCCGTTCAGTGAGATCATGAGGTACCCTTGTATCGAGCTTTTTTGCTTTCCCAATACACTTTAAATGTCTAGAAATGGTAGAAATGGAAATTTAGTTGTGCTGAGAGTCCTTTAACTGTTTGGTAGGGGTTTCCTTCAACTGTATGTTTGAGGACATCGTTGTCTATTACGGACGGAGGTCTTCCTCGGGGCAATTTTTCCAAGTAGGTATCCCCAGCTGAAAACTGAGCAAACCTCAGAAAAATGGTGGCCACTCACAAAATTAGGCGTAGGGAGTGATGACCCTACACTATACAATTGCATCGTGAAATGTGAGTGTAAACTCTCAGGAGATGTTGGTAGAGATGTGAAGATTGATGGAGATGTGTGGCTTAACGCGCCACTGAAAAAAAACAATAAAATAAAAAATAAAAATAAATAAATGTATTCACTTTTGAAGAAAAAGAGACATACTTTTAAATTAAGAAGAAGTACATAAAAACGGTGCTGCTGCTGTTCGAAAATATGAACAATTTCTAGACCAAAAACTGCAAAAGTAAGTAGATTTATGGTGTGTCTCATGATAATCATATATTTAACCGTGTCATGGTATTCACTAACACTAAAACACACTGAACTAGACAAACAGATGAGCAACTAATGTCATTGCTTATCGTTCATTTGTTTATTTGGTGATTAAAACCTGTTATTTAGTATTAATCAAGTTAAACTTTGTATAATCGATCTTAATGTAGTTAATAAATAATAAATCTTTAACCTTTCATATTTGTTTAATAAATGAGTTTGAGATATATGTGAATATGATTTTTTTTTTTTTTTTTATTTTGTGTTCGTGAGCCTAAAATAGTGCAATGCAATTACGAAAAACTGTATATACCTAGTTACCGTTAAGAGCTCTGTTTACACACACCCACCCTAATAGCCTCCATGATGATGTTGCCCCTATCGTTGCGGCCATTACCAAAGACAATAAAGGAAAGATGATGGTGCCCTGAGGAACAGAAGCTGTTAGGAAGGACCGTGAGCAGTGGAGCGGCAAAACGGTGGTGGTTACCTGGGCCAGGCAGGTAGCGAGTCTTCAGGTGTGAATCTTGTTTGGCCTCCTCCAGACCGCACTGCTCTTTGTGGTAACCTTCTTATCTCGTTTCTTCTTCTCGCTCCGGTCAGTCTGAAGGATGTGGTAGCAATTCTATATTGAGTTGAATAAAGGTTAGAGCGCTTAGGAAAATAATATTTGATTGTTATCCTACCAGTCCTAACACTTTCTACGTATATTGATGACGCTTGACTAAGGATGTCTAGTATATGGGGGACTCGATTAAAAAGATTAATTAATCAGTTTGTATAATTTTTGTACGGCCTCCAGACAGTCACACGTCTCTCACTGGTATTCTAGTCAAAGGTGTCTCTAACCCAAATCCCGAAGAAAACACCTACTTGGCATCTTCCTATTCCAATCCTTGCGAGCCAGAAAACCTTCCTATATCTTTGACCTCCTTACTCCGTGCACACCCTAAATACCAGATCCCAACCTACCGATCTATACCTACCCTCTCATAGAACAGCATCCTTTGGAAAGTCCTTTATCATCCGTGCTACCATACTTAAGAACTCTTTACCTATCTACTATCTACCTCCGTATAGTGCCATCTCTAACCAATTTCAAACACCAATTATTTATCAACCTTCTCAAAAATCAATCTTCCGCACAAATGTGATAAATATTCGATGTTTTTGACTGTTTTTGTTTTCTATCTTTCAGTCATAGTAACATTGAAAATTTGCTATTTGACTAAGAGATAATGTATCAAATGAAGCAAGACAAATTGGACATCCTCTGATCATTGACGAAATGCCCCAGAATAAAAATTAATTTTCATTCATCCTCACACAAGACTGGAACGATAAGAAACTGCTCGAAGATATCGATTACTACAACACTTACTAGACAAACGTTCAAAACTTCCAGTATATTACAAAAGACCCATTTACATCTCTATTATCAGACCTATTTGGGCATATGGAATCGAGCTTTGAGGCTCTACTAAACCATCTAATTCCTCCCGCATCCAGTCCTTACAATCCAAAATCCTTCGCAAATTCACAATGACCTTAACATCCCATTTGTTGCAGACATAGCCCGTGATAGATACTCCTCTTTTCATTCTAAACTCCCTGTTCATACAAATGCACATGTCTGTAATTTATCTTCCTTAGATATCCAGATAACCCTCCAAGGCAGCTGAAAAGAAGGTGGCCTCGGGACCTACTGAGTTAAAATAGTTAGTGAAGTGCTACTACCACTGGGTAGTTCTTTCTCAAGACATTTTCATGACTTTTTTTTTCATTCCTCATATTTACTTATTGTGTTTTTTAATACAGTTGTAAATTACTATAAATAAATTTTAAAAAAAGTATTGGTTTGAAAAATGATGATTTTCATAAAAACTTCAGATGTTTTTATTATGATTTTTTATGATAAATATTTTTAATCGATTATATATGATTCATTTTTATCTGTTACATGTTGCCATATTTCATCATTTTGATTGAGTTTGGTCACCGTCATCAGTTAAAGAACGACCTGAGCGCTTTGCGTCTTCCAAGTTAAAATTTCATACGCACGGTGCTTTCTCCTAAGGAGATTTTTTAATTCCTTATATTTACTTATTGTGTTCTTTAATACAGTTGTAAATTACTATAAATAAATGAGAAAAAAAATCTTCATTTATTCACTTGTGTGTTATCAGTAAATAACTATACTCTCATGGCCTCACTAAGGTGCTTGAGGGCGGATTGAAAGAATTATTTCTTGCGTATCGCAACTCTATGATGAGTCAAAGTGACTATTTCTCTCGAATAGAAGACACTTCTTTCTTGGTTCATTTTAATATCTAATTACCCGCTACCACCGCCCCTCTTACGTCTACAGCCACCGACAATTTAAGTCGAAAAAGCCATAGCCAGGGAACCTAATCCCGCCTTTCGGACCTCTACATGCCTTCCTATAGAACCAACAAATTTGAATGTTTCTCATTAGCCTGGTCCACCTTTTTTCTAAAATACTCTCTCATCAAACATCCGTCATGCTCTTTCGGAATTTTCGTTAAAATCACTCTCATTTTCAACAGCTTCTTGCTTCCCAACCAGATGTTAACTAGTTTGAGTATAGCGATTAAAGTGCTGTAAAACATATAGCATTTCCAAGTCAATTGTAACCTTTTCCAAGTCAAATGTAACTTTTTCCAAGTCAAATGTAACCTTTTCCAAGTCAAATGTAACCCTTTCCATTTCAAATGTCACCTTTTCCAAGTCAAATGTCACCTTTTCCATTTCAAATGTTACCTTTTCCAAGTCAAATGTCACCTTTTCCTTCACTTCTAGCCTTAAATATTCCGTTTTATTTATTGAAAAATAATTAGTTTAATTAACATTATGACTTTTTTAATAATTTTGGCATATAATAAATGATATTTTTTTTGGGTCTCTTAGATATTTGATATCAAGTTCTGTTTTTTACTAGCTAATATTTAAAAAAATTAATTATCGTCTATTTAGTTTTAAGATAATTGTGATTTTGATTTTTTAGATAGGAGGGTAGTTTTTTGGAATAATTAATGTGTTTTCGGGTATTATAATTAAATTTTTCGAGCTGTATTTTTGATCGCTCGCGTGCATTTTAACTCGCATTAAATTTTAATGTTTTTTATTGATAAGGGATTAATTAATGTGCTTTCGGTGGTTATTATTACGTTTTTCGAGCTGTATTTTTTATCGCTCATGCGTATTTCAACTCGCATTAAATTTTAATGTTTTTTATTGATATAGGGATTAATTAATGTGCTTTCGGGTGGTTATGATTACGTTTTTCGAGCTGTATTTTTTATCGCTCATGCGTATTTCAACTCGCATTTACTTTTAATGTTTTTTATTGATATAGGGATTAATTATTTTGCTTTCGGGTGGTTATGATTACGTTTTTCGAGCTGTATTTTTTTCGCTCGCGCTTATTTGAAAAATATTTACTTTTTATGTGTTTTCGGGTTTTATAATTAAATTTTTTCGAGCTGTTTTTTGATCGCTCGCGTGCATTTTAACTCGCATATAAATTTTAATGTTTTTATTGATATTGGATTAATTATTTTGCTTCCGGGTGGTTATGATTACGTTTTTTCGAGCTGTATTTTTTCGCTCGCGCTTATTTTAACTAAAATTTACTTTTAATGTTTTTTATTGATATAGGGATTAATTATTTTGCTTTCGGGTGGTTATGATTACGTTTTTCGAGCTGTATTTTTTCGCTCGCGCTTATTTAACTAAAATTTACTTTTAATGTTTTTTATTGATATAGGGATTAATTATTTGCTTTCGGGTGGTTATGATTACGTTTTTCGAGCTGTATTTTTTCACTCGCGATTATTTGAACTAAAATTTATTTTTATGTGTTTTCGGGTATTATAATTAAATTTTTCGAGCTGTATTTTTTATCCTGCGTATTTAACTCGCATTATTTTAATGTTTTTTATTGATATAGGGATTAATTAATGTGCTTTCGGGTGGTTATGATTACGTTTTTCGAGCTGTATTTTTTATCGCTCATGCGTATTTCAACTCGCATTTACTTTTAATGTTTTTTATTGATATAGGGATTAATTATTTTGCTTTCGGGTGGTTATGATTACGTTTTTCGAGCTGTATTTTTTTCGCTCGCGCTTATTTTAACTAAAATTTACTTTTAATGTTTTTTATTGATATAGGATTAATTATTTTGCTTTCGGGTGGTTATGATTACGTTTTCGAGCTGTATTTTTTCGCTCGCGCTTATTTAACTAAAATTTACTTTTAATGTTTTTTATTGATATAGGGATTAATTATTTTGCTTTCGGGTGTTATGATTACGTTTTCGAGCTGTATTTTTTTCACTCGCGCTTATTTGAACTAATTTACTTTTTATGTGTTTTCGGGTATTATAATTAAATTTTTCGAGCTGTATTTTTGATCGCTCGCGTGCATTTTAACTCGCATTAAATTTTAATGTTTTTTATTGATATAGGGATTAATTAATGTGCTTTCGGGTGGTTATGATTACGTTTTTCGAGCTGTATTTTTTATCGCTCATGCGTATTTCAACTCGCATTTACTTTTAATGTTTTTTATTGATATAGGGATTAATTATTTTGCTTTCGGGTGGTTATGATTACGTTTTTTCGAGCTGTATTTTTTTCGCTCGCGCTTATTTTAACTAAAATTTACTTTTTATGTGTTTTATTGATATAGGGATTAATTAATGTGCTTTCGGGTGGTTATGATTACGTTTTTTGAGCTGTATTTTTTATCGCTCATGCGTATTTCAACTTCTATTTACTTTTAATCTTTTATTTTTATAGAGATCTATCCTTGTGTTTTCGCGGGGTTATGAAAATGTTTAAAAGCTTTTTTATTATCTCTCGTGCGGATTTCAACTCGCCTTTATTTTTGATATTTTTTTATTGATATTGGGATTGATTGTTTTGTTTTTGGTTCTCATTATAACGTTGCTGGAATATACATCGTTTAGGTTTTTTTTTTTTTTTTTTTTTTTTTATTATTATTATTTTTATTAAAGGATTAGTTGTAGTTCCTTTTCTAGCGTCCTGAGTAATTTTTTCAACTGAATCTTTTGTAAAGGATCCGCTTCCTAACTTGGTCTTACAATTATTTAATAATTTAATTGAGGAATCGTTTATTCTATTTTCGGGTGTTCTGATAACATTATTTGAACCAAATTTGTTATCGCTTTTACTCATTTTAAGTTACTGTTTCTATTTCATAAATATTCGATAGAGGGATCGTTTATAGTGTTTTCGGGAATACTAATAGAGTTTATGACATTTATTTATAGCTAGTGCACATTTTAACTTAAATGAAAAGTGATCTAAAAGAATGCGCATGCGCGATGTAACGTCCAAATCAAAAATGTAATAAGATCCTGCAAAAAAACAATAATTAATTTTTACATCATATTATAACATAATACCTACGGTTTGTAGAAATTCCCAAGCGCATAAAAGAATAAAGTTCAAAACACTTTATGAGAATCCCCTAAAACAAAAACAAAGAAAGACCACTGCAAATGCAAGTTTAAATGAGAGCAAGCGACAATAAAAACAGCTTAAACAACGTAATCACAAGACCCGAAAAGATAATTACAAACGTCTATAACAATAAAAAATATCAAAAGTAAATGCGAGTTGAAATACGCATGAGCGATAAAAAATACAGCTCGAAAAACCTTATGATAACCACCCGAAAGCAAAATAATTAATCCCTATATAAATAAAAAACATTAAAAGTAAATTCGAGTTAAAATGCGCGGGAGCGATAAATAAATAAAACTAAAAAAACATAATTATAGGACCCGAAAACACAATTTTCAACACCTATATCAATATGAAACATAAAAAATAAATTTTAGTTAAAATAAGCGAGAGCGATAAAAAATACAGCTCGAAAAACTTAATCATAACCACCCGAAAGCACATTAATTAATCCCTATATCAATAAAAAACATTAAAATTTAATGCGAGTTAAAATGCACGCGAGCGATAAAAGATACAGCTCAAAAAACGTAATCATAACCACCCGAAAGCACATTAATTAATCCCTATATCAATAAAACACATAAAAAGTAAATTTTAGTTAAAATAAGCGCGAGCGAAAAAATACAGCTCGAAAAACGTAATCATAACCACCCGAAAGCAAAATAATTAATCCCTATATCAATAAAAAACATTAAAAGTAAATTTTAGTTAAAATAAGCGCGAGCGAAAAAAATACAGCTCAAAAAACGTAATCATAACCACCCGAAAGCACATTAATTAATCCCTATATCAATAAAAAACATTAAAATTTAATGCGAGTTAAAATGCACGCGAGCGATCAAAAATACAGCTCGAAAAATTTAATTATAATACCCGAAAACACATAAAAAGTAAATTTTAGTTAAAATAAGCGCGAGCGAAAAAAATACAGCTCAAAAAACGTAATCATAACCACCCGAAAGCACATTAATTAATCCCTATATCAATAAAACACATAAAAAGTAAATTTTAGTTAAAATAAGCGCGAGCGAAAAAAATACAGCTCGAAAAACGTAATCATAACCACCCGAAAGCACATTAATTAATCCCTATATCAATAAAAAACATTAAAATTTAATGCGAGTTGAAATACGCATGAGCGATAAAAAATACAGCTCGAAAAACGTAATAATAACCACCCGAAAGCACATTAATTAATCCCTATATCAATAAAAAACATTAAAATTTAATGCGAGTTAAAATGCACGCGAGCGATCAAAAATACAGCTCGAAAAATTTAATTATAATACCCGAAAACACATTAATTATTCCAAAAAACTACCCCTCCTATCTAAAAAAATCAAAATCAACAATTATCTTAAAACTAAATAGACGATAATTAATTTTTTTAAATATTAGCTAGTAAAAAACAGAACTTGATATCAAATATCTAAGAGACCCAAAAAAAATATCATTTATTATATGCCAAAATTATTAAAAAAGTCATAATGTTAATTAAACTAATTATTTTTCAATAAATAAAACGGAATATTTAAGGCTAGAAGTGAAGGAAAAGGTGACATTTGACTTGGAAAAGGTAACATTTGAAATGGAAAAGGTGACATTTGACTTGGAAAAGGTGACATTTGAAATGGAAAGGGTTACATTGGACTTGGAAAAGGTTACATTTGACTTGGAAAAAGTTACATTTGACTTGGAAAAGGTTACAATTGACTTGGAAATGCTATATCTACACTTCTTTATATCAATGTTAGTAAAAACTATTTTCTTTTCATTTTCATTTTTTTTACTCCCACTTACTATATATAGTAAGGGAAAGTATTGCGATCGTGAAAATTTTCAAATTCCAGTTTTCAACAGAAATACACGTTTTAGGGTCCCATGAGTCCAAATAACCAAATCCCGCTAAAAGGTCTGTGTATGTGTACTCCCGGGCGGAAACGATAAGTCATCCAAGTCGGTATCCTCAGCTGAACCAACGGCGAATGGTCCGTTCATTAACACTCCCTTCCCCAAACGCCTTGCAAATATTTCTAGCGGCCTCAGCTGCTGAATGGCCAAGTTCGAACTCGCACAAAAATATTACTCGAAAATCGCGTGTTTCCATGTTCATATTTGGAGGTATAATAAAAAGTGGGTAATTGATTGGGAAGCTAATGCTTATAATACAAAGGTAGAGGATTAGTAACTGTTTACTTTAAATATGTAAACATTCGGAAGAAAACAACAGAGACCTGCAAAATCCTTTACGTATTTCAGAAACTATAAAAACGGACATTTCATGTGAAACAACCCAATAGTTTATAGTAAAACATCCGTTTTCATGAAATAGTGTAAAATATGAAACAATTGATAACAATATTAGTTTGTAGGTTTATAACAACTTACCATTTATGTTAGCTTAGTTACAATTCGGTACGTAATATTGCTTCTAAAATCTTACCAATTGCGGCTGCTCAAATGGAAAGTTGTGAGGTTTAGTGAAGGATGAATCCCTTAAAAGTTAATATGCGCCGAACTGAAAAGCAGGATTCAAAGAGGAAGCCCGAAGCGTAGATAGGAGGATTCTGTTGTCGGATTTAGGGATAGAACTGTTTTGGGTTGTTATGGTGTCAGGGTTCTCTAAGCTTATTACTGTTAATTTCTTATGTTACGTACGGTAGGTGATTAACTTTTATGTATAGTATTCAAGTAATATTGTTCGAGAATACTCGGATAGCAGGACTATGTTACCCAGGGTCCTAGTGAGAATATGAGAAAATTGAAGATTAGCGGCACAAGATCGAACAATCTGTCGAAAATTTAATGAGGAGGCCAGGGTCCACACAGGGCTGCAGCGCTACGGATGTGTGTATGTACGAGGAATGTTTTTTTAAGTAAGTACCGTTTTGGAATTAAAAAAAGACGTTCAAAGATATCGCAATAATTTTATTTTTACATGAAAGCCTGTACCTTAATCTACTTTTCTATATAATTTCCATGAATTTTGAGACACGTTTCTTAACACGGCACCAGTTTTTGAATACCCTCCTCAAAAAATCCTCCGCCTGACTTGTTAACCACTGCATCACAAATGTTTTGACTTCGTTATTGCCTTGAAGACGCCGACCGACCAGGTGTTTCTTCAAGTGCTGGAACAAATGGTAGTTGCTGGGCGCCAGATCAGGGCTGTATGGAGGATGATCTAGAGTTTTCCATTTAAATGATTTGATGATATCTTTGGTCCGATTAGGCACATGTGGACGGGCATTGTCATGCAGCAAAACGATACCCTTACTCAACTTGCCACGTCTTTTGTTCTGGATTGCACGATGCAGATTATTCGATTTCTCACAATAAGACGCTGCATTGATTGTCTCATTACGAGGCAAAAACTCCACTAGCAATACGGACGCCCACTCCGTTGTTCATCATGCACATTTGTGCGGCCATCTTTAAATGCTCTCACCCGTTTTCTTACCATTCCATCACTCATAATGTTTTGTCCGTAAACTTCAACGATCTCACGATGAATATCGATCGGTTTTACGCCTTTAGCACTATGAAATCGTATAACAGCCCGTACTTCACAATTAGCGGGACTCACGTTTGTCGGAGGCATCTTAAAAACTCAGTAAACAACGTATACAATGAAGAAAATTCTTTGAAATCATGTACAAAAGTAGATTAAGGTACAGGCTTTCATGTAAAAATAAAAGTATTGCGATATCTTTGGACGTCTTTTTTAGATTCCAAAACGATACTTACTTAAAAAACATGCCTCGTATTTTATCAAACGGGATTAACTTTTGTGTCTTCATAAAATCATCATGTTCCTAGCACAACAAATCCAAAATCCGTAGAAAAAACTTTTCTCATTCTTTATTTGTCAGTAAGAACACTATCGATTCAGAAAGTACTATAATTTAATTCCATAACTAAACCCTAGTCCCTAAACTACTATCTCTGTGTATTCTCAATTATCCTTTTAAACAAAAGTACTTTTACTACATTCAAGCACTTATGAAACTGTCCAAGGTTTGTTAAGAGTTATTCGGGCAGTGAAATCGAGAAAGTTGACAGACTGTAAAACGAAAATAAATAAGAAAACGAAGCGTGATTGAGCTCGTGCATTGAGCAAACCACTCTCTGCCAGTATTGCTATAATGATAGTGGATTGGTCCCGACGAGAACTGTCGCGCAAATAGCCCTTATTATTCGGTTTACAAAAAAATAAAATAAAATAAAAAAGTAAATTCATTCCGAGCAGGTAATACGATAAGAAAGGAGGAGGAATTGCGAGCTAAGTGATATAGAAAAATCAAAGAATTTTTCGAATTCTCCACGCTTGGGTTCGCGGCATAATTTGCTTCTCTGGAAATTTTTTCATTGCCTTCCTTCGTCCAAACGCCAGAGTGAATTTCTGAGTAATGTTATTTGTAAGGAAATGGCCTTTTGCCCTTCTTTTTTTTAAATCAGAAAGTTCTCTCATTCATAACCTTAATTGACCGCTATGCTTTTCAAGAAACTGAATAACCAACCGAGGATTCTTTCATGATTATTATAAGGTATAATAAAACAGAAAAGGAGGTATAATTTCATTATGGCAAAACTCTCTTTATATATAATCTAAAAAAAAAAAAATGTGAAGCATAGAGTTACCTTGAACTTGAACCATAAAAGAAATCTCTCGACTTCTCCCAGCCTCGTTTTCTAAAGCTGTAATTTTAATTTTTTTTGTTTTTATTCTTCTTGTTTTCTTTTCATAATTAAGGGATATTTCGAGGTATAAGAGACATGCGAATCGTGAATTTCAGAAATATGACATGCCCCTTTTATTTTATTTTTTTTATGGAAATATAAATTTGTATTTTATAATTGTAAGAAAAGAATCTCATAATGGTAAGAAAAATCTCTTGCGTGTGAAAAACCGAAAGTCCTTAGACTTCTTAAATATTTCAGTTTAATCCTCTCTGTATTTATATGTTTACATATTCTAAAGAAGCTTTAGTTAAGGTGCTTTTGTGCATCAGTTTCAACCGAGATTACTTATCTTTAAGTGGTATTTTGCTTGCACAAAATAAAAGAGAAAAAATATTATTTTTCTCATTTAATGATTTTTTAATTTCGAAAAGAAAAATCATCTGCCCATACGGTTGAAAATAATGTAGTGTGTGCCTTAAGAGAATGACTAATTTCGGGAATTTTAAGTGAAATCATTTTTATTTTATGAAATTTTTTTTTTATTGAAAAATATAACAATAGAAGTTATTATCTATCAAAATCGCTTAGTTTTATCCTCCTAAGATATTTAGCTTTCCAATGGTATATTATTCATCTATGCTACTATTCCTATGTACGGAAAACAAATTAATTTACCTAGATAAATATGTTTGCTCATTTCTCCATTACTTCGTTGAAATATCGTCAATTAAGTCCTATTAAGGGGATCACTTGTAGCTGGGTGGCTAGCGTAACAGCCTCCCATGCTAAAGGTCACTGGTTCAAACCCGCAGCTGGTCCTAGGATTTTTTAATGGGAGTAAAAAATCCTTAGTTACGCCGTCCTTCGGAGGGAACGTTAAAAGGCGGTCCCGAGCCTGTGCGATGTCAGGTACTCGTTAAAGAAACCTACCCTAATAAAACCTGGATAGGCAAAATTTAGGACTCCCACTGTAGCATTGTCCGATTAACCATAGTAGCATAAAGTGACGTTATATAAATAAATAAGTCCTATTAAATCTCATTTAAGTATACACCGATCATTTTTTAATCAAAACCGTATGTGCTTATTGAGAAAATCATTAAAAGGTCCAAAATCCATCTTATAAATTGGCTTTCAAGCTTGTTGAATTCGCAATAAAGTACATTCAGTAAGATGGGAAAATCTGGTGTATGTCGATGGTGCCTTAGGAGAAAGTACCGTGTGTAAGTTGTTTGATCGGTTCAGAACTGGAAATTTTGAATTGGAAGATGCAAATCGAGTCGTCCTGTAAATGTTGATGTGACAAAATAAAAAAAAAAAAAAAACTCTCAAAGATCGTAATGTGTAACAGATTGAAATGGGTCATTCTTAACCACATTGTCATTGATATCACCTGTAAAAAACGCTACTTATTTTACAACCTAATACCTCTGTTCTTAAGATCAATTTGGTGGTTCAATCAATCAATGGTTGAAAATTATTTATTTTAGGTTGAAAAATCTAACAATAGAAGTTATTATAAAAAATAAAAATATCGCCTATTTTTATCCTCCTAAGATATTCAGCTTTCCAATGGTAAATTATACATATATATTACTATTTGTATGTCCGGAAAAAAAAATTAACTAAAAGAATATGTTTGTTGTTTTCTTCTTTAATTAGTTAAAATATCGACATTTAAACCTTATCATACTATTCCATTCCTGTCGAAACCTACATGATATCAAAGCCCAGTAGATTATACATTGATCTGTTGAGTTTACACGAAATTTTCGTTTTTTTTTTGAGAAAATCTTGAAAAAGTCAAAAATAAATTGTATAAAGTGTCTCTTGAGGTTTGTTGAGTTTGCAATAAAATACATTAAGTACTATGGGAGAATTCAATTTTATTTTATTAAGCTCAAAATCTGACAAAACAGGAGTAGTAGTACAAACATAGAACGTTGCCATTAACTCTAAATCATTCAAACAGTACTTCCTTAAAAATAACTAAGACTGTATTGCAAATGCGCACTAGTCTGCTGTGCTCCGCGTCCTGGGTTCGAATCCCGGCTGTGGCAAAAATATTATTTATTCTGTTAATTCAGTCGGGGGGCGACCCTAGGGTATGGAAACCCTCCTGGGGCAGACCCAGCCTCTATGAAGTGGGTACCCAAATTAATTGGGGAAATACCTAGCGGCTGAGCGTGATTAAGGCCTAATCACCTCATTGCACTGCCATTGGCCTAGGAACAGTACTCTCTCTATATGTACTGAGCCCAAGACCCTTCATGGGTTGTAGTGGTACAGGTTGTTGTATTGCAAATGCACCAGTACGAAGCAGGATTTAGTCACTAGTTTGTACTATCATTAAATTTCCTGTTTGCAAAATTGGTCAATGGAGGTAAAGGCGAATAAATAAATGAAAACCGTACAAGTTATTACGCAATGGTTAATTATATTCAAATAAGTATATTAGCGGAAAACTGCTTATATAAACTCTCAGGCTTTGGGATAGATAGCGATCCCTTATGCCCTAGCTGTGGAGTACTCAAGTCTGCTGAGCATATCCTGTCAACTTGCACCGCCTTTGAACCCCAACGGATCAGACTTCTGAGGAAAACCGGACTCTACGTCTTATCAGACAACGAATTTCCTCAGCTGGTGACTAAAAGAAACTACCCGTACTACAAAGAGTTTGTATACGGGTGGAAAACAGCCGTGGGCCCAGACCATTTTAGGATCGGGAGAAGACCAGCGGGAAGAATAGAAGGTGCTCCTTAAGGGTAAAATTTAGAAGACAGACAATCTTCAAGAATATTGTTGGCAACGTCAACTTCTTGCTATAACTGGCGACTAGACGTTGTCACAACCCGTGTTGCATATTATGCAAGGAAGGGTGTTCAAATAAATTAAAAAAAAAACTGTTTATATATCTCTTTATAGGCAATAAACTAATATGAAAAGCATTAAATAATTCAATAGAAATTGAAATATTACCGCTGCTAATTTCAAAATGATATATCTCGGCTAGTTCTGAACCAATTTCAAAGATTCTTTTTTAATTTTTAAGGCATATATAAATCAACATTATTTATTTTTTCTCTATGGTGTTTTAGTGATTCTAAAACTCTATTCATATTTTTCTCTATCTTCAATAATAACTGAGGCATATTTATGGATTGAATTTTCTTTTTTTTTTTCTTATTTCCTCTTTTTTATAACTATTCGCGGTTTTTTGTTAATGAATGTTTTTTTATCTTCAAAAATAACTGAGTTATTGAGTACAACAAACTAAACAACGTCTAGGTGTTAGGATCATCATTGTGGTGAATATACTTGCAAATTCCCCGGACTGCGGACAGCGGACAAACGGATTTTTAAAAATTCGTTGTTTGTTTGTTTATTTATTTAACGTCACTTTATGCTACTATGGCTAATCGGACGATGCTACAGTGGGAGTCCTAAATTTTGCCTATCCAGGTTTATTAGGATAGGGATCTTTAACGAGTACTGACATCGCACAGGCTCGGGACCATCTTTTAACATCCCCTCCGAAGAACGGCGTAACTAAGGATTTTTTACTCCCATTAAAAAATCCTAGGATCATCTTCGGATTTGAGCCCGTGATCTTTGGCATGGGAGGCTGTTACGCTAGCCACCCAGCTACAAGTGATTCCCTTTTAAAAATTCGTTATTGAGATTCTACGTTTCTTAAAACGTAAGCCCTAAAATTTTGAGGGAGGTGGGGTAATTTTTTTCTTGGTTGATTACAATTGCTCATCATTGAAAATAATAAACTAAAAAAAAACGATTCAAATTAAGTTTCAATGTCTATTTCATATACGTACAGAAAGAAAATTAAATAACGGTAGAATGTTTATATGTATAAGTTCAGTTAGTTAGGCGATAATGCCTACCGTTTTTCTATTTAACTGGTATGTTTAAGGACATATAATTCTAAAATAGTTCTAGAAAACAAGGTCTAACCCACTATTTTTTACCCGTGGAATTTACATAACTAAAACTACAGGCGGCCTCTTCTAGGGAAAACATTCCAGAATGGTAACTAATTGTAACGGCCGTGTGTTCTGGAATTCGAAATAATTTACCTGGCTTTGGTATCGAAGTTCCTGCCTCCAGCTCCTACGTCTTAATTCAGAAAAAATGTAGACCAAGTTCCGAAGCTGGGTGGAATGTAGCCTTTCTTTCGGAAGAACCTTTCTTGTGACTCTTCCAAAAAATGTTATATTTCTGGAGGAATATCTTGGAGAAATTCCAAAAAAAAATAAAATAAAGAAAGAAAGACATTACAAAAACATGAAATTTAAATCACATTTGGATTGTAAAAGAATCTGGATAATCTTTTAAATTAGAATTTCAAAATATCAAGCAGATATTCTGATGTTTTTTCAGGACATAACAAAAAAAAATCCAATGCCGCTGCTCTACGAGGAAATATTTTATGTATGTCATAAGTTGAGAGATATTGTACTTTATTGTAATGTATTATTGTAGATATTTTTACTTTCACTTACCTATAGATGAAATACACAGTAAGGGAAAGAATTGCGATAGTGAAAGTTTTCGATTTTTCACTAGAAATAGACGTCCTGTGAATCCAAATTACCATCCCGAAAAAAGGTGTAATAATAATGTGTGTGTGTGAGGTAAGTCTAGCACGGAGACTGAAAGTATTGCAATTTCATATTTAAGACAACTATACGCCCTAGATGTTACAGCACCTTTTTAATCAAAATCAGCTAATCAGAAGAGCCACTTTATACCATGCCTTTCTATGATTTACTTAAAAACGTTTCAGATTAAACTCGCTCTACCAATGTATAGTTTAATGGGCTTTAATATTAAATATAAGTTTCATTCTGTTTAAAATAGTCTGACATATCTTAAATGGCAAATTTTCGTAATTCTTTTCTCTAAAGTACCTTTAATTTTGTACATAAAAAAAAATAAAATAAAATAACCATATCGTCTTTTTAGCGTTAAAAAAAAATGGGTAAGTATACAAGATGTACCAATTTGATAACTAACTAAAGGATAATAAAAAAAAAATTTGTAAAGCAATTTTTGTTTTCTTAAACATAAGAACAGTATCATAGATGTTTAATATACCGTTGGAAAGACAAAGAAAGAATAATATCTTATAAATAAAGTTATAAAAGGTATTGTAAAGTGATAAATAGGACATACAATTATTACTGATTATTATAAGTAACAATTTGATATTGCTATATTATTTTATCTAAATGGTTTCCTACGAAACTATTTTTACTTTCACTTACTATATATATTACTATATTGGTTTTATTATCATGTAGGTTTCATTCTGATTAAAATGGTTTGACAGGGCTGTAATGCCGATATTTGAAATTTTCTTCTCCTAAAGTACCTTTAATTTTGTAGATTCTACAAAAATAACTTTATTATCTTGTTAACACTGATGAAAAACAGGTAAATATATAAATTGAATAAATTCGATACTCAACTAAAGGAGAAAGCGGAAAAAATATTTTTTAATGCAATTTTTCGTTTTTTTAAATGAGAGCAGTAATATACATGTATGATATACCGTTGGAAAGCTAAAGATTTTAGAAAAAATATTATCTCATACACAAGCTTTTAAAAGTTAATAGATAGTGATGATATGAACATCAAACTAACTGATTATTTTAGATAGTAATATAATAGATTTTTTTCTAAAAACACATGTTTCTATATAAATTCAGTTTAATTAATTCTTTAATAGTTTCACGTATTTTTATCTCTAACTGTTTTTGAAAATTCTTTCATTGATTTTAAAATTGGGGGTAAGTGAAAGTCATGTGTTGCCCGCGCCAGATTTATTTTTCTGGTTCTTAAATTAATTTTAACAGCTTAATTAGTGTATGTCGTGTGTTAAAACGTTAAAAATAAAATGGTTTTAGCTTTTGTATACCATCATCCTAATATTATAAATGCAGTAATAAATAAACTGCTAAGAAAAATATTGCATCAGGATAAAATTAAATTAAAAAAATTGTATTCCTTTATTTACATTTTCCTAAACTTGATCTCTTGATACTTTAAGATAATACTGTCAATGCCAAAGGTCACAAATAGAGAATTAAGGCTTTACCCTACTCTGTAAGCTAAAAGAAGATAATTACTCCTAAATCAGCCAGTATGCAACTTTCCTTTGTCCTATTCGCAATAGCTTTTCAAGTTTTTTCTTCAATTTTTTTCTTGTGATTTCTTCAAAGAGTCTTTTTTCTGCAAATTATGAACCGCGAGACTCACTTAACTGAAACAGATTGTGCCAGAATAGTGACGTTTTCTGAAACTGGAATGAGTCAGCGTGAAATTGCTCAACGACTTAGAGTATACCAATCCACAGTCTCAAGAGTTCTTCGTAGGCACAGGGAGATCAGCAGCCACGGTTGAAGACCCGAGCAAGGCAGGCCAAGGATAACTACGGCTCAAGAAGACAGATTTCTTCGGCTATCTGCCTTGAGAAATCGTACTTTCACGGGAAATCAGCTACGAGGACTCATCAGCCAATTCAGGAATGTTGAAATTTCAAGTTCTACAGTTAGAAGGCGTCTTAGGGAAAACAACTTATCGTCTAGAATACCTGCAACTGGGCCTCTTCTTACTAGAGCACACAGAGTTTCCCGACTGGCATTTGCTCGACAACATGCCGAATGGACAGAAGATGATTGGAGGCGATTTCTGTTTAGTGATGAGTCCAGATTCGCTTTGCACTCACCTGATGGAAGGAAAAGAGTGTGGAGAAGGAGAGGAGAGAGGTACGCAGCTTGCAACATGTCCTACAGATTAGGTTTTGGAGGGGGTTCAATAATGGTTTGGGGCGGAATCAGCATCGAGGCACGAACGGAGCTCCACAGGATAACTGGAGGGGCTTTGACTGCTCACAGGTACTTGACAGAGGTGATTGATGATCACGTGATCCCTTTTGCTCCATATGTGGGTGATAACTTCCTTTTTTTACAAGACAATGCAAGACCCCATACGGCGAATGTTGTCCGACAATACCTACAAGAGGTTGAAACCACACTTTTGGAGATCCCACCAAGAAGCCCTGATCTCAATCCCATTGAGCACATTTGGGATGTGATAGAGAGGCGGCTCAGAAGTCGGCAAAACCTCCCGACAACCCTGGATGAGGTGTAGACAGCTCTCAGGGAGGAATGGGAGAATATTTACCAGGCCGTCATCGTGAACGTTATTTCTTCGATGCCTGAGAGACTCCGTGCTAGGGGAGGGCTGACAAGATATTGTTAGAAGATTGTTAACCAAATTTAAATGTTTTAACATTTTTTTCTTTATTTTTCTTATGTCAATAAAGAGACATTTTCATTTATTTGTTTGTTTGTTTATATTTATCCCTTCCCAGATAATTTTTAATGCTATAAATTTTTTTATACATACTTCACAACAGTCGCTTCAAATAAAATCGCCAGAAAAGAAAGCATTGAAGTAATGTTTTATGAGTTATTAAAAAATATCGAAGTGATGCAATATTTTTGCACAGCAGTTTATTTTAAAACAGAAAAAATAAGGTTAAATTAAGTAAATTAGAGAACGATATTGAATTCGGAATAGTTTTGACGCTCTCTGTACCCGCTAGCCTCTAGCCTCCATGCTGATGAGCTTACCGAACCCGACCGACACGGGCCTAATAAAATCCATTAGGCGCCTCAGACGATTAGATCTCAAGTCGGTATGGCACAGCTGCTCCTACACCTGGCCTCTAATATTCCTCCCTTTAGTCTCAGCTTTTTTTGTTTGACTTTAAATTCTCCTTTTTTTTTTTTTTTTTTTTTTCTTAATTCAAGGGCGATCGGGCGGTACATCTGTTTTCGCCAAGGGGCAGCTATGGGATACCGAAGGGGAAAAAATACATCGTTAGTTAAAGCCTGCGGTCCAATCAAAACTCGGCGGTGGAAGCTATTTTTCAAACGATTAGCTACTCGTTAGTGTTGAGCTGAACAAACAGTTGTTACCTAGGCACAATTGATTCACATCTAACGATCGATTGATGAATAATAATGCGATCGAACATCCTGTCGGCAATATGCAATGCACTTTTTGTTCCTATTCTTTAACTTCTACAAATATCTGTCTTCAAAAAAATTATTTCTAAAATCATTAGCTTTTATATAAATAATATATATATATATATATATATATATATATATATATATATATATATATATAATATATATATTATATATATATATATATAGAGAGAGAGAGAGAGAGAGAGAGAGAGAGAGAGAGAGAGAAAGAGAGAGAGAGAAAGAGAGTGAGAGAAGAGAGAGAGAGAGAGAGAGAGAGAGAAAGAGAGTGAGAGAGAGAGAGAGAAAGAGAGTGAGAGTGAGAGATTCACTTTATTAAACAAGCTATACCCACTAAAGTGACACGGCTGAGAGCGAGGCGCTAGGATCTCTTGGACTCCGCTTTTCCCTCTACGAGTGTAGGAAAAGGCCCAGTCTGTGGTTTCTTTAGCAAATTATAAAAATTCTATAAATTTATGATTGTGTATATGATTTTTTTTTTTTTAATATATATTATATTTTATATAATTTGACTTTATCATTGTTTACTGTATGTATTGTGTGAATGGGATCTTATATCACTATTTCTAAAGTCCATATAGAAACAAATTGCAGTATATCTCAATTAATAAATATATAATTAAAAAAACTTAGTTGGATTGCTACTTACACAGCATACTTTTATTTTCCTTTATGGACAATTTTCAACATAAAAATCTTTTTTTTTTTAAACTTTTTTATTCATTTAACATTTTTTTAAAAATTATTTTTCCCATTTTATTCTTTTTTTCCCTCCTTTTCTTGTTTATGTTTCATATTAATTCAAATATATATGTATATAAAAAAAAATTACATAATCATAATAATTATCACAACATGACATCCTATAACAACCATATAAAACTCTGCTTCAATATCCAATATCTAGCATATACAATAAAAATAATAAAATAAGATACACGATAATATTAATAATAGTTATACTAACACAATAAAAAGTTAGAAGATTAAAACGCAAATAAAAATATACACACCCATGCAATTCTAGCGATCCCTCATTACTCGCTATAAGTAAATGTGATGGTCTATAATTCCCAGGGAGTCTATATATTACTATTAGTTTCGAATCCCGGCTGTGGCAGAATATTATTTATTCCATAATATCGGCCGGGGGACGACCCTAGAATATGGAGACCCTCAAGGGACAGACCAAGTCTCTATAAAGTGGGTATCCAAAATGTTGGAAAAAAGTGTGATCTCGCCCTAATTACCTTATCGCACGGCCTTTAGCCTAGAAGCAGTACGAATCCCTCTATATAAGTATATGGACTGAGCCAAAGACCCTTTATGGTTTGTTATAATGGTGAAGGTTTGTTTTCTTTTGAATAGTAATATAGTTAAGTAACGAATAGTGCATAAACTCATTACTGATAACTGTACGTAGCAATTTAATATTCTTATATTATTTAACTTAAACCATATATATCCAAAGAAAGTTAAATAACTTTTTATTTAAACTAACTTTAAAAAATTTTAACATCAAGCTTATTTAATAGCTTTTAAATTGATTTTAAGTGCCAATGCAAATGAGAGTCGTTTGTTGCCCGCACCAGATTTTTGTGATATAAGATCTAAACCCAAGGCTATTAATAATGAGGAGAATCATAATTATGAGAGATAGATCTCTCATCAAGCTTCTTTTATGAAAAGAAAATTAAACTGTAGTGAAAAGATTTTATTGGATTAGCTATTATACTAAGACGTCACCAAAGATAAAAATAGGTAATTTTTTAATTTTATTTTAGCATAGACATAGTTTTAATACAATTTCATTACAAACCTTTTCTTAGAGTATTTCAACAGATAATTGATCTCTTTTCTAACCATCTTAAGATCGGAAGGTGAGAAAATAATCGACTGAAGAAGATACTGACCGCAAAGAATTGGATGACATCAGCGAACAGCGGAAGTTGTGGCCTCCTGGATTGCAGTTGAGGTCTTCAAGTTGAAGGTCACTCTTATGCGCTTCTGCCGGAAACACTGTTACGTTTTGAATTGAAATTTATATTTGTATAGCCTTCAAATTCAAGTGAATACCTTGAACATTCAGCCCTAAAATATCTGATGTGTAAATCAGCTCACTTGACTTCCCTTCTACTTTTGATTGCTAAGTTCAATATGAAAACTTTTCCTTCTTTTACTGGTGTATGTTTCGTTACAGCAATAGTGACCCTGTGGTAGGGAGGTCTACTTCAGCTCTTCCGGCCATTAAAAATGGGTACCAAAAAGTTAAGGTTATAAAATCTAGCTTTACAGAGAAATTGTTAAATTCGAGTTCTTGGGTACGCCGATTTTTATACTGCTGGTCGAAGACGCGAAAACTGTACGTTTAAATACAATTAAGTTAATTATTACCGTTTAAGAGATAGGGGTAGAATATAATTCGGGTGAGACGAATTATATGATTAGCAATAGAAACAGTAATGAACGTGGTCACACTGATAAATAGAATTGAGAAATTAAATTATTTAATTTTTGCGATAACTAGAAATAATCTGGTGATTGTGCCTAATGTCATCTCGGAGGCATGGACGGTGATCATTGGGGAATAAATATAGAGGAAACGTTTAATGGTAGTAGCATCGAACTTTAGAATTCGCTCAGCCTGTATTATTTTTTTTTTTTTTTTTAAGTAATGAATGTCTGAAATTAGTTTTTACACTGTGGCAGTTTGTCTCCTCAGAATAAATAACAATGAACAGAAAAGGTTTAGTTTGTCTGGCATCATTCAGATAAATAATTATCTAGCCAGCTAGCTATGGAATATTTAAAATTAAAATAATTAAGAGATATAAATAAAATAGATGAAAAACGAATAAATTTAGTAGTGAATAATTAAGTCCAAACAATTTACACGTGTGAGAAAGATCTTAAAAAATGTGGAGAATTTAGCAATGTATAAATGTACAAAAAAAAATTCTCAATTTAATGAAAATAGAAAAAGATGGCAATTGCGTAACATGCAAAGTCCCTGAAGACCCGCGCCACATTCTATTCCGATGGAAGAAATATAGAAAGCAAAGGGAAGTAGTGGTTCCCCCAGAAACAGAAGCCATGTTTTTACAAAAGTTAGACAAAGAAAAGTTTGTCCTTCGGAGGGGACGTAAAGAGGTGGTCCCGAACCTGTGCGATGTCAGGTAATCGTTAAAAATCCCTATTCCTAATTAAATCTGGATAGGCTAAATTTAGGACTCCCACTGTAACATTGTCCGATGGCGCATGGACTAACGTGAGCTGTAATGAAAACGTTAACAAGACTTATTAACTATCAAAAAGCCGAAGTAAGATGCGGGTTGAAGTAACGGTACGCCGTAGTAACAATGACGGTTTGTGGGCCAGTGCTATCGATCTAACACATCGCCGATACACATCGCGACCTTTACCTGATGCCGAGCTAACGGTCCAAGCGAAAGGTCCTGCCATATCGGGCCGCAATTATAGCTCTCCCCATCAGTCTGTCTCTGTCTGCTTCTGTGATGTTCTGTCTCTCTCAGGGCTCCGTATAATATGGTGGCCTGAAATGACCGGGGTATCATCTAAACCGTTTAGATTATCATATAACAGCTCAGAATATAAAGGCTTAACCGTTTTGTAATTCTTTACTTTAGTATTGGTTTATCCTCACACAAGACTGAAACGACAAGAGACTGCTCGAATATATCGATTACTACAACACTTAATAGACAAACGTTCAAAACTTCCAGTATATTACAAAAGACTCATTTACATCACTTTCATCAGACCTATTTGGAGGTATGGAATTACAAATTGTTACAAATCAACTCCCTCATAATCACCTTAACATCCCATTTGTTGCAGACATAGCCCGTGACAGATACTCCTCTTTTCATTCTAAACTCCCTGCCCATACAAATCCACCTGTCCGTAATTTATCTTCCTTAGATATCCCTGATAACCCTCCAAGGCGACTGAAAAGAAGGTGGCCTCGGGACCTACTGAGTTAAAATAGTTAGTGAAGTGCTACCACTGGGTAGTTCTTTCTCAAGACATTTTCATGACTTTTTTTTTCATTCCTCATATTTACTTATTGTGTTTTTTAATACAGTTGTAAACTACTATAAATAAATTTAAAAAAAAAAGTATTGGTTTGAAAAATGATGATTTTCATAAAAACTTCAGATGCTTTTATTATGATTTTTTATAATAAATATTTTTAATCGATTATATATGATTCATTTTGATCTGTTACATGTTGCCATGTTCCATCATTTTGATTGAGTTTGGTCATCGTCAACAGTTAAAGAACGACCTGAGCGCTTTGCGTCTTCCAAGTTAACATTTCCAGTTCTGAACCGATCAAACGACTTACGCACGGTGCTTTCTCCTAAGACACCATCGCCATACAATAGCTTCTCCCATATTACTTAATGTATTTTATTGAAAATAACAACAAACTTTAAGAGCCAATATATACCATGCATTTTGGACCTTTTTAAGATTTTTTAAAAAAATCTAAAAATTTTGAATAAACTCAATCGATCGGTATATAATTAAACTAGCTGTGACACGCAGCTTTGCTTGCGAATATTGCTTTTCGTATTAATAATTTTATAAATTCTAACCTTTAAGTTTTTAGACAGAAGCCACGAACTAAGTACCTTAGCAACTGAATAATAACACGCATTTCCCGCCTTTAACCGGGTCTTTATTTCTTCCTGGTTTTCATTTTTTCTAGTTATAATTGAACCTAAATACTTGAATTTCTCTACGTGTTCAAAAGTATGGCCTGATACATCAATATCACTATGATCGCCACCGTCTCTACTACAATCATATATTTTGTCTTTTCGGTATTTATTTCGAGTCCTATTTCTTTACCGGTTTTTATTAACGCACTTGTATTTAGTTGTATAGTTTCTGTGTCTTCCCCTAGCAGTACCAAATCATCGGCGTTTCCCGGAACCGGAATTTTATCACCCAAATTTAAACCTTCTTAGTAAATGTCACCTATTCTTTGATATATTCTAAAGCGACTTCGTCTGCATCAATTTCTGTTATTATGATTGCTATTAAGAAGTTTTTAAAAGAATATATTTTAAAGTACTACCGCGTAAATGACATTTTTAGTTTTATTTTCTTGTAGCAGAAGAACATACTGATTTTCTCTGCAACCCGATCTTGACGTAAATCTATTCCTACGTTTTTAAATGTTTACATCTGTGATTAATTGTTACGGAAAAATATAAATAAACGGGAAATTGAATTATTTAAAAATAAAAGGTAAATCATTTGGAATCATTGGGATGCGAGTTTTTTTTTCTCCCAAATTGTTCCCGTTTTTTCCCAGATTTTCGACTGATTCTTCGGTCCTATTGGTCGCAGCGTGTTATATAGCCTATAGCCTTCCTCGATAAATGGACTACCTAACACAAAAAGAATTTTTCAATTAACACCAGTAGTTTCTGAGATTAGCGCGTTCAAACAACAAACAAACAAACTCTTCAGCTTTATAATTTTAGTATAGATGGGATTTAATATGGCTTAAATGCAGATATTTTGACCATGTAAATGAAAAATGAGTAAACATATTTTTCTAGGTGAATTACTTTTTTCCGAACATTGAAATAGTAGTTTAGACTAATAAATATACCATTGGAAAGCTAATGATCTTAGAAGGAAAAACAAAGCGATTTTTGTAGATAATAACTTTTGTTCTTATATTTTTAACCTAAAATAAATATCCCATTAAATTTCACATACAATTTCTGAATTGAATGTTATAAAACGGAGGTATTGGATGGTAAAAGAAGTTTTTATCTTTTTTTTCACTGATGATTTCTATATAAACTTCAGCATGGCTAGTTAGAGAACTGACAAAAAATGAAAAATTGTTCACCATTGGGTACGTGAGATATAAACTTGAAAAAAATATATTTTGTGCAAAATTACCCACTGAAACAAAGTATCATAAAATTGTAAGTGCCCAATGCAACATAAAGTTTTTTTTTCAAAATAAAAAAAAATATTTCGACATACGTTTTAGTAAAAAAAAAAATAAATAAAAAATAAGTAGCGATCTTAAAATGGATTTCATCATACCATTAATATATATTCTATTGTTTATGTCAGTTGGTCTGTTCAGAAGAAAACATGGTTTTTTTTTACACCATGGGGTAAACTTGTAAAAAAATAGAAAAAAATATATATTACGGAGGACCCTCACTTTCTCTAAAGTATCCTTAATTTTGTAGATTTAAATATAACCATATCATCTGATTAGCATTAATAAAAAAAAAAATATATATATATATACAAGTTGTTTAAATTTTATTACCAACTAAAGGAAAAAAGAGTAAAAATATTTATTTAATGATATTTTTGGTTTTCTTAACGTGAAAATAGCAATATAGATTTTACAATATATATACCGTGGAAAAGCTAAAGATTTTTGAAAAAAAAATTATATAAAAAGTTGTAAAAGGCAAAGTAAAGTTACAAATAGGGCAGTTATTAATGATAATTGTATGTAACAATTTGATATTTCTTCTTTATTTAATCTAAATAAAGAAGTGTTTCTAGTGAAACTAAATATACCTTTTTATTTCAATTTACTTCAAAATTATTTAATTAAATTTCTTTATATTGAGGATGTATAGTCGACTGTAGAAACTATTATAGGTGGAATGATCAGGAGTCAGTATTTTTCTAAATATTTTAATTTTGCAGACGTTTCGGCTCAATCATGTGAGCCATCATCAGGGCATTGCTGCGCCATGTCCAGGCATAAACTGTTTATGCTTGGACATGGCTCAGTAACGCTCTGAAGATGGCTCAGAAGCTTGAGCCGAAACGTCGGCAAAATTAAAATATTTGAAAAAAGACTGACTCCTGATTATTCCATTTAGAATAAATAAATTTATTTAATATTCCTTAAATCGATTTTAACAGCCGAGGTAAGAGATAGTCTTGTGTTGCCCGCACCACATTTTTGCTATAGCATTGTAATCTTTTCAGGTTAATAAAATCACTAAAAAGAAAGTAAAACATTTGAACAGTTTAAGTGTTTTATTTAATCAAATTGATAATACTTTGTATTGTTCATACCAGCATCATTTTATAATCATTAAGAATGATTTTATTCCTTATTGGCTTTTTATATATTTGTTGTTAATAAAAGGGAAGGAGTACACATACAGACAAATGTATATTAACAACTAAATAAACAAAGAATATAACTTTTACAGTGTCATGTAATAAAACAGTTATTATCGTGATAATGTGATAATGGTGTCTAACGTTTCTATTCCATTGAAGTCATCTAAAAAATTTACTTAACCAGTCATCGTGCCTAAAGTAGTTATACTTCAAAAATAATATGTTGATTCTTGATTACAGAAAATTTAATTTTATCCTCAAAATAAAAAAAATGATTGCAATACATTTTACTTCAGAACCCTCAGGATAACAATCCCTAAATTGTCGTGAAAGATGAATGAAAATCCGCGGAAAACAAACATCTCTACATCATTTAAAAAATAGAGAGAGATAGAGACAAAGAAAAGAATAACTAATTAAGAAAGTTGTAAAATCGTTATAGGATGAATGAAAATTGGCTTAGCAATCACTCAAAAATGTTATACTCGGCTAAATGCGCGAAAACTATCACATTCTCCCCGAACACTTTACTCATGGTAAATCGGAAGGCGATTTTCATAGCGGCAGGGATGTAAATTCGTACAGCCTCTGGGGAAAAAAACGATAGGTTCCGTCGATAAAAAAGTAAAAAAAAAAAAAAAAAAAAAGTCTGAGATATATCGAATTGAAAGGAATAAAATAGAAGCATCGATGCAGTAACGAACCGTAGAACGAAAATAACGGGCGTTTTTGAGAGGCGGGAAAATAACGGTTGAGGAAAAACTAGCGACCGCTAGCCGTCACCGCTCCACCCTGCTTTACATTCTCGTCGGAAAATGGGAAAATTCCAGAAGGGACAGTTTTCTGGGCTCATTTCAAGCCACCGTAACCCGCCTCCGTCGTCTTTTTCATACTCCATTATATCCCTTCTCTGGAAATTCAAGGAATATTCTAATTCAGGAATAGGAATAACGTTTTTGGAACAGAAAAGAAAAAAAATCTTGTATTTTTAATACTCGAGGACCTATCTCAAATATATTCCGTATATAAAAAAAAAAAAAACTTTAAAGATCAGAATCAGAATTTTAAATTTTCTAGGAAAATTTCTATTATAATAGAGTTCGCCCTCAAGATGCAAATATATTAAAAACAAGAAAAAATACCGACTTGTTATTCTTACAGCATATTTTTATTATTCAGACTTTAATATTCTTTTTCACTAGAAGTAGAAATAACGTCTTTACAAGTATCTTTTTGCTGGCATTAGTTTGAAAATGTAAAGTATATGATAGGGACAAGATAAACAAGTTTGTATTGTGATAAACCTTTTACTAATCCACTATCAACACACTTCACGTTCCTGGCCATATATGTAAACATTTGTTAGAAGTCAATTTAACACACAATTAAGCGTAAACTTAATTTATTGGTGCCGACGTTTCGGCCTAAATTATAGTCCTTCTTCAGGGCTATAAGAAAAACAAAAAAACAAAGATAACAACCAGCAGTGGAATACAATATTTGAAGATGATAAGAAAAATAAATTATACTGAAGATAACAAACAAAGTGAAATAGTAGTAATGACAATTGATAAATAATTTATTTATTTTATTTATCAAATAAATCAACTTATCTTCAGTATAATTTATTTTTCTTATCATCTTTATATATTGAATTCCACTGCTGGTTGTTATCTTTGTTTTTTGTTTTTCTTATAGCCCTGAAGAAGGCCTATAATTTAGGCTGAAACGTGGGCACCAATAAATTAAGTTTACGCTTAATTGTGTGTTAAATTGACTGCACCTTGACCCTACTTCTCTCAAATTACACAGTAAACCATTGTCACATCATGTAAACATTTGTTATTTTATTATTATAGTTATTGTCAATACTATGTAAAATAAAAAAGTCTTCAGTACAGAATCCTTCAAATCAGAGAAATAAACATCTTATCATTTGGCTGAACTGATAATAGTCATTTCAAACGTACTATTAAAAATACGAACCAAGAGATGGTAAAGTAACTTTTTGGAAGTCAGTTTAATAATCAAATAATCCAACAATATTTCTAAAAATTTGAATATTTGATGAAAACAATATCTTATACTTCAAATATATCAAGTTCTGATAATGTTTAGGAAAATAACAAAGGGCCTAGCGAAATAAGTTTGTGAATTCTGTCTCCACGTATATCAGAACCAAATAAAATTGATTAATACCTATTAGATATAATCTTTTGCAAATTTTTAGCCTCTTAATTCTTATGGGAGTTCTTAAAGTTGTAGAGAGGGGAGTAAAACATAAAAAATTATAATCTTCTGAACAGCTCAACCGATTTTTAGAAAAAATAAATATATGTCAGGGATTTTCAAAAATAGTTTAAAAAAAATATTTTTTATTATATTTTCTACACAAATATAAGTTTATTAAAAAAAAAAATGATTATATTGGATTCGAACACCTCAATTAATGGAACAATACATAAAATCTTAGATATGTATATAACTTAAAAAATGTATTGTGAATAACTAAGCCAGGATCTATCAATATGGAAGGATACCACAAAGACAAATACAGTTTATTCTATTCTATATTCTACATAAAATCTTAGTTCCCCTTTATTACATATTTAATAGTTGTGTTTTTGAATTGTAGTTCTTAAAAAATATATAAATATATTTTGTGTTATAAATATATAATTATAAATGTGTGTATCACCCAGTAGGGATCACTGAGAACAATATTGAAAATGTTATTGTGTTTCCATTTACAACGTATAGGATGAATGAGAACAGTTTAAAATTCATATTAAATTAATTTTTCTATTTTGAATCTTTTAAAAATAAAAATTAGGTCATTGATATTATAAAATAATTTCACTTTATTCAAGAAGTTAAGTCTCTTATATTCTAAAAATGTTCTGAAGCATCACGCGTCTCTAGAGAGAAGATGAAACGTCAGTATATGGTGTATCCACTAAGATCATTCATAAATGAAACAGACCCCAAGAATCTGGCAGATTTAGAAGATCCGATTCGGTCTTCTACGTGTAGCTTCCATATACCTTCACTAGGGCTAGAATAAACATTCTCTAAAGTTGGGACAGAGTTATAAGTTTTGTTGTATACCTGCTTATTTCTGCTCCAGCTGTTTAACATTCACCCTACACTCCAGAAAGTGTGGATGGTATAAACTAACAAATCTGTTGCTAAGAAACTGTTGCAAATAATATATTGAAGGAATTTTATGTAAGTACACAGCTAGAATAACAGTACACAGATACTGAATAAGCTATACAGATAAGAGTTTCATATTTAAACGTAAAGTTTGTGGAAAATAAAAAATAAACTGGTCCAATTTGTCTTAAGTTGAATTAATAAGGCAAAAGTACTACCAACAGAACAAAACCGTATAATCGTATGTTTTACATGATGGCCAACCACTAACACCAAAATTTATTCCTCTATGGCAAATCACGCAACATTGAAGTAATATTGAATTTTTGTTCCTATTCACACTCTTCATATTCACCCCATTACAGATTCCCTTTCTGCCCTCAACAGCCTTCATAATATCTGCACTGATCATCCACTAATTAATAAGATAAGAAAATATGTGGGAGAATTAAAAATACTAAAAAAAGAACTTGTGGATTCCATTTCACGTGGGGATTGATGGCAATGAAGTTGCGGGTCGGGCTGCGAAAGAAGCTGCACTATCAAACATCCAAATCCACCCAACTTACATCAAGGATGACGTAAAAAATCTCCTAAAGTTGATAATATCTCCGGATTGGGAACAGATGTGGTCAGAAGTTGACAACACAAATAAAGAATAATCAAGTCTTAACCTTCTCCATGGAAGACATCATTGCGAAGTGATCGCCGCGAGGAAACTGCTTTAGCGAGACTTAACATCGGACATAGCAGGCTCACACATCTCCATCTCATCCTCAGGCAGCTTGAACCAATGTGTGAAGTGTGTAGGGTGCCTCTCTCAATAAAACATATAATTGAGAACTGTTCCAAATTCCATGTATTGATGGATAAATTTAATCTACCAAGATCGTTGAGTGAGAGCTTGAAGGACTCCAGTGAAACAATTAGTTGACTACGGAGTTTCATCAAGGAGGGTCATCTGCTCAGGAACTATAAGGAAAACAATAATAATAATATATATAATAATATTTAAATAAAATTATAAATTAAATAACTGAAAAAAACAAAGAAAAAAAAAGAGAAAAGACAAAACAAAAACAAATAGAGGAAAGAAGAAAAATAAATGTAATAAATTAAATTTTAAACAATAGATTGATAAATCTTTAAAAAAAATCTGTTAATACGAAAATATTCGGTGCTAATAACCAGGAGGTTGAGCAACTATTCCAATACCCTAACCCTAACCCTATTTACGGTATTTTTTGGAAATCAACGTCTCCATTGCCATGCTGTACACACTACATCCCGCCCGACCTATAAAGCCTACACGTGGATCCAGGTCCTCAACATTTTTCCAAACATCTCCTCAAGAAGATACAAGCTATTACCCCCGAAGCTCCGTAATTAAGGCCGGATCCATGAATATTTTATGAGAGAGGCGAGGGATGTGTTGGCTGTATCGCTCTGCTACATCGCAACATGGCACATCCCGTCCGTCTCCAAATTGATAATACCCTCGTCCGGGGGAAATATTCCGCTCTCCCGATACGGAGCATGTTTATGTAAAAGCTAATAACGATCAAGTCGGTCATACCAAGTATCCTGTAAAGCTGATGCAAATAACCCTTTTTGAATTATAAATGAAATGAAATGAAAATAAATTTTATTCTGAGACATGTAATCCCCTAAGAATAACCAAAATGTACATTACAAATATTGTCAGATCTTTTAAGACTTAATTAACATATAACAGTATGAGTTTGAACAATGAATAGTTATATTCTATAGCTTGAGATATTACATATGGAAGATTTGTGGGTAAGGAAATAGACTAATAGTTGATGTTTAAAAGTGGTTAGAGATAAGGCGTTACGAATGGACATAGGCAAATGATTCCAAAATAGCACGAATGACAGGGTTTTTAAATTTTTAAGGGTTTTTAATTTAAAACCCTATACATATTTTCCTCTTTCGTCAAAATTAACTAAGTTATAGGGATAAAATTTCATTTTTTTTTTTTAAATAATTATTCGCGGTTTCTTACAATTTGTTAGAAAAGTTTAATAACATTTCTCTCTATCTTCAAAAATAACAGAGTAATTGAATTAAATATTTTTAATCGGCCACCATTTTAAAACTAATCTACTTATTTGGGCGTCTAGGTGTTTGGTTCATCGTTAAATTCTCTTGTATTTTTGTGCTGAATTAAAAAAAAAAAAAACTTGGTCCGGTAGCTTCTGAGAAAAGCCATGGACGGCGTACAGCGGATATCAGACAAACGTTTTTTTTTTTTTTTTAATTCGTTATTCGGATTGTACTTATTTTGAAACATTACACACAAATTCTAAGGAGGGAGGAGGTTAATTTTTTTTGTCGATTACAAAGGTTGATTATTGAAAATAATAAACCAATAATTAATTATAATTAAAATGTACACACCAAAAAATAGAATTAAAAATCCTGTAGCGTCCCCTGTCTTGAGCTCATAACATATAGTAGCTGGTATATTTTTGAGGCTAACGACCGTAGAAAGAGTGGGTTAGGCGAAGATCACACTGATGTCAGTTTATTCCTCAAATTTTGAGTAACTACATTACAGAGGCTCGATGAAGCCTAGAACGTTCTTTATTTTTCTCTCTCTCTCTCAAACACACACTCTCTCATTATTTCTCTCATTGAATTTTCATATTTTTGTTACACCAATATCCTAAATAACTATAAATTTAAGTCACAAACCGATCAGTTTAACACCTCAGACATATTTAAACCCCAGGAATATCCCCCAGATGATGCTGAACAGACAGCCTTATTTCTAGTCTGGTCCAAGCACCCGGATCTGATAGGGAAGGGAGAGAATATCGTAAACAGTAATTAATCTCTTATCAGCCTTTTATAGAGGAGGATTTAATGGCTTCTATTTCGGGTTTATATCGGCCCATAACAATAAGCAGACCATTCTCGGGATGTGTCATGGGGGAAGTGAACTTAATGTATTTATTGGAGTGAATATTTACTTGTCATAACATTTATAGCTCACCATAAGAACATCATAAAGATACTACGACAGTACACTATCTCCATCAATCAGTGCATTAATGTTATTTCTATTTTATCCACAATTTTAGGATGGACACTTTTCGTAATGAACATGGATTGACTGAATGATATTGGGCTGTGTCACATGAAATGTCCGTTTTCAAGGTAAAGAATTTTTGTTAAAAATACGATAGTTATTTATTTTATTTATTTAACGTCACTTTATGCTACTATGGCTAATCGGACGATGCTACAGTGGGAGTCCTAAATTTTGCCAATCCAGGTTTTATTAGGATAGGGATCTTTAACGAGTACCTGACATCGCACAGGCTCGGGACCACCTTTTAACGTCCCCTCCGAAGGACGGCTTAACTAAGGATTTTTTACTCCCATTAAAAAATCCTAGGACCACCTGCGGGTTTGAACCCGTGACCTTTAGCATGGGAGGCTGTTACGCTAGCCACCCAGCTACAAGTGATCCCATTAAAAATACGATATGAAAACAAGATAATATTATTCGTAGTATTTACCTTCTTTTTCTTCACATTGTTCCCAGCGTGAAACCAACTTTTTTATCCCCGAACTGAAAAACTCTGACTTTTGAAGTGAAACAAAATCTGAAAACGCACTTTTCACTTGATCATCATTTTCAAAAAGTTTTCCTTGAACGAAGTTCTCTAAATTCCAAAACAGGAGGTAATCTGTTGGAGACAAGTCGGGAGAATATGGTGGATGCGGAAGAACTTCGTAGCCCAGTTCTTTTAATTTTTGCACTGTATGTTTTGAAACATGGGGTCTTGTTGCCGCTCAGTGAGATCATGAGGTACCCATGTATTGAGCTTTTTTACTTTCCCAATACACTTTAAATGTTCCATCGTTGTCTATTACGGACGAAGGTCTTCCTCAGGGCAAGTTTTTCAAGTCGGTATCCCCAGCTGAAAACTTAACAAACCAACGGCGAATGGTCCGTTCATTAACACTCCCTTCCCCAAACGCCTAGCAAATATTACTCGAAAATCGCGTGTTTCCATGTTCATACTTGGAGGTATACTAAAAAGTGAGTAATTGATTGGGAAGCTAATATTTATAATACAAAGGTAGAGGATTAGTAACTGTTTACTTTAAAAATGTAAACATTCGGGAGAAAACAACAGAGACCTGCAAAATCCTTTGTGTATTTCAGAAACTATAATAACGGATATTTCATGTGAAACAATTCAATACATAACGAAAGTATTTCGTGGAATCCTTTTTCTAATAAGTATAATGGGTAAATTGAAAAAGTGGTGCACATATGTGATGTCATTATACAGAGTGTCTAATTAGTGTCTCGTCATATTGTGAAAGAAAATACTAAACGTTATGTAGAACAGATAAGTTCATGTGAACCATAGTCCAATTCGCATTAGTCAGGATGGAATATCAAATGTGAGAAGAGTGTATGTATTTAATTTATATATTCAATTAACTATACTTAAAATATGTAGTAAGGGAAAGTATTGCGAGCGTGAAAATTTTCGAAATCCAGAATTGAACGGAAATACACGTTTTAGGATCCCCTGATTCTAAATGACCTAGTCACACGTAATAGGCGTTTGTGGTAAATCCAACAAGATATCAAAAAGTCGTACGAAACTGAAATTTCAATTTTTTTTTTTTTTCATAACACTAATTCAGTTACATGTTTCGGTAAAATAGTTTTTGAATATTTTCCTTTTACTGTATCTAGATGCATTTGTTGATATATATTATGTTATAAATGTTCTATCTAGGGGAGTCCGTGGCTGAGTAGCTAGCACGCTTGTCTCTCATGCTAAAGGTTGTGAGTTCAAATCCCAGTCCTGGCGGGACTTTTTTATGATGTAAATAAATGGGGATTCACTCACAGCCTCTCCCCCGGGTATGTGAGAACTGTCAGCCAAATTGTGGCCACTCACAAAATTAAGCGTAGGGAGTGATGACTCTACACTACAAAATGTATCACGAAACGTGAGTGGTAATCTCCCAGGAGATTACACTACGAGGTCCAGGGCCTATACGGCCTGTCGCGCCACTGGAAGATGGACGAAAGTACTGTAACCGATTTGCTATTCCTCTTGGTAGTGGGGATCACTCCAATCTTGACACTTTCAGTCTTAAGCTAATCTTAAACTCTACCTTACACTATGTTGCCACCTCTGAGGTGCTGGTGGAACTCCAAGCCTAATAAAAAAATAAATAAATAATAATAATAAAATAAAAATTGTTGGACAGGCGTTGATGACCTTTTAGTTTACGCCTTAAAGCCCAAACAAACAACAATTTCTGGGGGTTGTAATGCTTGAGTAGCCTTTTCAAGTCAGGAATAAAATTTTTAAAAATACATAATAATTTTAGATTTATATATTATTTAATTTAAAGCATACGTTTTCAACAAAAGTGATTACATTTTTTATTAAACTTATCTTTAATTTTTTTTCAAATTCATGTTTATTTAGTAGCTCTTAAATTGATTTAAACAGCGGATGTAAGTGGAAGTGGTGTGTTGCCCGCACCAGATTCACACTCCTAGAGATAATTACAAGAGATAGGTAGGCTAGATGAGAACCGTAAGTGAGATCTTGAAGCACATGCTGACAGAGAGATCCCGCTAGCCGCACCTCCAGAGGAGATGACTCGTCGATCTGCCCAGGAGCAGTTAGATCGGGAGCGAGGGACAGGCAGCTGTCGGGTCTAATGAGCTAGATATGGGCCACCGTTCAGTTGGGATCAATGGTATTACTTCCGTATATATATGTATATGTATAAAATGATACCACGATTTTTGGTTTCCCCGAACTCCTTATAAACCACAAGACAGTTCAAAGTAAACAAAAAAGTATTCATAAAAAATAAGCAGTAATATAGACGCATAATATGCTATTGTAAAGTGCAAGATTTTATAAAAGTTAATCTCTCTCTATATAAAATGATAACGGGATTTTGTATTCCTCCAACTCCTTCTAAACCAGTAGACGGATTTTAATAAGGTTTTCATCATCATTTAGGCCATTTGGCTACCTGTAGGTTTTTGAAGTAAAATCAATTGCAATTTAGCTTTTCATTCTTTTTTTTTAAACATATTTATTGATATTTACAACTGTATTAAATAAAAATACATCTAGTAAATGTGATGGAATATGTAAAACTGTCATGAAATACATGTAGAGACACTACCCAGTGGCAGCACTCTAAAAACACTCTAAACTAGAAGGTCCCGTGGCCATCTTCTTTTCAGACGCCTCGGAGGATTATCAGGGATTGAAGAGGAAGCAAGGATTGAAACTAATGGATTGTAGTGGGAATGGAGCTTTTCATGGAAGGAATGGTACCTGGTTCGGGCTATGTCAGCAACATATGAAATATTAAGGTCTTTATGAATGAGTGTGTTTGTGACAAAATAAGGAGCATTGAGGATTTTCCGAAGGATTTTGGATTGTAAGGATTGGATACGAGAGGAATTCGATGGTTTAGTAGAGCCCCATAGCTCTACTCCGTAAGTCCATATCGGTCTTATGATGGTCATATAAATGAGTCTTTTGTAATTAAGTGGAAGTTTGGAGCGTTTGTCCAGTAAGTGTTGAAGTAGTCGAAAACGTCGGGCAGTTTCTTGTCGTTTCAGTCTTGTATGGGGATTCCAAGTTAGACGTTTGTCAAGGTGGAGTCCTAGGTATCGAATCTGTTCAACAGGGGCTAGTGGAGTGTCATTAAAGGATACTGTAGGGCAGGAAGTCATTGGTTTACGACGAAGGGTAAAGGTTATCTGGTGGGATTTGTTAGAATTAATTTTAATCCTCCAATTCTGGCACCATACCTCAAGGTCTCGGATGTGGGATTGAAGAGTGTGGGAGGCAGTAACTGGATCATTATCTACTGATAGCACACACGTGTCATCAGTATAGGTAGAAAGGAATGTGTTAGGATGGGTTGGGATATCAGCTGTATAGACTGTATAAAGAACAGGTCCTAAGATGCTGCCTTGAGGAACACCAGCAGATTGAGAAAACAGGGAGGAATAGGAACTATTGTGATTTATTTTGAAAGATCTATCAGCGAGGTAGGACTGGATAATAAGAAAATAGGTAGGAGGGAGGAATAGACGGAGCTTGTAAAGCAATCCAGGGTACCAGACTCGGTCAAAGGAGCTTTTCATTAAACGGGAAAAATAAATTTTCTGTGACAAAGTCATAAAAAAATTATTCCTGAAGTATAAGCAGTAACATAGTTGTATGATATACCGTTGGAAAGCCCAAGATTTTAGAAAAGTTACTATGCAATAAAATTAGATTTCCTAGACAGATAGTATAACCGCCTAAACTTGTGTACAAATGTTATTTGTTACTGTGGATTAGGAAGGTTATTGTGATTCATGGTGATCGTACAGGTTATATATTTCGTATAGTAGTCAAGATTTTAGAAAAAAGTATTATGCATCAAATCGTACGAAAGCGTTTTAAAGCGTACAATTAGGTCATTAAAAATATATATATAGTAGTTCCACTGTAAATAAATGGTACTCCCATGAAAACGAAATTAATTCTAATACATGAAAATGTATTTAGAAAAATTCTAATACAATTTAAAATTTTAATAAGCCGATTAAATAAAAAAATAAAAGGAACCGTTAAACATAACAATCAAATAAATTAAACCAATTTATATTTCTAATCTCTACCGGCGATTAAATATAAGAATTAATAGGCGTAATATAATAAACATAACATCATATTATAAACATAATATAATAAACGTAATATAATAAACATAATATAATAAACGTAATATAATAAACATAAAAATATTATACAGTAAACATAATATAATAAACATAATATAATATACATAACATTATATACGTAATATAATAAACATAACATAATATTATAAACATAATATAATAAACTTAATATAATAAACATAATATAATAAACGTAATATAATAAACATAAAAATATTATACAGTAAACATAATATAATAAACATAATATAATATACATAACATTATATACGTAATATAATAAACATAACATATTAACAGTGCACTTTTTGTTCAGACGAACTCACAATCCCAAAGTAATAAACTTTTGATGGTTCAAACTGAACTTTTTTTTATACACAAATGACAACACATTTAAATTGCACCCTGGGCGGTTCGCTAGTATACAATAAAAGAAATCGAAAGAATTAATATAAAATTGTTGTAAGCCCATAAACTTATGAACATATGCTATTGGAAACGGGAGAGTATTAATGGTTAAAATATTGCCATGGTGGTACAGAATCGTGCAAGGTATATCTTCCAATTAGCAATATCCTGCTGAAATAGTTGGCTTTTGGGGATGGCTTGGCAATACTGGCAGGTTCGGAAATGGAGGAGGTTAGGCAGATGAATACTCTGAAGAAAATAGCTAATAAACTAGATTTAAAATTGTCTTTGGATCACGGTCCTAATTCTGGTTAGAATGAAGTATAAATAGAATTTTGTTAAATCCAGGTGGTTAAAACTTTGAATAATTAGATAAAGTAATCTACTATATAAATTATATAGAAATGTAGAATATAGAAATTTCTTAGAGGAAATAGTACAGAGTACAGCGTTAAAAGTTTGGAGAGCTAGTAGGTAGCATTTAAACTACAAAATGCTTCCCCCAAAAGGCTGAAATCAGGCACTATAGTACAGTACTGAAACCACAAATGTTGTATGAAACAGGGGCGATGCGGTTTCTCTAACTGCTGAAAACAGAGAAAACGATTTAAAGGAGAATTATGGACCCGAAACAACACCAAAAGGATGCAGACTGAAATATGACAGAAAAAAATTACAGTGAAATCCTTAACTTAGAAACAAAAATCAGGACGAGAAGACAGGATTAATGGACACAAGCAAAGGATTGTCGAAGAGAGGTAGATCCAGATCATTGTGAGTAAGATTATGGATCATTAGTTCAATCAATAATACACCGGAGACATAGAGGCTGGGGATATATATATATATATATATATATATATATATATATATATATATATATATATATATATATATATATATATATAAAATATAGGACAGAATTATAGTAATTTCTTACTTTTCTGCGTTACTTGTTGTGGACTGTGGACAAATCAAATCCAAGAAGAACTGGATGGAAAAAGTTCAGTGTAATCCTTAAGCAAAGATGTACCAAGAGGAAAGAACTGAGGTGAAACCTGCATCATAGTCACGTAGTACCTAAGTGCTGTTATGCTAAAACCTAGCTATTGTGTCATTTATAATGAAAAATGTTATTTGATGTACAAAGTTTTGAAAGTAACGTAAAGTACGGATTAGGGCATAAACTTACTATGTCATTATTGAACGTAATAATTTCATTATTATATAATCTCAAACATATGTTTCCAACGAAATCGGAAATAAGAGGTACTCACTACGTTTGCTATAGCACATTTTTTGTGCTATAGCAAACGTAGTGAGTACCTCTACTATTGTTTAAAATCTTTTACTTTAGCTTACCTATATTTACCTCTAAACTCTATATGATAGTTTTTAACGTCGTGTAGTTCTTACTTTTAAAATTGTATTTAATTATTTTATTTAGCAAAAATTATATACCCGTCCCTCAATACTTACATAAATAATTTTATTAACGATTTCAAATTATTAAAAAACTTAAAGCATTAACAAAATATAATAATAATACATAAGTAACAACAGAAATAATATACAAAAGAAATATTGTTAACCAAATAAAACATTTAAGTTCCTAACTAAACGATTAATACTTCGATTTAACAGTAAAACGTTACGTACAAAAGACCTACTACTACATAAATTTTAAAAAGTAAAAAAGAAATATTATTAATTTTATATATTAGCATAAAACCAAAATATTGTTATTTTGTATTGTTTCGTTTCCACTTAGTTATGTTTTTACTATAATTGTTTTTTTTGTAGTTTTTTTTACTGTAATTATTTTGTTTTTACTTAAATTCTTTTTTTATTTTTTTGTGTATGTTTTTGTTTTCAGATTTTTCCTACTATTCTAAATGAAACATAGACTAAAATTACTATTAACCACTACTGTAAATATAACATGTAATTGGTGCAATTACCACAACATGCCTTAAAGTTTGAGGCAGGTGGCCGTTTGTAAAAAAATGATGAAAAAAAATCTTAATCTAAAAAACAAAACAAATACTTCGATTTGAGTTTCCCTCAGTACCAGATTGAGAACAGCACTTCACTTTAAATAAGGATTAGAAGGAAAATTGTTATAAAACTTTTTTCTTTGTCACATTATCCAAAAGTTACCCACATTAGAAAAAAAAAAAAATTTTAAATTGATTTTATTGACCGATTTAATTGAAAGTATTTTGTTGCTCACACCAAATTGTTTAATTCAGATGTTTTTAAATTGATTTTCGAAGAAGTCGTATAATGAGCGAACCATATTTTTTAAATTTATATTAATAACATCCTCTGCTTTTTATGAGTTACACTTTATTTCTATACCCAGTTAGAAAGTCCTAATATTTTTTGTTATATTATTGTTATTTTTAGTTTCAGAGATGAATGAAAAGAGAGGCGGAAGAGTGCTCAAACTGCCTTTTCCGCAGGGAATCAATGAGGACAAGAACACGCGAACTGAAATAGTAGCGGCTGTCTCATTGCTTTCCCTAAACCTGGTTCAGAATAACTTAGATCTACTTCTTCTTAATAAGTTTAAACACGGCACGATACCCCAGTTCTAAACGTTAGCATTGCCTTAAATTAAAGGCGGAAATATCTCTTCATTGCAACATTTGATTCGCGATTTCAAGAAGATACAGACAATCGCACTCAAAGTTCTCGATTTCGTACTAATAATAAATAAATTCCACTTAGCTATGTATTATCTAACTAGGTTCGTGTCATCTGTAGCATAGTGGCTAGCACAACAGCCTTCAATGCCCAAGGTCTCGCGTTCAAATCGGAAGGTAGCCCTAGGACTTTTAATGGGCGAAAATAATCCTTATTTATGGCGTGCTTCGGAGGGGACGTTAAAAAGAGGCCCCTGTGCGATTTCAGGTACGCTTCAAGGATCCCTATACTTATTAAACCTGGATATACCAAATTTAGGATTCCCACTGTTGCATCGTCCAATCAGCAACAGCAGCATAAAGTGACGTTTAATAAGTTTGTTTATTTATTTAACGTCACTTTTATGCTACTATGGCTAATCGGACGATGCCACAGTAGGAGTCCTAAATTTTGCCTATCCAGGTTTTATTAAGACGGCATAACTAAGGATTTTTTACTCCCATTAAAAAATCCTAGGACCACCTGCGGGTTTGAACCCGTGACCTTTGGCATAGGAGACTGTTATGCTAACTACCCAGCTACAAGTGATCTCACGTTTAATAAGTCAACTATAAACAAACTAAATATTTTGTGTGATCAGAATAAGACTATCCAACACATGATTACGGATTACACTGTTTGTAAGAAACAGGGATATACATTTCTAAATGTTTTAAATATTTATCATGGTGCAAATTAGCATGAAAATTAATCGACCTCAAGGAAACCCGATGAAACAGTAAGTGTGACGCGGTCCTTGATAACAATAAAAAAAACAATATGTCCGGAAATAAAATAGAAATAATAAAAATTATTTTTTCTATTCCCTTTATATATTTGAATACCTGATTAAGGTATATAATGGGTCATTTTTACCTGATAAACACTGAATTGATTAACAAATAACGGTACCACTTTAAAATTATTTCTCTCTCATTTCCAATTTTTACTTTCACTTACTATATATAGTAAGGGAAAATATTGCGATCGTGAAAATTTTCGAATTTCAGTTTTCAACGGAAAAACATGTTTTAGGGTCCCCTGAGTCCAAATGAACAAAAAGGTCTGTCTGTGTGTGTGTGTGTGTGTGTGGTAACTCCCGGGCGGAAACGGTATGTCCTATGGGACTGAAATTTCATATTTAAGACAACTATACGCCTGAGACGTGACAAAACTTTTTTTCATAAAAATGAGCTTTCCAGAAGAGGCACTTTATACCATGCAGTTTGCACATTTTTTCGATTTTCTCGATTTTGATTAAATTCACTATATCGATGTAAAATTTAATGGGCTTTAATATCATGTAGGTTTCATTCTGATTTGATTTAAATGGTCTGACAGGGCTTAAATGCCGATATTTTAAATATTCTTCCCCTAAAGTACCTTTAATTTTGTAGATTCTATAAAAATAACTATATCATTTTGTTACCAATGATGAAAAACAGGTAAATATATAAATTGAATAAATTCGATACCCAACTAAAGGAGAAAACAGGAAAAATGTTTTTTTAATGCAATTTTTCGTTTTTGAACATAAGAGCAGCAATATAGACTTTGGAAAGCTAAAGATTTTAGAAAAAATATTATCTCATACACAAGCTTTTAAAAGTTATTAAGAGAGTAATAAAATGAACATAAAACTAACTGATTATTTTAGATAATGATATAATAGATTTTTTAATAAAACACATGTTTCTATATAAATTCAATTTAATTATTTCTTTAATAGTTTCACGTATTTTTATCTCTTACTGTTTCTGAAAATTCTTTTATTGATTATACAAATAACATGAAAAAGACTTGTAGAAGAACTACCCAATGGTAGCACTCCTGTAACTATTCTAAACATAAAGGTCTCGGGGCCATCTCCTTTTGCAAACGCCTCGGAGGACTGTCGAGAATTGAAGATGAAGAAAGGATTGAAACTAGAGGATTAGGGTGGAAATGGAGTTTGTCATGAAGGAATGGTATCTTGATCGGGCCAAATAAGCAACATACGGAATATTAACGTCTTTGAGGATCAGTTTATTAGTTACAAAATAAGGATTTTGGATTGTAGGGTTTGGATACGGGAAGAATTTGATGGTTTAGTAGAGCCCCAAAGCTCTACTCCGTAAGTCCATATAGGCCTTATGATGGTCATGTAGATGAGCCTTTTGTAATTAAGTGGAAGATAAGAACATTTTTCTAGTAAGTGTTGATGTAGTCGAAAACGTCGTGCAGTTTCTTGTCGTTTCAGTCTTGTATGAGTGTTGCATCGACTTAAATATTTTAATCAAAATCGTTAGAGCCGTTTTTGTGAAAATCGTAAAAAGGTGCAAAATGCAAGGTATAAAATTTCTCTTCTAGTCAGCTTATTTTGATGAAAAAGTTGCTGTGAGGTCTCGGGCATATAGTTATCATAAATATGAAATTTCAGTATTGTACGACTTTTCATTTTCGTTCTGAACTTTGCACACTCAGAACTTTTTGCGGGACTTTCGGGACTATATATATAGCTAGCTATGTTGGAGTAAAAATAAATGTGTTTCACTGTTTTGTCATACTAACCTATGAACCAGGAAATGACAAAAATCCGTAGGATTTGCTGTTGATCGACCGAAGAGGAGGAGAACTTCAGCCCTTCGTGACGGAGTGCTATAGAGAGGAGTAGAAGGCTTGGAGAGGTCGAATTAAGAGTGCACGCAATTGTGCCGCAGTGTCTCGAAGCCATTTCCTCAGGCCCAATCTACTAAGTGATTTGTGGCTGCCTCGTCCTCTCTCCGGGCCATCTCATTGTCATTTACAGCAAATAAAATTAGATACAAATCCTTAGCTCTTGTCAATAAGAAAGCGATTAGCTTAGAGGGTGTTGGGTAGAGGGTTACTTCGAGGAAAACTGGCACAGGCATTGATACATAGGAGATGATTTTAGGGCGAGAGGTCAGTGTTGAGTATCTAGGAAGTAACGCAAGCCTCCCTGCTATGATAACCTATATTATTATTAAAATCACAAAATCTGTATACTAGTTTTTTTTTTATATCTCGTTTATCTGATTTATTTTATTGCAGAGAATTTTACTTATCTTGAAACTTTGAACCTCAAATTTTGAATTGGGGGTAATTTTTTTTTTCGTCGATAACAAAGGTTTATTGTTGAACATAATAATTCAATAAATCTGGTGCGGACAACACACGACTTTCACTTACCCCATTTTTAAAACGAATGAAAGAATTTTCAAATACTATTAAAGAATTAATTAAATTTAATTTATGTAGAAACATGTGTTTTATTAGAAAATCGTTTATTTTATTATCTAAAATAATCAGTTTTACCTTCTTTTCATCACTCCCTATTAACTTTTAAATGCTTGAGTATATGGTAATATTTTTTTCTGAAATCTTTAGCTTTCCAACGGTATATCATCATGTATATTACTGCTCTTAGGTTCAACGACAAAAAATTGCATTAACTTTTTTTTCAGTTTTCTCCTTTAGTTGTTTTTTAAATTCGCACAACTTACATATTTACCTGTTTTACATCAGTGATAACAAGATAGTATAATTATTTTTATATAATCAACAAAATTACAGGTACTTTAGAGAAAGAAAATTTAAAATATCGGCATTTAAGCGCTGTCAGACCATTTTAATCAGAATAAAACCTATATGATATTAAAGCCCATTAAATTTTACATCGAAATAGCGAGGTTAATCAAAATTGTCGAAACCCCTTTTGAGAAAATCTTAGATATAAAATTTCAGTTCCATAGGGCTTACCGTTTCCGCCCAGGAGTTACCACACACACACACATACCTTTTTGCAGGACTTGGTTATTTGGATTCAGAGGATCCTAAAATGTGTATTTCCGTTGAAAACTGGAATTCGATTATTTTCACGATCGCAATATTTTCCCTTACTATATATAGTAAGTGATAGTAACAAGATAAAAACTAACATGAGGGATAATCACCAAGTGATCGCTAGTGGCGGCTGGGTAAGCGAATGTAGCGCTCGTGTGTTTTGTTTTTATTGTGACCAAAAAGTAAAAACGTCATTCTTCACATGTTTTCGTCTGTATTAGTCAATTTGTATCTGTTTTTAATGAATGAATGAATGAATAAAGCCTTTATTGCAAGGATAAAATTTAAATTCTAATATTTACTTTTAGTTCTAATATAAAAAATGCTTAGTGAAAAATAATAATAATGCATATACTTGATAAATGAAAAAACAACAAAAAAACTATATAATTAATGTTTCTTAATTGATTAAGATATTTACAAAATATTATCCCTACAGGCCTCTCCTTACGGAGGTGATGGTCTAACTTCCCCGGTCACCAAACTATTGGGAAGTGTTTTTAATAAGGTACCTGTTAATCATTCAGAGAATTATTGTACTTTTGATATGTGGAGTTGTTCTGGGCATAATCCTTATGACTTTTTTTAATCTCGCTTTTATTTAAAAATTCCAGGTTGGGGTTAGTTGAGCTATAGTTGCTCATTTTACCTCACGACTCAAACAACTTAAGTAATGAAAATTTTTTTTTTTTTTTATGATGCTAAATTACTAGAGGAAGACTACAAGATATTCTTAATTGCAACAGTGACAATTATCATTAAGCTTCAAAGATCTAATTAATATTTTTTTAAAGATATAATCTATGTGACTAATAATATAAACATTTAAATCTGACATTAAATAGCAAAACTAAATCTAATGTTGAAGTTAATCTTAATATACGTTAATGTTTTATTGATTCTTGTTTTGGTTAATTATAAAAAAAACAAACTTTAAATTGTGTCGTTCTGTCACTAAAAGACGATAACTAAAGATCTGATTGTTAAACACATATTTTACTTTATTTATAGTCGAAATTGAACCCATGGTTTCGTTAGACATCCTTAGTGCTCAACTTGCCCCATACCCTTGCTCAACTTTCCCCATACCCTTGCTCAACTTGCCCCATACCCTTATTCAACTTGACCCATACCCTTGCTCAACTTGCCCCATACCCTTGCTCAACTTGCCCCATACCCTTGCTCAACTTGCCCCATACCCTTGCTCAACTTGCCCCATACCCTTGCTCAATTTGCCCCATACCCTTGCTTAACTTGCCCATACCCTTGCTCAACTTGCCCCATACCCTTGCTCAACTTACCTCATCTTTGGGGTACATGACTTCCTGGATTTAAATAGATATAGCTCTTAAATTCGACTTCTTACAAAAAAATTACTATGGACACTTTTGCTAAGGAATATATTACGAATCCATCAAGCCGAATTCGTGTAGGCAACATTTGTTGGTATCGCCATAGAACTTTAGGGTTCACCAAGCCCATTATTATTAATATTATTATACTATTTTTAATTGATTGCATATGATTTTCAGTTGACACAAGAACGTCCAAAAATAGTATAAAAAAAAATAGGAGTGGAATGGATTTATATATGAACTTGAAAAACGGTTATTACTTTCACTTACCTATATATCAAATATATATTAAAGGAAATAATTGCGATCATGAAAATTTTTAAATCCTAGTTTTCGACGGAAATACACGTTTACAGTCTTCTGAGTCCAAATAACCAAGTCCCGAAAAAAAGTCTGTGGGAGTGAATGAAATTTCATATTTAAGAAAACTAAAGAAACCGAGACGTTACAACAACTTTTTCATCAAAATCGACTATCCAGAAGAGCTACTTTATACTATGCATTTTTCACATTTTTACGATTTTCTTAAAAACGGCTTTAACGATTTTGATTAAATTCGCTATATCGAAATATAATTGCCTTTATTGTTATTTAGGTTTTATTTCGATTGAAATAGTTTGATAGGGCTTAAATGCCGAAATTTTAAACTTTCTTCTTCTAAACTACTTTTAATGGTGTAGATGCTAAAAGAATAACCATATCAGCTTAATGACATTAATAAAGGACGGTTAAATATGCAAGTTGGATGAGTTTGATGACCAACTATAGGATTAATGAGAAAAACTATTTTTTTATGTAATTGTTTTTTTGTTTTTTTTTTTTATATTAAGAACAGCAATTTAGACGCATATTAGACTTTTAGAAAGAGAAAAATTTTATATGATACACAAAGTTGTAAAAGGTAACATAAAGTTACGAATAGGGAATAAACTTACTACTAATTAATAATTTAATGTAGTCATATTATTTGATCTAAATCACACGTTTCCAAAGAAAATGAATACACGTTACATTAAAATCAACTTAGAATATTTTTAAAATTGAAGTATATTTAATAGTTTTTGAATTGATTTTAACAGTCGAGGTAAGTGAAAGTCGTGTGTTGCCCGCACCGGATGTTTTGTGCGATATTAATTTGCCTAATTAATATATACAACCTTGTATAAGTTCATACAATAAATTAACGAGATTGAATTTTTTTTTTTTTTTTTTTTTTTGCTCAATCTCACGAAAGAGTATTATTACAGGTGGTATCAAAGTGACGGTATCAGTGTTGCCGAGCACTCGACAATATTGCCACTCTGTGGCGAAACAAGCGAGTGGAATTTGCTGAAGGGCAATTATAGAAAATGCTTTCCGAGCCGGGATTTGTCGAACAGAAAAAAAAAAAAATGTAGCGCCTTTGTGTTCCGCCGATGTGGGTGGGGTTTTGTGAGTGCTCTAATTTGATTGGACGTTGGTGGAGCTTGGCCTGTCAGTAATTTGCCGGAGACAAACATTAAATATCCAATCAAAGGCCCCGTTTGAACCCGTCAGCGCGGTTAATTAAACAACGCGCTCGCCTATTGGGTTATAAAAATGTAAAATGATGGCCTCGGGCGACGTTCTTCAAGAGCTGTCGGCGTTCTTGTGGATATCCGACACCTGCCTGGAGAGAATTCTGTTTTTTTTGTTTTTCGCTTTGTTTTTCGCTGTTTTGATATCAGCTACTCCTCGGCTTCGTTGCATCTCTATATGTTTTGACTTTATCGTTCATCTCCATGAGTTTCTGAAGCCAAGACGGGTGAGTGAGACTAAGAGAATTAATTTTTGATACTTCTTTATAAACGTCCTTTACCTGGGATCCTCGTACAAGACTGAAACGACAGCAGACTCCTCGACGTTATCGGCTAGTTTAACATTTACTAAACGTTCTCATCTTTCGCTAAACTACAAAAGGTTCAATTATATGACAATCATAAAGTCAACCTGAACTTACTTTGAGCTTTAGTGCTCTACTAAGTCATCGAATTCTCCACGTTTCCAATCCTTCGTAAAATACGCAATTAGTAAGAAAATATTTTGTTCGTCATAAAACATCTATTCATTATAATATTTAATCATTGACAACTATTAGAAACATAAATTGGGCAAAAAAAAAATTCAAATCGGTCAAGTTTATTTGTTTGTTACACTAAACGGTACCCATTTTATTGATTTATAACTTTTTTATATTTCGAATAAAGTTTTTCATGTTTTTATAGTTGATTCAGTGTGAATTTAGTTTACAGTAGAACATGTTTTTATGAAATGACATAAAAGTAGTAAAACTATTTAAAATCATAGTTTATGAATTTGTTACAACTTTCCATTTATTTTAACAACTTAAGTATTTCAAGAACGTTATATATATATAAATCTCAAGTACTGTATGAATGAATATAATCTAATAGGCACTGTACGGTAGAAACACTGATTAACAAAAACCTCCCTTATCACAACATTACAAAAACACATGTTCATACGTTTATCCGCTTATAGCAACTTCCTATTAGTTTGAACGATTTATTTTATTGTATATTAACTTTTATAAAATATTGCACATTCTAACGGCATATTATATAACTATATTACTGGAATTATCTACCAACCCATATCCGCCATGCTGCCTCTTTATCCTAATTCAAATCCCAACTTTTCCTATACCTTCTGTCATCCCAAATAGACGATCAGCAAATGTGATATGTCAATTCTATCTAGAAATCTACATTGAATGAATGAAGATTACTGTTTACCGCCCAAATTTTTAATTTGCTTTCAATTTGATTCTGTTAAAATAAGATTTTATTTTCTCAGAAGACAAAATTTAGAAGATATATATATATATATATATATATATATATATATATTATATATAAATTCGACATCCAGTATACTCCCTGTAACGGCCAGCCTTCCTCATGGATCCTGCCTTTCGCCAACTTTATTTAATGTATATATATCCGATTTTCCAAGCCACCCGCACGTTATAAGGTCTCTTTACGCTGATGATACAGCCCTATATACATCATCCTATCGCATCGATACCATAGTTAACAGATTGCAGCTAAACTTCAAAAAAATAAATAAATATTGCAATATGTGGAAATTAAAAATAAATGCAAACAAGTCAGAAGCCATAATCTTTACTAAACGCAGACCGAACATAAACCATCATCTGTTATTAAACTCAGTCCACATTAACTGGTCTAAATCAGTTAAATACTTAGGCATAACTTTAGACAAATCGTTAACATATACTGAACATATCAATAGAAAATCCGAAAAAACAAAAAAATGTATTTATAAAATATCTCATATGCAACCTTGTAAAAGGTAATGTAAGGTGACAAATATAAACTTACGTGTTTATTGCACATAACTATTTTATGTTGTTATTTTATTTAATCTAAAACGTATGTTTCCAACAAACCTAACTATTCATAATTTAACTTCTTTACTTTCACTCGCCTATATATGAAATATATAGTAAAGGAAAGTATTGTGATCGTAATAATTTTCGAATTCTAGTTTTCAATGGAAATACACGTTTTAGGGTCCCCTGAGTCCAAATGACCAAGTCCCGCAAAAAGGTCTGTGTGTGTTTGTGCGGGTAAAAGAAAACTCCTATGAAACTGAAATTTCATATTTAAGACAACTATACGCACGAGATGTTACAGAACCATTTTAATCAAAATCAACCAAAAGAGCTGAATTTCGTACTGATTTTCTGTTAGGTAATCGGACAATAACGTTTGTAAGCAATTTCAGAACAATGTCAAGAAAGATATTTAATAACGCCCATAAAAATGTTGAAGCCTAATTACCGCATTGCACGGCCGTTGGCCTAGAAACAGTGCGAATCTCTATATATACTGAATGCAAAACCCTTCATGGGTTGTAGAGGTGCAGTTTTATTGTATTATGTTTATATATATATATATATATATATATATATATATATATATATATATATATATATATATATATATAATATATACATATATATATACATATTTTTTTTTTTTTCTCTCTTGCCTAAGATGAGTAGTGTTTATTAATTACTATTTTTTATAGAGATTAAGCCACGCCTAAATCAAAGACCCTCCAGGATGTTCTAAAGAAATTATTAAAGAAAAAGAGAAGTCCCAGCACCAATACGGTGAGACCACACGGGTAAAAACGTGTATATGTAAAACTGGTCTAAATCAGTTAAATACTTAGGCATAACTTTAGACAAATCGTTAACATATACTGAACATATCAATAGAAAATCCGAAAAAACAAAAAAATGTATTTATAAAATGTTCCCATATTTTAATAAAAAATCCAGTTTAAGCACTCAGAACAAACTACTACTATATAAAACAGTCATACGTGCCCAGATATGTTATGCATCACCCGTCTGGAGCTCGACTTGCAAAACCAATTATAAAAAAATAGAAACAATACAAAATACATGCATGCGAATCATCAATAACTACCCACGATATACTACAATTTCAAAAATGCTCTCTGACCTAAATCTACCAACATTAAAACAGTATATCTACACAGTAACCAAAAACTATTTTGATAAAACCACAACTTCTGAAAACCCATTAAAACTAGAAATTGGTAATTACAACAAAACATCACTAAAGCGCTACACGCACAAAAGAACCAAACATGTACTTTTAAATTAATATTGTAATTTATATTGTGTAGGTTTTTTTTTCGTGTTACTTTTCCTACTATCTTAAACAAAATATTGTATGATAATTAGTAAATTCAAAGGATGATTGAAACTCTGTTATCATGAAAAAAGATCCACTGAAATCATGAAACCAAACATATTTGTATTGAGTGTAAATTGTAAATATTATGTAAATAAATAAAGTTTCTTCTTTCTATATATATATATATTATTTTTCCTCATTGTAATTGTAAATAATTATTGTAAATAATAATTTATCATGTATATTTTGTCTGTTGGCCAGACATATTATATATTTCAATTGTACATAACTACTATTCTTAGGGGACTAGTCCCAGAATAATTTTTTTTTCTATTCTATTCTATTCTTTTTTTCTTACTATCCCTAATTCCGGAATAAGAAGAAGCATATAGAAGCGTTCATGCTGCACTCTCTGAGATATGCACACTATTTTTAATTTTATATATAAAATAACATAAATACCTTCTTAAATAATCTATTTGTCTACTAAACCATCGAATTCCTCTCGCATCCAATGCTTGCAGTCCAAAATCCTTCGTAAAATCCTCAATGCTCCTTACTTTGTTACTAATAAAATAATCCATAAAGACCTAAATATCCCATTTGTTGAAGACTTGGCCCGTTACAGATATACCTCTTTTCATTCCAAACTCCCTGCCCACTCAAACCCGCTTATTCGTGACCTCTCCTCCATATCTATTCCCGACAACCAACCGAGGCAGCTTAAAAGAAGTTGGCCAAGAGACCTCCAAACATGAATTAGACGTTGGAGTGCTACCAAAGGGTAGTTTCTTCTCATGACTATCATGTGTTCGAATCATATATAAGGCCTATTTACTTGTTGTATTTATTTAATACAGTTGTAAATTTCTTTAAATAAATAAATAAAATAATATATTTCTCGCTAAAAGACCTAAATATTCAAATCAACAACTTCATGTACTAGATTACTATATATATTTACATAAGACGGAAGAGCCAAAGGTACAGAGCCGACACAGGGAGATCGCAGAAGTCCACGACAGGACTGGACTGGACAGGGAGATATGCCCACGCAGGCCGCAAGTGGATCCATGCACCTGATAGCTCCCAGCCACGTTCTGTCAAGGGCTATCCTATATCATTGGGAATATCCAATAGGGGGTACCAAGTGAATAGTCGATGGCGGCCACTTCTCGGCGTATCTGATCTGAAAAGGAAACGGTCGCGAAGCGTCAACGAAGTTAAGGACTAGCGTCTAAAAGCTGTGAATTTTGTCGCTCTCAGGAGAGGTATCAAGCGCTTTTTTTGGTAACTATATATCCCATACTTCAAATTACGCCCTTTGAATTACACTAGCGATGCCTAGCGACTTTTGCGTTTAGTTTAGTCTGTTTTCGATCGTAAGAAGAATAACTGAGGCAGTTCACAGAGCTCGGGAACTGATCTTAAAAAGGTACCAATACGATTATCTAAAAATGTTAGCATCCTTCTGGAATTAGCTGTTTATCCTCTATCCGTAAAGCCACCTCTCTTTCTTCCTTCAAACATCAACTCTTCCACTACCTACTCGTATTTCAACCTTATGTTGTGGTACAACATAGTATAAATATATGTATATATATAATATATATATATATATATATATATATTATTAATTTTTTTTTATTAACCTATTTTAAATATTATACATAGTTTTAGTTAATTTTAAATGTTTCCGTTAAAAACAAACATTCCTCTTACCTTAAATTCCTAAAGGACACTCAATTTAGAGTCTTCTTATTTATTGGCATTTTATAGCTTCGTTAGGGATGAGAATTTAATGCTGAAAGTTTACTTCTTAAAATGGTTTCTTTTATGTTATTTCTATTCCAGTAGTTCCTTTATAAATATAAGTGCAATTAACTTTAGGGGATTGAAAAGTGTAAACTCAGCCTGGCTTTTTTCCAAACGCTTCCTTCGTATTTCTCTTAGAGCTAAAGCCTCTTTTTTATAGCTGGCGATAAATTCCTTGAGGATTAAATTGGAACTAAAATTAAATTTTGGAGTAATTAAACATAAATTAAATTGAAAGTTACATTATGATTCATTGTGTTATATTATACTATTGGTAAGAAGGAATAATACAAATCGAAAAGAAACACAAATTGATAATTTTCGAAGATACTTATTTAGTCAAGCAATCCAACTCAAATATGTTAATATCAAATAAAACATCAAATATGTTACATATTGTTCACAACATTACAAAACAATTGAAAAACTTCTAAAATACACAATACACTCCCATTTTTAAGAAATATATGGATAATATTTCTCAAAAATATCTGAATTTAAAAAATAAACAGAAGTTCTTACTGGAAAAAAATGGGTAAACGCACTTTCCTGGCTTGGCTGGTTTTCCATGGTAGACTATATTTTTCTTCAGGTTTAATCTCTTCGCCAAGATTACTGAATACTTCTAATGGATAAATCCGTTGGATTCACCGGGTTAGTCTTCCTTCCGCTGTGTGAATAGCTGAATCAGTCTATATTTATACCACATATACATATACATATACCCCAATATATACATAAATAAATAGATATACATAGACTACCTATACCACAATTACAAAACTTTTGGCATCCCTTGTGGGGAAGTATTTAAGAGGGAAATGTCAGAAAGAGAATTAAATAATAAAAATCGGAAGAAAAAAAAATTTGATAATTTTCAAAGGTACTTATTTGATCAAGCAATCTAACTCAATTGTGTTAATACAACTAATTGTTCACAATATTACAAAATAACTTAAACACTTCTAAACAGATTAGAAATTTATACAATACTATACTCTAGTAATTAAATTAATATATAATATTATAATACAATGTATTATTTCATTACAAATTACTAATAGTAGTACAATATTATCATTACAGTAACAGTGTTTGGTATTTTTATCTCAGCAACATACATATGCCTGTTTATGTCAATCATATAGTGTATTTATGATTCTTATCAAACTGATTACAAACAGACTTTCCGGAAATGCATTTTATACATTTTTATTTTCGCTATCTATGTGGCATAAATAATGAGAGAATATATTGCGACCGTGAGGCTAAATATACAAATATAAAGAATTTTATAACTAACCATTAAAGAAAAAAGAAAAAATTGTTTTTAGTTTCTGAACATAAAAATAGTATGTATAATATACCGTTAGAAACCTAAACATTATAGAAAAAAATTTTAAAATATCTCATATGCAACCTTGTAAAAGGTAATGTAAGGTGACAAATATAAACTTACGTGTTTATTGCACATAACTATTTTATGTTGTTATTTTATTTAATCTAAAACGTATGTTTCCAACAAACCTAACTATTCATAATTTAACTTCTTTACTTTCACTCGCCTATATATGAAATATATAGTAAAGGAAAGTATTGTGATCGTAATAATTTTCGAATTCTAGTTTTCAATGGAAATACACGTTTTAGGGTCCCCTGAGTCCAAATGACCAAGTCCCGCAAAAAGGTCTGTGTGTGTTTGTGCGGGTAAAAGAAAACTCCTATGAAACTGAAATTTCATATTTAAGACAACTATACGCACGAGATGTTACAGAACCATTTTAATCAAAATCAACCAAAAGAGCTGAATTTCGTACTGATTTTCTGTTAGGTAATCGGACAATAACGTTTGTAAGCAATTTCAGAACAATGTCAAGAAAGATATTTAATAACGCCCATAAAAATGTTGAAGCCTAATTACCGCATTGCACGGCCGTTGGCCTAGAAACAGTGCGAATCTCTATATATACTGAATGCAAAACCCTTCATGGGTTGTAGAGGTGCAGTTTTATTGTATTATGTTTATATATATATATATATATATATATATATATATATATATATATATAATTATATATATATATATATATATATATAATATATAACATATATATATACATATTTTTTTTTTTTTCTCTCTCTTGCCTAAGATGAGTAGTGTTTATTAATTACTATTTTTTATAGAGATTAAGCCACGCCTAAATCAAAGACCCTCCAGGATGTTCTAAAGAAATTATTAAAGAAAAAGAGAAGTCCCAGCACCAATACGGTGAGACCACACGGGTAAAAACGTGTATATGTAAAATTGTTCGTCAAATAAATCTCGCATTTGCTGAGGACTCCGAGGGAACTCCTTGGCTTCCAGGCTAATTCATATTCCGACCGTAAGAGAATGGGTTTGTTACCGAGGGAGATAAGGACAGATCTGGGGTGAGATAGGAACTCGGGGGCGAATTACGAAGGGTATATATCTCTGCTAAGGAGCGTCGTTTGTTATAATGTTCTCTGATATCCTAACCGAAGGCCGTTAGAGATCGCTAGCAACCCGGTGGCCACAGCTATCTGTCTATTACACTCGCTGACCTATAACAGTTCTGCTTCGTCCGGAACAGTTACTTGGAGAGGTAACGGTTATAGGTCAACTGGGAGCAATTGCTGGCTCATGCGGGTGTTGGTATGTGATAGCTTCCGGCTAAATCATCAAACATCTTTATCCTAGAAAACAAGAGTTTTTTAAAAATAAATCTGGTACACGACTTTACAATCTCTCTGTTATAAGAATCAATTTATAAATAAAACCATCTATTGCAAGAGAAAACAGAAAACAATTTGGTGCGGGCAACATATAACTTTCACTCATCAATTTAGAAAGCAAAGGATTTTAGTATAAATTTCATATATAAAGTTGTAGATGGTAATGGAAAGTAAAAATATTATCGCGTATTATTAAAATATTTGTATCAATAGATCGATGTAATTTGTTTCATCGGTTTTCCAACTTTATTTAAAATTTATTTAATTTGCCTGATAAGCAGGGATGTAAGTGTAAACAGTGGGTTGCGAGCACTTGATTTATTACTTTCACTTACTATATATAGTAAGGGAAAGTATTGCGATCGTGAAAATTTTCGAATTCCAGTTTTCAACGAAAATACACGTTTTAGGGTCCCCTGAGTCCAAATAACCAAGTCCCGCAAAAAGGTCTGTTGTGTGTGTCTGTCTGTGTGTGTGTGGTAACTCCCGGGCGGAAACGGTCCTATGAAACTGAAATTTCATATTTAAGACAACTATACGCCCGAGACGTGACAAAACTTTTTTCATCAAAATGAGCTTACCAGAAGAGGCACTTTATACCATGCATTTTGCACCTTTTTTCGATTTTCTCGAAAACGGTTCCAACGATTTTGATGAAACTCGCTATATCGATGTAAAATGTAATGGGCTTTAATATCATGTAGGTTTTATTTGGATAAAAATGGTCTGACAGGGCTTAAATGCCGATATTTTAAATTGTCTTCCCTTAAAGTACCTTTAATTTTGTAGATTCAATAATAATAACTAAATTATCTTGTTAACGCTGATGAAGAACAGGTAAATATATAAATTGAATAAATTCGATACCCAACTAAAGGAGAAAACAGAAAAATTATTTTTTTAATGCAATTTTTCGTTTTTGAACGTTTTACCGTTGGAAAGCTAAAGATTTTAGAAAAAATATCATCTCATACACAAGCTTTTAGAAGTTAATAGAGAGTGATGAGAAGAAGATAAAACTAACTGATTATTTTAGATAATCATATAATAGATTTTTTAATAAAACACATGTTTCTATATAAATTCAATTTGATTAATTCCTTAATAGTTTCATGTATTTTTATCTCTAACTGTATTTGAAAAATCTTTCATTGATTTTAAAAATCGAGGTAAGTGAAAGTCGTGTGTTGCCCGCGCCAGATTTTTTTATTTCGTTTCTTATTTTTTCAGATATTTAAATTTAGTCGCGGTCCTAAGGAGATCTCCATACTGTATTCCTTGAGCCATCTCGCTTAAGACGTGAAGTAGCCGCCGACATTAACATGGCAAGCGGCAAGTTCTCCGGCTTAAGGACCCTATGTAAGCTTTTTATGAAGGCTGGATAAAATAGGAAATCGGAATAAAACCTTAGCGAGAAAAAAAAGCGAGATTTTGGCGAAAACACTAAAACCCAATAAAATCCAAGCACTTCTCTTAAGTGACTTTTGTTTAAATTTCGGCTTCCGTAACAGGTGCCGCGCGCCTCGGAGAAGTTTTATTCCTTTTTCCTTTTCTGTATTCGTCCTCAATCCTTATCCTCCAGAGGAGGACCCCCAGAAGACTGGAAGAGGGAGGAAGAGAGACTAAGTGACGAAAGGTGTAGAGGCAGATAAGACACGCCTACACGAAGTGGCTTATTGTAGTCCCGTCCTTTAGAACCCACGCCATGTTTAGTCTATGCATCCTCTGTCTAGAATTATTTTTTAATTAAACACAATATGGTCAATAAACTTCGTACCGTGGGAATCTACATATATACATAAACAAGTGAAGGAGTGAATTATACAATTAATCTAAGAATTTAATGTAAGGTGTAAATTATGTGATTAGAATAATTTATATTTACTTAGGTTTTTTTTTCGACAGTAAACATTTGTAAGAAAAAAAAACAAATACCTCTGCACCTATTAAATTTTGAGAATTTACTTTTCAAGATACGTAGGCCCTAAATAACGTAAAAATAAATCCGTCTATCCGGCGCACAGTGGGCAATATGACCGATTTAGGTGGACAAAATTCTGAAACTTGTCTATATTTAACCTTTGAAGTCCCAGAATACAGGAAAAATAATTCAAAAAATCTAACTATGGCTCGGATTTGCTAAAACCTGCTAATAGATGTATTTTATATGATTTAGGAAATTCTTGAAATTATAGATTCTAAAACTTTTGATTCGGAGTGTTGTGTCTGAAAAAAATTATATATCACCTAAAACGCAAAAAATCGTAAAAATTCTTAGTAATATCTAAAGACTAGAAGGGTTGGTAAAACAAATCCTACAAAAAAATCCTTGGGGTAACTTGGGGGTTACATAGTTTTTCGTTATTGAATAAGGGCGTACAGTTACAAATTGCTAAATTAACTCTACAGGTAAGATTGTAATGTATATTTAATAATGAGTTTGGAAATATAATGTCTTAACTGTCTCAGCAATGTCCATTGTTAAATAAAAGTAAAAAGAATTTGCTCTAAATACACCTTGAACAGAATAAATGACCATCGAATAAAAATAATCCCACTGTCGGTTATTTTTATTTTTTTTTTTTTATAATAACTTTTATTTATTTAGAAATAATACAATCTGCCACAATCTTGGGCAATAAGTATTAGTGATATTAGAGTTCATTCATTCCTTATGTACACAAAATAAAGAAATAAAAATAAATGAATACAAAATAAATAAAATATAAAGAAGAATAAATAACCGTAAATAAAGATAAAAAGAAAATAAAATAAATAAATAATAATAATCTTGGTCACATTCATACTTATATATACAATATTTACATACTGCCCCTGGGAACTCCGAATTAAACCCCGACGCCCACAAGTGGGTGTTGGGGCCCAAGGCTAGGAGATCCCAGCGCCTCTCAGTCAGTCGCGTCACCGGTCTAATAAGCCAGTGGAGACTGAGAGAGGGCGCTAGAGCCACAGACTCTCAGGCGTGAGTGGAGAAGCTGGCCATTGCCAACACTCAGCATTGCTTAGTTATAAGAGATCTCTAGGCCACTGCCGTTTCAACCTACGAGGAGGGTTATAGGGATGGCTGGAGCTAGATAGGGATTGGGATAAAGGATTAGGGATGTGAGTTAGCCTCTGGTGGAAGTTTAGGAATTTAGATGGGATTAAATCGAGGACAAATGGGATATTCAGATCATTGTGTAAGGTCTTGTTTGTAACATAATAGGGAGCATTGACTATTGTTCTAAGGACTTTGGACTGAAAGGATTGGATACGCCTGATGTTCGAAAATTTAGTTGTCCCCCACAGTTCGAGTCCGTAGGTCCATATCGGTTTTAGAATCGTCTTGTAAATTAATAGTTTATTAGCAACAGAAAGTTTTGATGTTCTGTTTAGTAGTCTATATAGTTGGCCGTATCGTCTGTTGAGTTCTTGTCGTTTAAGTCGAGTGTGTGGGTTCCACGTTAGTCTTTTGTCTAGTAAGAATCCCAGATACCGGACTGTGTCAGAGCAGGGAAGGGGTATGGAGTTAAAATTGACTTGTGGACAGGATCTGCGGCGAAGGGTAAAGGTGATGTGCTTACATTTGGATTCATTAATTTTGATACGCCAATTAGCGCACCAAAATTCAATCAAGGATAGATGTCTTTGTAGATAGGAAGATGCAATTTCGGGATCTGATTGGGTTGATAAAATGGCAGTATCGTCGGCAAAGGTTGCTAAGAAGGTATCAGGATCCGTAGGTATGTCAGCTGTAAATAGGAGATAGAGGACAGGACCTAGGACACTGCCTTGAGGTACACCAGCCTCGATCAGGTAACTATTGGAAAATTCTGAACCAGAGCGGACTCTGAAGGAACGGTTTGAAAGGTAGGATTGTAGGATTAGATATAAGGATTGGGGTAAATGGGTTTTTAGTTTGAAAAGCAAGCCATCGTGCCAGACCCGGTCGAATGCCTGAGCAACGTCCAGAAAGGCACCAGTGCAATATTGCTTGTTTTCAAGTGCAAAGGATATATGGTCAACCACTCGTAGGCCTTGTTGTACAGTGGAGTGCTGTGAGCGGAATCCGAACTGGTGGAAAGGAATTTCAATTAACTGTAGGATACGCTTGAGAAGGATTTTTTCAAAGATTTTTGAAAGGATCGGAAGGAGACTAATAGGCCTATAGGATGAGGTGTTGTTGGGAGGTTTACCAGGTTTGGGAAAAAGAAGAATGATGGAGTGTTTCCACACCAAAGGAAAGTGGGTTGTACGGAGGATACTATTATAGAGGTAGGTAAGGAATATAATTGCTTTTTGGGGCAGTTGACGAAGGATCTTAGAATTGAGGAGGTCATAGCCAGGAGCTTTTCGAGGTTTTAGTTTCTTTATAAGAAATTTGACCTCAGAGGGGTTAATAGCTTTAGGGGGTGGAGAGAGAGGAATTGGAGAGGAGAGGAATTCCTTTACGTTAGCTGTATGGGCAGGATTGAGCTCGGGGTGTGGGATAAAAACTTTAGAAAGGTATTTGGCAAATTCTTCCGCTCTAGTCTCATCCGACGAAGCCCAGGATCCATCTTCACGTCGGATGGGATGGGAGATTAATTGGTATTTAAGAAATTTTTTGGTTACTTTCTAGAGGGAATTGTCGCAGATAGATAGTGAAGAAAGATAGGAATTGTAGGATTGGGATCGGAAGGTATCTAATTTCTTTTTAGCTAATTTGGTGTAATAATTGTAGTATTTACGATCGTCTGGGTGCCTGGTTCTTTGCCAGAGGGTTCTAGAGCGTCGTTTAGTATGGATTAGATCTAGGAGGTTTTGGGGTATAGGATTCTTCTGGTAGTATTTTGGGGAAGGAGAAGGTGAAGATGCATTCCAGGCTGCTTGTTGGATAAGGGTAGTAAAGGAATCAACTGCATCGTCAAGATCTTGTGGAGATTTGAGGGATACTCTGAGGTCTATTCCATCCGTTATTATTTCGCGGAAGAGGTTCCAATTAACTGGGCCTCTTAGGAATGATGGTGGAGGGAGTTTCGGAATAGGAGATAATGAGAGAGTCAGGGTAAGAGGGCTATGATCGGAGGAAAGGTCATCGAGCCGGGAAACGGAATGATTTAAAGGTCCTAGCCCTTTGTGGATAAAATAATCAAGGAGGTCGGGGTTACGGTGAAGATCAGTAGGCCAATAGGTAGGGGAATCGGGGGAGAGGATATTACAGTGAGTGGAATAGAGTGCAGACAGCAATGTTCGTCCGCGAGAATTTGTAGTTCTGGCTCCCCATTGCTGGTGTTTGGCATTTAAGTCCGCACCTATGAGGAAATGATGCCCTAAGGAATTAAGGAATAAATTAAATTGGATTTCGGAAATAGGTATTTTTGGAGGAGAGTATGCTGCAACTACTGTTATAGGAAAATGACGGGTTTGTATAATTACAGCAGTGGTTTGGAGGAAGTTATGGACTGGTAAGGGTAATAAATTATGGGAGAGGGAGCGATGGATGATGACAGCAGTGCCGGCATGAGCTGTTCCATCGGGATGGTCAGTTCGGTATATTTGGTAGTCTGGGATGTTGAATGATCGTTTGTTAGTTAGTCGTGTTTCAGTGATAAGAGCTACGTCAATACGTTTGTCGTGTAGTAATAAAGTTAGTTCATTAATATGATTTCGAACACCATTCGCATTCCAGAGGAGAATGGAAATGGAGTTGGATGGAATCATTTAGGGCTTTTTCAAGGCAGGAATTAAATTTGATACTAGGTTTGTTAGGACTGATATCAGAGGCATAACTATTGATTTTATTTCTGAGATGAATGATGTCATTAAACTGGTGAGGTCTGTGACATTTGATGGAGGAGGGATAGGAGAAATTTGATGCTGGGGAAGTTTTTGAGAATTAAAATTTTGAGGTGGTTGAGATTCAGGTTCGGGATGCTTGAGGGTATGTTGAACCGGCGTGGCCTCACACTGAGTAGACTGGTCACCACCACCAAGTTGTTGGGCGAACGAAACTGTCGGGTCGACGAATTTTGATGGGTTTCTCCTCGGTCTAGTCTCCTCTTGGCGCTGGGGCTTCAGAAATCTTGACTTGAGATTTTTGTAAATCTCGCAGCCTTTGTAATTCGCCGGATGTCCCTTGTGGCACAGAGCGCAAACTGCTGGGATTATCCGAGATTTATTGCACTGCTCAGACTTGTGCTGTTCGCCACATTTAACACAGCGCGGTATGTGGTGGCAATACGTTTTCGTGTGGCCGTATGCTTGACAATTGTGGCATTGTATAATGTCTCTTTTTACATAGGGCTTTTCAATCTTTACTCTCGTGTAATAGAGTTTTTCCAATTCATAATTTTTTCTACTCCTGGAGACGGTTCTAAGTCCACAAAAAATAGAGGTAAAGGAATTTTACTCCTGTCACCTGATTCTTCTATAATATCTTTCATGACATTAGTTATCTGACGCACTTTGAACCAAGAGACGTCAGTTCTTGCTTTATTTCCTCAGCTGGTGTAGAGGGGTGTAAATTTCTTATTACACCCTTAATGCCTCTCCTCTCTTAGCTGATACGTGTGAAAATCAGCTTTTGTTTCAGTAAGATATTTTACTATTTTGCGGTACACATCAGCTGAATCGGGTGATATTTTTGTGTCATTGATACGCGTAAGACATGTGTAGCTTTTGTTATCAATGATTTTATTTAATTGGGTGCATAGTAGTTGAAAATTTCTTATATTTTTAACAAATATGGGAGGAGGGCGGGATCTCTCGGTGTAGATTCTGATTCCATGACCTCTTCTCGATATGGAGTACTTGGTAGGGTTAGGAGTAAAAAAGGGAGATTCCTCAGTCATCCCTTGCGATGAAGTCCCAGGTTGTGGATCCTGTTCGTTAGAAGCAGCTGATGAGGGGGGCGTAGGGCGTTTGTTATTACGTCTTTGCCTTTGCTTGACCGGGGAAGCAGAAGAGCCAGCTGACCTGGAGCGTTTAATGCTTGCCTTTCCCGCCATGACTTGGTGATAGTATCTCATTGATACATAAAAATAAAAAAATAAATAAAAAATAAAACAAAAAAAAATACGTCCGCGCGACCTTGACCTTGTTGTCCGGAGCGCGACGTGGCCCCTCCAGGGGTCAGTGGAAGACTGGCAAGCTGAGGAAGCTGAGTGGGGATCGCAATATGGCGAAAAAGATAAGGCTTCTCAGCTCTACTTCATACGACAACTAAGTAATCGTAAATATTACTACTTACAGTCAGTAGGATTAGTCCATTGTTGACAACGAATGTTGTTGCACAATCACTAATTGTTTATATGTAATAAAAACAATTATTACACACTAAAAACTGTTCATAAAGAAGAGACGATATAAAGACGTATGTTAATGAACTAGCGCAAGCGCAGAACTGAATGACTGTCGGTTATTAGGCACTTATTTGAACAGGAATGATTCATTCATTTTCTATTTATTTGTAAACACGGTAAGGCGGGAAATATCAATATTAATGGTCTTGCTAACTAATATAAAAAGGTGAACTACTGGAAAATTCCAAACTTTTGACATGACTTTTGTCCACCTAAATTGGTGATTTTGGCGTCACGCTTTTCTCCGCACCTACAGGTCCAATATTTTTTGGATATTAGTCACAGAAGTATATAAGTAGGGCTTTCGAAGATGATTGTAACACCTGGTTGATATCGGCCAATTAGTTTTAATATACATTGATTGATTGACATCTTCTTAAGAATTTATCAATATTATTTTTTTTTTTTAGAAATGTTCTAATGATACTCAAAAGAAAATAGCGAAACCAAAAAAAAAAAAAAAAAAAAAAAAAAGAATCATTGGTATCTGTTATAAAATAGCAGAGATATGGCGTTTTGAAATTGGCAGCAAATTTGGTATTATTACTTTATGTATGTTTGTATTTATAGAATTTTACATTAACAAACAAAAAGAAAATATTTCTTAATTATAATAAAAGAATATCAGTATGAACTATTAATAATTTTGCCAATTTTTTTTAATGTTTTATTCAAACATTACAATTTATTCAAACTTTTCAAATATTACAAAGAGATTTCTTGAAAAAGAAGAAATCGACAAACAAAAAGTTCTTGTTTGTTAAAAAAATACCATGTAAAATGATAAATATATAGCGACAATGTGTTATAGTTACCAAAGTTAAAAGTTGACTGATATATGCGATTTTTCTGTCACTATAAGAAACTGAAAAGTAAAATCATCTGAAAATGACCTACTAATGTGCAATCTTGATAATTTATTTTCTAAAAGGTTTTCGAAAATATTAAATATTTGGTTTTATAATAAGGAATATGGATTTCTATAAATTAGGGAACATTGCAGTGTTTAATATAATGAAGATGTTCTTGGACAGAATTAATATCACATCTAGTCTCCAGTTAGTAAAAGAATAATAATTGAATCAATGTATTAATAATATACAAGACTACAATGTATATATTATAATTTATATTTGTATAAATGTATATATTACTGTTGTTATATCGTAAATATGTATTTTTTTAAAATTCTAACATGGCTTTTTTATTTTTAACTTTTTCGACTGTCATAATATCAAAGAAGTTTTACTTCAATCACAAGTAAAAGTTACACGAGTTCATTTTTTTTTTAAATATGACTTTATTAATTTAAAAGTTTCTAAATTTATTTTAAAAATCGTAAAAAATAAAAAAAAAATATGTAAAATTCGTGTGTTGTTTACACTAGATAATTTTTTTAACTTGTAAGTAAAACTTGTGCCTTTTATGCATTTTTAGTTTATTTATTTATTCAAAAATAATACAATATGTCACACTTTTGGTAAATGATACGTTGTGCCTCATTTCGAAAATTACGACAATAAATAACATTAAAAAATCTTTTACGCGAAACACATTACTTTCAATTACCTGAGCTGTTAAAATCAATTCAACAAATTTAAATACAGTTAGAGATGTAAAAGGTAAATACAATCTGGTAGTTTTGTTCCCTTTTCACCACTCTCTTTTAAATTTTACAACATTGTGAATTAATATATTTTTTTTTCCTGAAATCTATAGTTTTCCAACGATATACTATACGTCTTTATTACTATTGTTATGTTCAAAAACACAAACGATGCATTAAAAATTGTTTTTTTGATATTTCCTTTTTTTTTTTCGTTATCGAATTCGTTCCACGTATATATTTAACTGTTCATTAAAAATCTTTACAAAAAATTATGGTTATTTTTTTAGAATTTTTAAAATTGAAAATACTTTAGAAGAAAAAAAATAATAGGCATTTAAGTCCTGTCAGGCTATTTCAGTCATAATAAAACCTGCATGACATTGAAGCCTATTAAAATTCACATCGAAATCGTTATAGCTGTTTTTGAGAAAAACGTAAAAAAAGTGAAAAATTCATGGTATAAAGTAACTCTTGCTGTTAGCCGATTTTACCGAAAACGTCACTGTAAAATCTCGGGCGTACAGTTGTATTAAATATGAAATTTCAGTTGAATATGACTCTTCGTTTTTGTCCTAGACTTACCACACACACACACACACCTTTTTGCAGGACTAGGTCATTTTGACTCAGGAAACCATACATTTCAGTTGAAGATGTAAAAAGAATAAAAACATTTTGATTTTTATACCCTACGGCTGAAATTCCTGATGGTGTACACTAGCGCCATATAGCTATCCACATCCACTAAGCGATGTGTGTACCTTATCTCGAGGATTGTGAGACAAGAGATCCTCCAAAGTGTGAACCTCTGTTCCAGAAAGGACCTCTTTAATTATTCCAGGACCGAGGGGCTTTGAAGCAGACCAATTAGCCGGGAGGAGAGGTGGCAGGTGCCCGCCACAGTTCTAGCCGTCGATAGCTTGTATCCTCTTGTAGTCTGTCTACACTGTGGGAAAACTTTTTGATAGTCCTTTCGGGTCCCTTTTTTATTCGAAGGACCGTCTATATCTTAAGGACATGGAAGTATCTCTCGCCTTAGAGAAATATCCGTTGATGGCTTTCTAAAGGTACGTTACAGACCTAAAGTAAACCGTTTACGATAAACTACTAATGAAAGCTTTTGTCTCTTCAGGAAGCAAAAAAAAAATAATCGAACGATAAAAAGAAATTGGCTGAGACACCTTTTAGCTTAATCTATCAACAATTAAAAAATGATTGACTACAATTCAAGCAGTTCAAGAGAAAATGATAATAATTATATTTTATTGCCCTTTGTTGCAAATATTTTTTTTCTTAATTTAAAAATAGCTGGTAGATGCAACTCAACGACTTTCCCATACCTCTATTTTACAGTAACAATATATATATATATATATATATATATATATATATATATATTATATATATATATATATATATATATATATATATATATATATTTATTATTATACTTATTTCACATGTTATATTTTTAAACAAAAACTGTGAAATTCTTTTTATCAAAATTGTATATATGTTGTGAGGGAACGGCGTGGTCTAGTGGATAGAGCGCTAGTCTGCTGTGCTACGCGTCCTGGGTTCGAATCCCGGCTGTGGCAGAATATTATTTATTCTAATAATTCAGTGGTGGGGGCGACCCTAGGGTATGGAGACCCTCCTGGGGTAGACCCAGCCTCTATAAAGTGGGTACCCAAATTAATTGGGAAACACCTGGCGGCTGAGCGCGATTAAGGCCTAATCACCTCATTGCACGGCCGTTGTTCTTGAAACAGTGCGAATCTCTATATGTACTGAGCCCAAGACCCTTCATTGGTTGTAGTGGTACAGGTTTTTTATATATCTACATATCTTTTACTTTTGTTATTATCTAGTCTATTTTTTTTATTATTATTTGAGGTTCCTGCTTAATTTATTTTTAAGTATAATTTCTATTGATTTTTTTTTGTTTCCTTTTTTCTATACTCTAAATATTTTATTTTGTTTTACTAGTAATATTATTCTAAAGGGGCTAGTCCCAGAATAAAAAAAAGTAATTTACTATTATTATTATTTTTTATATCATATTACTGTTCATTTGTTCAAAAACCCCAAAATTGCATAAAAATTTGTTTTTTCTTTATTTCTCCATTGGTTGGATATTGAATTCGTTCAATACAAAGAAGATTATATGGTTCATTCTTGTTTAATGTAAAAAATTAAGAGCACTTTTGAGGAAATAAACTTTAAATTAAAATTTGTGTGTTATAAAAGTTTTTAAAGCCGTTATTGAGTAAATCGTTAAAAGGTGGAAAATACATAGTATAAAGTGGCTCCTCTTGTCCACCGATTTTGATAATAAAGTCGCTATAAGATATCAAGCGTATAGTAGTCTCAAATGCGAAATTCAGTTTTTTGCGACTTTTTGTTTTACTGTTAAGCATACCACATACAGACTTAGTTTTTTGGACTCAAGGAATCCTAAAACGTGTGATTCCGATGATAACTCGAATTCGAAAATTTTAAGGAGCGAGACACTTTCCTTCACTATATATTTCGTAAATAAGTAAGTGACACTAAAATGCTTTAAAGCGATTGTACGTTATCTGTCTCGATAGCTTGGTTGGTGAAATACTGATTGTATATCTATTTTACAGGGGTTTTTTTTTTATTCATCAATTGATATTTACAACTAGCGCCTTACGTGGAATCCTCACACTAGACTGAAACGACAAGAGACTGTCTGCAGATACCGCTTACTACAACACTTACTAGTCAAACGTTCAAAACTCTCTATTTACTACAAAAGACTCATTTACATCACGGTTATCCTACCTATGGCATTGAGCTATGGGGATCCACTAAACTATCAAACTCCTCCCGCATCCAATCCTTGCAATCCGAAATCCTACGAAAAATCCTCAATGCTCCTTACTTTGTAACTAATAAACTCATCCATAGAGACCTAAATATCCCACGGGTTGCAGACTTGGCCCGCGATAGATACACCTCCTTTAATTCCGAACTACCTGACCAATCAAACCCGCTTGTCCGTAACATCTCATATACATCTATTCCCGGTAATCCTCCGAGGCGCCTGAAAAGACGGTGGCCTCGAGACTTGCTCATGAAATAAACTTTGAAGTACTACCTCTGCGTAGATTCTTTACATGTCTATTCATGCCTTTTATTGTAATTCATCACTTTTACTTATTGTATTTGTATATACAGTTGTAAAAAACAATAAAATATATTTTAAAAAAATATTTACAACTGTATATGAAAAAATACAACAAGTAATTGTGAAAAAATTAACAATTGACTTGATAAACTCTTGTGAAGAAGATACCCAGCGGTAGCACTTCAATGTTTATGTCATTAGCAGGTCTCGAGGCCACCGTATTTTCAGGCACCTCAGAGGATTATGTCTGCAACTAACGGGGTATTTAGGTCTTTATGGATGGTTTTATTAGTGACAAAATAAGGAGCATTTAGAATCTTTCGGAGGATTTTGGATCGCAAGGATTGGATGCGGGAGGAATTAGATGGCTTGGTGGATCACGGAATTTAAAAAAAAAAAATATTGTTTCTAGAATTTTGTAACTAATTCATGAATGGCATTTACAAACGCATATATTAAATCAGTGCCGTGGTTTACCAACGCGTTTTTTAATATATGCATCGATTGAGATATCCTTTTCCAAATGGCGGACAAGATATGAATATTAAACGGTTTCCCAGACAAAGATCACACATATCCTTCGGGATTATCGGCTCTGAGAGAGCATTTCCATAGTCGGCTTTAATTGTCTATCGTGGAGGCGTTGACAATGTTTAATATTGTCTTTGTTAGCTGGAGCTGGAAGAGGAGAATGGTCCATTATGGAGGGTATGGTGCAGCGATAAGGATCGGGTTATTAAAGGAGTGGGTGTCCTCTGGAGGCTTTGTGTGCTAGGGCTGCGAATTGTCAATTCCTCACGCTTCGGGTATGATTAGAAAATAAGGATGATAAAGTATCTTTGTCTGGAGTTAAGCACATCAAAAATCCTAAGTCGGGAAACTAATTTTCAGAACACTTAGTTTTTAACATTTTGACTAAAGACATAGGGGAAGTTTATTAATTAATAATTTTTACTTTTACTTATCTATATATGAAGTACATAGTAGGGTAAATTGTTTACATCATGAAAATTTACGAATTTAGGATTTAATGGACCAAGTACCCCAAAAAGGCCTGTATTTTGCGTCTTTCTTTTTCTAGGAAAATAAAAATGTTGATTGATATAACTAAATTCATACATGAGAAATATATAGTAATGGAAAGTATAGCGATTGTGAAAACTTTCAAATTCTAATTTTTAGCACCCCAACCATTTCCCTCACCTAATTTCTCAACGTTCAACAAAAACATTCATAAATCATTTTAAAATATTTTAAAGTTTTTATTTTTCATTTTTAAGAATAGATGGGAAACTAAAGATTGCAGAAAAATATTATTTTATGAAGAAAATTTTAAATGTTAATGTATAGTAGTGAAAACCCATACTATTGTTTCTTGTAGAAAATATTATAATAGAGTAATTAATGCAAAACATGTTAAATCGAATCCCAATTTAATTCTCTAACCTTTTGTCTTCTTTATTTTTATAGATACGTTCTTGAATTTATTTTAAAAACGAAAGTAAGTAGATGTGGTTTGGCTTACAGATTATTATAGATGATAATATTTAGTATTATATTATTTGAATTTCCATAAAAACTATAAAATTATATTTTTTTATCTTTTAGTTTATTCAAACTTTACCCGCTCTTTGAGGTAAATTGTATGTAAATGTAATGTAATTTATACGAAATTCTATATATAGTTCGGCCTTCACTGAGCAGGTTTTGTGCCTGCTTATCCCTCTCCCAACTACAAGAACATGGTCTTATTATCAGAGAATATCTTTAAGAAATAAAATAAAAATCTAAATAAAACAAATGATAAATACCTCCGCAGTGAGACCACCCACCTCCGAGGCCTTGAGGAGATATCTCGCCAAAGGAAGACACTCGGGAGCCGAGCCATACATCACCCGGGCAATTATGTAGGACATGGCCCACGTAGGCGGCGGAGTATTCGCGTATCTTCTCCAACACGCGGCTTATTGTCGCTGAAGAAGTAAGCACGTGCACATAAATGACTTCCATAGAGTAGATATAACGAAGTTAATAAAGGATAACGAAATGCAAATACATTTTATTCTGGAACGAAATATACAATAAGTTATACTTGTCCGGTCTTTCTTTCTAGATTTCATTACAGAAACGGTTTAGATTTTGTAACAACGACTAGTTTTCATCAGTCGCATTAAAAATTACGAATATTTGGAAGATACATAGTTCAGAACATAAAGATATCATGACTGGATTGAATTTTCGACATTAATCTTAATTACCTCATTATTATTTTTTTTTTTTTTATGCTCAAAAACCTTGATAAAATGGAGAAAATATGATATATTCAAGACAAAAAAAAAAAATACTATTCATTATTGCATTTTAAAAAAGCCTTTTTATTTTTTGCATCGATTCTAAATTATGATTACATTCCATACCATAGATACTTTTTTTTTTTTTTTTTTTTTTTTTGTCTTTTTCAATGCAATAGTTAGACTTTTATTGGCAATTATTTTTAGTTCTGTACCCAAATACTAAAATTCATTACATATGATAAATAACAACATTGCAGTTTTAATAACAATATTCGTGACTTAGTAAATAATAAATTTTTAGATCCATACTTTATAATAAGTACTTTTAATTTGCAAATTTCTACTCTCTAAATTAGTATAGGTCAAGAAATTGGCGCAAGACCAAGCTCCGTGAGCTCTGTGATACAGAGTGATAACCACCTTTACTCACTTGGGTTGGTAAAATCAATTTTTTTTTAAAACATATTTATTGATATTTACAACTGTATTAAATAAAAATACATCTAGTAAATGTGATGGTCATGAAAGTAAAACTGTCATGAAATACATGTAGAGACACTACCCAGTGGCAGCACTCTAAAAACACTCTAAACTAGAAGGTCCCGTGGCCATCTTCTTTTCAGACGCCTTGGAGGATTATCAGGGATCGAAGAGGAAGCAAGGATTGAAACTAATGGATTGTAGTGGGAATGAAGCTTTTCATGGAAGGAATGGTACCTGGTTCGGGCTAAGTCAGCAACATATGGAATATTAAGGTCTTTATGAATGAGTGTGTTTGTGACAAAATAAGGAGCATTGAGGATTTTCTGAAGGATTTTGGATTGTAAGGATTGAATAGCTCTACTCCGAAAATCAATTTAAGAACTATTTAATAAAATAAAGTTGAAAAAAGTTCAAGAATATTTTCGATTAAACAATACTAAAATTGTTATGTTCAAAAATCATTAACTTACACAAATTTTGTATATATGAAAAAGAAAATTTTAAAATCTCAAATAGCTATATACATCTGCATTACTATTCCTAAGTTATGAAAAAAAAAAATAATTTTGGACATTTCCCCTTTAGTTGCTTATGGGATTCGTTTGTTTGTTTATTCATTTAATGTCAGTTTTCTCTACTGTGGCTACTCGGACGATGCTCCAATGGGAGTCATTAATTTTGCCTACCACAGGATTAATTAGGATAGGGATCTGTAATGAGTACCTGACATGGCACAGCCTCGGGAACACCTAGATACGTCTTCTCCGAAGGACTGTTTAACTAAGAATATTTAGCAACCTGTCAAGAAATCCTAGGAGCACCTGAAGGAATTAACCCGCTACTATGGGCACAGAAGGCTATCTTATGCTTATATCTATATTGTATGCTTCAAATTCGTTCAAATATAAATTAACATCACATGGTCAATTTCTCTCAATCTTCAAAATTAAAGGGACTTTAGAAATATACGCTTCTAAAATTTGAAATGTCAGTTTTATAAAAATTCTCCTTTTGAGCTACACATACCACATACGTAGACATTATGAAGACTCTAAAACCTGAAATAATAATAATAGGAATACCGAACCCGAAGGTTCCATGCCGATACCACTAAATACTGCCTCCACAGGTTCGTCCAATGATCACAGTTCAAGCCCAAGCCACCGAGATCAGACTTAACACTAGGAGGCTGTTATGCTAGCCACTATACTCCAGTTAATTCCGAACCATGAAGTTACTAAATTTTTTGAAACAGCTATAAAGCATATTCCTAAATGTCCGTATTTCCATGATACAAATGACAGGACCATGAATGAAAAGGTACTATGTGTAACAACAAGTCATACAGTCTACAGGCTCGGGAACACCTAGATACGTCCTCTCCGAAGGACTGTTTAACTAAGAATATTTTGCAACATGTTAAGAAATCCTAGGTATTAACCCGCCTGAAGGTATTAACCCGCTACCGTGGGCACAGAAGGCTATCTTATGCTTATATCTATATCTTTAGTGGCTAGCATCACTATATGACAGTTGACCTCTTCAAATTTGTTCAAATATAAATTAACATTACATGGTCATTTTCTTTCAATATAGTAAATTAAAGGGACTTTAGATTATTATCGGCATTAAAATAATGACATATAGTTTTACTCATATCGAAAGCTACATGATATCAGGCCTATCAAATTGTATATCGACAGAACAAGTTTAATCAAAATCGTTAGAGCCGCGTTTGAGAAAATCGTAAAAAAGGTGCAAAATACAGGGATGAAGTGCTACTTTTGATGAAACGTTGCTGTAACAGCTCAGGCATACACACTTTTAAATATGAAATGTCATTTCTATAAAACGTCTTCTTTTGAGCTGCACTCAGTACATACATAGACATTATGCGACACATGGTCATTTGTACACAGGAGACCCTAACACCGGAAATAATAATAGGAATACCGAACCCGAAGGTTCGATGCTGATAGCACGACTTACTGCCTACACAGATTAGTCCAATGCTCACCGTTTAAGCCCAAGCCACCGAGATCAGCCCTAATACAATCCTCCCATCGGCGCCTCGGCCTTCTTTTCGGACGCCTACCAGTCAGTTCAGCGAATACCAACTTTTTTGGAATTCGTTCTTCACTTTGCCAAACAACCTTACACGTCCCATTGAGTCTCCGCGATGCTATCAATTCAATTATATTACGTTATACAAGATACTAAACTCCCCTTTATCCCAATCTCTTTTCGGACCAAATATTTCACGCGGTATCTTATTTTCAAAAACCTTAAGACGTTGTTAATCCTTCAAAGTAAGCGGCCAAGTTTCACATCCGTAAAGAACAGTCGGAAGAATAATAGTTATATAAATTCTAACCTTTAAGTTTTTAGACAGAAGCCGCGAACTAAGTAATTTAACAACTGAATAATAACAGGCATTTCCCACCTTTAACCGGGAATTTATTTCTTCCTGGATTTCATTTTTTCTTGTTATCATTGAACCTAAATACTTAAATTTCTCTACGTGTTCAAAAGTATGCCCTGGATATATCAATATCCCCAAGATCGCCACCGTTTCTACTATTAATCATGTTTTTCGTCTTATCGGTATTTATTTCGAGTCATATCTCCTTACCGGTTTTTATCAACGCACTTGCGTTTAGTTGTATAGTTTCCGTGTCTTCCAGTAGCTAGAACCTGTAACCTAATAAAAACTCGTATTTGAAAATTTTCACGATCGCAATACTTACTACTTACCAATTGCATATACCGATAAGTAAATTTTTTTTTCTTTTTTTTTTCTTCTTTTATTCGTATGTATTACAATTTGTCACAATGGACAATAATAATATTGCTAAAGGGTCCCATTCATACAATATTTACAATATAAACAAAAGAAATGTCAAATTACATAAAATGAAACCAAACTAAATAAACGTATACAGTAACGAAAATTGTAGATAAAATAAATACAAATAAATGAAGTTAACAAATAAAGAAACAAAGAAACAAAACATGTCACATTCATACCTATGTACAATATTTACAATCAGCTCGGGAACCCCGGACGGGGCTTGTCCCCCCACTTGTGGAAGGACAAGCAAAGCCCAAAGGATCCCAGCGCCTCCCTCTCAGCCGCATCACTAGTGAGAGCCAGTGGAAAGTAAAAATTTAAAAAAAAAATTTGGTTCACATAACAGACCACTTTCACTAACTTCAATTTATAAAATTCATTCAATAACTTTTAATATTAAGTTAAAATGAAGAACAGTTTAAAGAACTACATTCAGTTTTGTTGGATATGTGTTTCAGATTAAATAGTATAACGATAGAAATTATAATCTACAATTATCATTTGACTTTCTGATCTAGTCGTTTTCATGTATTACGTTCAACAGCATTATATATAAGATAAAAACAATTTTTAAATTCATTTATTGAAATTTACAACTGTATGTTCATACATCAAGAAAATATGCTACAATGATAAAACACATGAAAAAAACATGAAGAGAAACTGCCCATTGGCAGCACTCTAGTAGTGAATCTACACAAGAAAGTCTCGAGGCCATCTTCTTTTCAGACCTCTCGGAGGATCGTCAGGAATTGAAGTGGAAGCAAGGATTGGCCTTATGATTGTCACGTAAAGGAGTCTTTTGTAGTTAAGTGAAAGGTTAGAGAAAAACCAATTCTAAAATGATGTTTTCCAACGATACTTATACATTCAAGTTCATAAATGAACTTAAATAGTATCATGACCTCATGAATAAATTTAATTCAACTACATCAAGAAAACTATAAATAAATTAAAAAAGCTCTTCTATACGGATCTGTTCATAGATAGTAAATGTATCTCGCATCGAAAAGGAAATTGGTCAACTCACGCAGAAAAAAAAAATACTTTTTTTTTATTTATCAGCGTGTAAATATATTCTAAAGAGCATAGCTAATAACTCTTGCCTTTAAAGGTTTGGGTGTAAATGGTTAAAACAAATTAGTAATTTATAAAAGATACTGGGTCAGATAGGGCTGGCACCGATAAAGAGAATAATTTGTGTCGAGAATGGGCACGATTCCACTCTTTATAATTCAATATAGCATTTTAATGTTGCAAGTCCTTCCTGATAAGGATTAAAGATAAATAGTCTATTACGTGAATAATTATCAAAACGGTGGTTATCCAGTAGTAAAGATATAAGTATACTTTATCGTTTTTAAGTAAACATTACCCTTTAGGCGAAAGAAGGAACTATCATATTTTATGTATGTGTAATATGCTTTATAGTGTGCGTTTTGTTTGAAAAAAAATCTGGTGCGCGCAACACACGACATTCACTTACCTCTATTATTTATATCAATTCAAGAATTTGTAAACAAATTTACAAACGAAAATAAATTGTTAAAGGATTTTGGCAGGTCGGTGTAAAAACTGACAAGTTTTGCACACAATATTTATTGAACAAATAAGTTGACAAATAAAAATAACGTATTTACAAACACAGGGCAGGTTATCACCTCCATCATTCTTATTAACCACTTTAATACATGTTTTTTATTATTAAACATTTTTCAAGATCGATTTTTTTAGCCTCTGTAAATTTGTCTTGCAACGAAGAGGGGGGCTTTTCTGCTACATCACTCCCCCCCAATGAGTCAGTCCTGGAATCCAACTTGAGAAGAAATAGATCTTATCTGAGGTGAGTGAGTCTCTTCTGCGGCTGGATCATTGTCAACTGCCGATCACCTTGTAGGTCCGGGCGTCGGTTGGCCAGTTCCGGGCTGGTGTTTCTAGTTTTCAGGTGTTTCTAGGAGATACCCTGGCTTGAGCCGATCGATCGAGACAGTCTTAGGACCTGATGGTAGCTCAACGTCGAATGTTTTTTCCTGACGCTTAAGAACGAGGTGAGGACCAGTATACGTCGGGCTGAAAGGCTGTCAAATTCTGTCGTCTCTAAGGAATACATAGCTACAGTTTCGAAGATCCTTGTGTACGAAAATCGATTTCGAACTAGTACGATGTGGCGCCGGTCTTAACGTATTCATGTGGTTTCTGACTTTATTCAGAAATCCACTAGTATCTTCCTCTCCTTTATAAGGCACCAACATCTCCCCCGGAAGGCGGATCGGTTGTCCAAGAGCCATCTCAGCAGAACTGCAATTGTTTTCCTGGTTAGCTGCTCTTAATCCGAGAACCGTGGGTAGAACTTCAGTCCAACGCGAAGAATTAATTAGATGAGCTTGGAGTGCCGTTTTCAGTGTGCGGTGCCACCTTTCTACACAGCCATTTGCCTGAGGGTGATACGCGGTCGTTCGGCAACGCCGTGTACCTAAGATAAACGTCAGTCTTTTAAATAGGTCGCTCTCGAACTGTCTTCCTTGGTCCGTGGTTATACGAGATGGGGCAATATCATATGGAATTTTGTTTTCGGCGAAATTATTTTACTCGTTGTAAAAACTGCTTCGACTTAACCATAATGCTGGGTCTGATTTCCAGAAGGAAGGAATCCTAATTGAGGGTGAAAAGCCGGCTTGGGGGATATCTTCCTCGGATTTGTTACCAGTCATTTTTGTATAAACTATGACCAAAAATAGTAAAACGAAAGATAATTCAACTTACCGATCGGGGTCACCAATTTGGCAGGTCGGTGTAAAAACTGACAAGTTTTGCACACAATATTTATTGAACAAATAAGTTGACAAATAAAAATAACGTATTTACAAACACAGGGCAGGTTATCACCTCCATCATTCTTATTAACCACTTTAACACATGTTTTTTATTATTAAACATTTTTCAAGATCGATTTTTTAAGCCTCTGTAAATTTGTCTTGCAACGAAGAGGGGGGCTCTTCTGCTACAGGATTATTTAAATTGGATTTTAATAGAAACATGTGTTTTATTAAATATTCTATTATTTTATTATTTAGGACAATAAGTTTGTTTTATCGGTTTTCATTACTCCCCATTAATATTTACAATAGCATGTACAATATAATATTTTTTTCTAAAATCTTTAGCATTCCGGCGGTATATTATACATGTATATTAATGTTCTAAAGTTCAATAACAAAAAAATTGCATTAAAATAAATTTTTTGCAGTTTTCTCGTTTAGTTGTATTTCGAATTCGTTAATCAGACGTTATAGTTACTACTATTCGAATTTACAAAATTAAAGGTATTTTAGAAGAAGAAATTTTGAAAATATCGGCATTTAAGACCTGTCAGACTTTTTTAATCAGAATGAGACCTCTGTAATGAGAAATTCTTTAAATATTTACTTCTTTATTTTTTAATCCTCCATTTAATACTTTCACTTATCTATGTATGAAATATATAGTAAAAGAAAGTATTGCGATCGTGAAAATTTTCGAATTCCAGTTTTCAACGAAAATACACGTTTTAGGGTCCCCTGAGTCCAAATAACCAAGTCCCACAAAAAGGTTTGTGTGTGTGTGGTAACTCCTGGGCGGAAACGAAAAGCCCTATCAAACTGAAATTTCATATTTAGGATTACTATAGGATTACTACTATACGCCCGAGATGTCACAAAAACTTTTTCATGAAATTCGGCTAACCAGAAGAGCCACTTTATACAAAGCATATTGCACCTTTTTAGGATTTTCTCAAAAACGGTTCCGACGATTTTGATTAAACTCGCTATATTGATGTAAAATTTAATGGATTTTAATATCATGTAGTTTTCATGCTGATTAAAACGGTCTGACAGGGCTTAAATGCCGATATTTTAATTATAATTATAATAATTTTCTTCCTTTAAAGTACCTTTAATTTTGTTGATTCTTTAAAAATCACTATATTATCTTGTCAAAACTGATTAAAAACAGGTAAATATATAAATTGAATGAATTCGATACCAAAGTAAAGGAGAAAACAGAAAAAAATATTTTTTAATGCAACTTTACTTTCACTTACTATATATAGTAAGGGGAAGTATTGCGATCGTGAAAATTTTCGAATTCCAGTTTTCAACGGAAATACACGTTTTAGGGTCCCCTGAGTCCAAATAACCAAGTCCAGCAAAAAGGTCTGTGTGTGTGTGGTAACTCCCGGGCGGAAACGGTAAGTCCTATGAAATGGAAATTTCATATTTAAGAGAAATGTACGCCCGAGACGTGACAACATTTTTTTTCATTAAAATGAGCTTACCAAAAGAGGCACTTTATACAATGCATTTTGCACCTTTCTTCGATTTTCTCGAAAACGGTTCCGATGATTTTGATTAAACTCGCTATATCGATGCAAAATTTAATGGGCTTTAATATCATGTAGGTTTTATTTTGATTAAAGTGGTCTGACAGGGCTTTAATGCCGATATTTTTCCTCTAAAGTACCTTTAATTTTGTAGATTCAATAAAAATAACTATATTATCTTGCCAATGCTGATGAAAAACAGGTAAATATATAAATTGATTAAATTCGATACCCAACTAAAGGAGACAAAAGAAAAAAATATTTTTTTAATGCGATTTTTCGTTTTTGAACATAAGAGCAGTAATATACATGTATGATATACCGTTGGAAAGCTAAAGATTTTAAAAGAAATGTTATCTTATACTCAAGCTTTTAAAAGTTAATAGAGAGTGATGAAAAGCCGATACAACTAAGTGATTATTTTAGATAATAATATAATAGTTTTTTATATAAAACGCATGTTTCTATAGAAATTCAATTTAATTAAATCTTTAATAGTTTTACTAATTTTCATCTTTAAATGTATTTGAAAATTCTTTAATTGATTTTAACAACAGTAAGCGAAAGTCGTGTGTTGACCGCACCAGATTTTTTTATCATATCATTATAAAAAAAAATTAATTATAATCCTTAGGTCTTTTGGCCAGGCACATCGGATATCTTAATTGTACATATCAATCGTTCTTAAGGGACCCTGTCCCAGAATAAATTTTTTTTTTCTGTTCTTTTCTATTCTATTCTATTAAATTTCTGAAGAGGAAACTGTCAGCATATTTTTAATATAAGCAATACCGACAGAGCTACAGCGTATCGAAGTTGATACATTTTTTATGGTAAAAAAAAGTTACAAAAAAAAAAAAAAACCAAACACTTTCCAGACATAATATCTATGTGAAAATGATCAGGATAAAAAAAAAATCATTGCTGCTAATGACAATCGTATACTTAAATTAATGTGGCAAAGTTTAAACTAGCTAATTTTCTAATCAACTTTAGGAAACTTTTGTAAGCTAAGTTTAAAGTGATTTTAAAAAGTGATTAAAAGAAATGGAACGGTCCGGAACTAGTTCCATTTAAGATTTTTCCTTTTTTCTTTCTTTCTATTTTTTTTTTATTTATTATTTTTTTTTTTTTTTGTAATTTCGGGCACTACAGATAATTTCATTTACTAAGTTCCTCAGTTCCTTCCAAGTTTATATTTATTTTTTTTTTTTTTTTAATTCAATTAATATCTTGTTATTACGAATGATTCTGGTGTCAGCATCTTTCTTTTTCAAGTTACTAATTTCAATTTTATTTTTTATGAATATATTCTCATTATTTGTTTACTCATTCAAATATCGACTCAATACTAATGATTCAAATCTTAAAACATTGATTGTATGAGGCGTTTTAAAGGAGAGTGCTGGACTTTTATAATTTATACTAAAACAAATACATTAAAATGTGGCAGTTCGTGAAATTTTAGTAACCGATGAAAATTTTATATTAATTAAAATTTTTATAAATCGATGTGTCACGCCTCACTGATTTCGCTCACATTTGTGTAATATTTATCTGAAATAGAAGTATAATTACTTTATATATTTTTTATGAAGTTAATTTAATTTTTTTTAATTTAAATGCCATGAAAAAACTGATAATTATAACCATATTTTTTAAAAATGCTGTTGTTGGGACCATTATATTAATTTTAATTTCCTTAATTACCTGTATTAGAAAAATTTACGGCGCACCTCAAGAAACCATTGCTTACATTTAAGTGAAAATTCTTAAAGAAGAGTTATAAGTTAGGGTAAATTAACAAAAAAAAAAAAAAAATATATATATATATATATATATTGCACTATCTAAAGCATTTACTTTAGATAAAATATATCGTTAAAGATAACTTTTTAAGGCTTTGTCAAAAATAATAATAGATTAGTATTAAAAATAAGAAGATATTGTTAGAAACACTATCACATTTATGATATTAAATTTTGTTAATTATTTTTATTTCCAACTTTATATTACCTTAGTTTTTTTCATAAGGCTCGATTGAATTTTTTTTTTTCATGTTTGTTTAGGTGAAGAGTGCAGAAAACTCGACAAAGATACTTCAGCTATTAATGAGAGACTGCATGTTTTAGCGGCTGTACGACCTGCTACCAAGCCCCCTCCTAGCCACTATCAGTCATCATGTCTATCTCAGGACTACATTAACGGGTAAGCTATACATAATCTGGGTGACTAAGATTAGTGCAGACTCTTTTATGATAACAATAAATTGTTCTTAAATCAAATTTTAACATAATGATTAATGATGAGTTTTTCTAAAATTAAATTAGAAGATGGTTAGGTGTCGGAAAGATTTGTTTTAATTTTGTTACCGTTGAGGAAAATAGTGATTAGAAGATGGTTGGAGGCACCATAAATTTAGGAAACAGCACAATTAAAAAGCATGTTTTATTATTGACTGACTCTGATGACGTGTCTTAAAATATGATATCTTATAGAACCGTCAAACCCATATTTTTCAAGCTCAGTATGATTTTACCGAAGTCGGCACATATAATTTTTATAAAAATTCGACTTTTTTATATTTATCATCATTGACAAAGGAAAATGACTTTAAAAAATAAATTTTTTAACAATTTATTGTAATGTCAGAACAGCTATGTTTAAAGTATTTTATTTTGCAATTTCATACTGATGCCTCAAAGGGCACACATGTAGTATATTTTAGTAATTTCTTACATCTCAGAATTGTCTGATTTTGGCTTCAATTGCAAATTTTTAAAAACTTTTAATAATACTAGATTCCTTAAGAGAGAAAAAATGAGTTTCTAAGTTCGACATATTATTTAAAACATTACGTTAAGGTTCGAAGGAATATGTATTATTTATTAAGAATTGAATTTTTATATAAATTAAATTTGGTAATATTCTTATATCCAGAAGAAATTGAGGAATATTTGAGGTAGAAAATTAGACTTCGGAAGGAAATATAAAAAAATCCGCCCTAATTTTTCTAGCTCAGAAAATAATTTATTTACTTCAATCACTTAAATTAAAGATTGCCTTCCTGCAACTTTCTATTATATTATATCCTAAAATCTTTCGCTTTTCAATGGTATATCAATGCATCTACAATTAACCTTAAAAATATTTTGATGTTTTTTCCTTAGTTGTCATCGAATTCTATCATATTTTTAAATTACTAACGTTTTAGCTTTGATAATACCGTGACATGGGTAATTATTACGAACCAAGGAAATTAAAGGTACTTTAGAAGAAAGAAGTTAAAAATGGATTTAAGCCCTGTACAGTATATCATAAAAATAAAACTATTGTGAAATTAAATTCATTTAGTATCAAACGTTTTCTCAAAATCGCTGTAATGTTATTGAGCATATCGGCAAAAAGTGTAACATGCATAGAGGAAGTTGTATAAATTAAAAATGAAAATGAATTGTAATTGGGAGGCTTCACCATTTTAATAGATAGTCATTATCCATGGACAATGTTCATAAAGAACCAAATAAAGGAACTGCAGGGAAATCACAAAACACATAGTAGGTATAATGTGACCTAATGCGGCGAAGAAATTGCTGTACCATTCCAGAAATATATTTCTGAAAAATTAACTTCAGTTTTTTAGTTTAGTTTTTACAGAGAAAAAAAAAAAGTCATTACATATGGAGATTCGTACTGTTTCAGAGTCAACGGTCGTGCAAGGATTGATTATTACTAGATCACGCTCAGCCGCAGACTTTTTCCATTTTTGGGTATCCACTTAATAAGGCTGGGTTGTGCCCCAGGGGAATCTCCATACCCTAGGGTCGCCTCTCCCCCAGATTCGAACCAGGACCCGGAGAACAGTAGATTAGTGCTCTATCCTAGTGACTCTAGGAACACGCCGCTCTCAGAGGCAGAGTTAGGGAACCTAAAACTCAATTTCCGTTGAAAACTCGTATTAGAAAATTTCCATGATCGAAATACTCTTTCTTAATAAATATATTTTATGTATGTGGTATATGTAAAGGAAAATTGGCCTTTTAAGTAAACATGTAGGATACAGAATTCAACGTCGTGATAGACTTTAATAAAACTATATATTTGATGCATTCTATTAAAACCAAAAAAATATCCTGTATGTATTTATTTAATAATGTATATAGATACATTTAAGAAAAACCTCTGTAATCGCTACAGATTACCTCGTGTTAATCTCTCAAATTGCTCGGATATAACTCACATTTCTTATGCTATTTGGCGATATAAATTGCCGTATTAATATTAGGAGCCGGAAAGTGTAGGCTGTATTTTAGCCCGGGAGCAATTTCAGACCTGCCTTTCTAAAGGTCTTGTCCTTTACCTCTCTCTTACGTCTTAAGCTTTCCAGAAATTATTATATATTATTAATGAATATATCCTATTTGAGATATTTTATTATTAAGCAAGGATATGAGATCCTTCTTCGAAAGCTTCATTAATTTAAAAACATTAATCGATACCAGAGAGTGGAGTTAGTCTAGTGGATAGAACTCTCTCCATTACTGTTCTCCAGGCCTCAAGTTCAAATCCTAGCTGTGGCAAAATAGTGATTTATTCTGTTATTTCAATCGCGGGCCAAGGCAAACCCTCGCCATCCCTACCTGCAATGGGTAGGGAGAGACTCCTGGATCACATCCAGCCTCTATAAAGTGGGTTATAAAAAAGGAGAAAAACCTGGTGGCTAAGTGTGATCTTGGTCTAACCAACTCATTGCACGCCATTGGCCTAGAAGCATTTTACGAATCGATTAAAATGCTAAAAAAAAAAAAAAAAAATCAAAATTTGGAATCCTCGCTAATAAAAAAAAATATCACTATGAAAGGTTTGCCTTATTTTTTTTAAAACAACTATGATATTAGGTTTACAAATAAGTCCTTCCGGTTTTTCAGGATAAAACGAAATTCAATTTATTATAAGATAAAATTATATACATATTTTTTTTACGATATTTTAAACATTATCTAATATTTCTTTTTCTAACCATTCCACTATCTGCATAATGCCAAGTCCATAGAATGTCTAGAGTTTATTGTTTAAAAACTGATTACAGTGTTTTTTGGTGTCCCCCTCCAATTTGAATTTCTGGCCATTCATAGAGTTTTGCAGAGACCGGAATGTGTAGTTACATAGAGCTAGTGAGCAGGGAGGATGGGGCAAAAGGTCCTACCCAAGGCTCAAATATTTTTCGTTAGTGACCAATAAGGAGTGAGACATCACATAGGTGTCTTGGTAGAACACCACACACTTCCGATTTGCCAGTTTTGACCGATTATTTTTTATTCATTGGTCTAATTTTGTTAATTGTGAGCAGTACTGAGGTGAATTAATTGTTTGTTCTGATCGCATTAGATCAAAGAAAACCACACCTTTGAAATTCTTTAATTTAGAAAGCATTATCTTTTTCGGATGAAATCTGGGTTTTAACATTCTTCTAGGTTCTAAAGATTTTTTACCGACCACATTAATCATATCGAAAAATATCCATTTTTAATCTCCTGTTACTAACCTATTCGAAAATGAGTCGTTTTGTTGACGTTTCCCAGGTGAATCACGAACATAAATGCTTAGAGAGTAATGAACCTAAAGAAAAAGAGAGGATAAAAAAATTAGTGCTTGTGCAAATGGTTTTCTACATTTATGTGCGCCATATCAACAACCATATCAATCACTCGCACTATTTAAGTGGGAATATGTTCATCGTTGAGGATAATGTCTGAATAAAATTTTGCAAATTAATTTTGACAATAGTCAATGCTCCTTATTACGTTACCAACTTTACCCTACACCACGACCTCAATATTCCATTTATTTTAGACCTGGTACCATCCAAATTTTCCAAATTCCATGTGAACCTTCTTCATCATCCTAACCCTCTAGCTCAATTCCTCTCCAGCTCCACCCATATCTACAATTCGCCTTGAAGATTGAAACGGCAGTGGCCCCGCGACCTTTTGTAAACATTCTTACTGGAGTTCTGACACTGACCAGATCCTCCGCTCATGTACTGTATGTTTGTGGCTATTGTAAGCCAGTGATGCGGCTGAGAGAGAGGCGCTGGGATCTCATGGATTCGGCTTCAGGTTTGTATGTTGCTTATTTATTTTCCAATTTTGTATTTATCTCTAGTACAGGTTGTTGTTTTGATTTGTTTGTTTCTTTTTTGTTTTATTAATTATTATTGTTTTGTAAATATTTGAATTTATTCATTTCCTATTTTATGTCATTTGACTTTATCATTGTTTTCTAAATATATATTCTATGAACGTGTATCACATCACTATTACTACTGTTCATTATGAAACAAATCTCAATAAATGAATAAAAAAAAAAAAAATTGACAGATGCGCTCGGTTAAGGTATCATCCCTATAACCACTGCAAAACTTCTAAGAGCTTCCGCATCGCGTTTTCCTTTTTCAAAATAATATAACAAAATATGCTGATGATTAATGATCTTTTCTTCTACGTTTACAGTGCAATAGCACACACAATACTCAGCTGATTTCAAGAATTAACATATATGATTGTTGAAATATTACAAACAGCACGAGCAATCAACATTAGGGATTAATTCATCAGATGAGAAGTGAGTATCATGACATAAAAATGAGAGAAAAAAACGAAAGGACTTATTTGCCAATACATTTTTCAACACCCTTCCAATCAAATTTTTCTTTTTCACTCTCGGAATTTTTCTTTTTTAGTGTACTCAATAATAATACTTCCCTTGCCGCTTCAATAATGTTCCTAACCTTTTGGACACTATTCTGGCTGATCTAAACTAATAAAATAAAATTTTTCTAAAATTGCGTTTTGAAATCTGGAATTTTTTCTACGAATTTAAATATCACTTGAGATCAGCAATTAATTATCTTCAAAAATAAGTGAGTTATGGGCGTATATATACATAGGGAAATATTTAACTTTTTTTTTCTATTTTGTATAATCGTGGTTTATGAATCCTAAAACTGTCAACATTCTTTTCCTCTGTCTAAGAAAAGAACTGTGTTACTAGGGTACTTATGGGTAACATTTTAATTTTTCTCTTTAATTTTCATAGTTAACCCAGATTTCCTGATAACTATAAAAAATTTCCGAAAACAACTGAGCTATTGAATTAAATAGTTTTTAATCGTCCGTAATTTAAAAATTATTCAGTTAATCAAAGCAAACTTAAAATATTAATTGTATATAGGAGTATTATAAAGAAAAACCAAAAACATTTTATTACTTTCCATAAAACCAAATATTAAAGTCAATTAGAAGTAAATAACGTATTATATCTGTATATGCAAAATTAGGTTATCTTTAGAATATATTAAGCTATAGCTACAATGTTTTCACAATTAACCTCACATTTGGTGAAAAATAATAGTTTTTAAATCGTATTACTGTTTTAATGTACAGAACGTGTATATGAATAAGATTATGCCTACACAAGGAGCCGGCTATTTTAGAAAATAGATAAAAGGAGAATAAATTATAGATTCTTTAAGAGGGGAAATAGGCACATTTGCATAAAACAAGCCTTTGAAATTGTTATTGGTCGGCGGATCGGGCGCCTGAATACACCGCATTAGAATCCCCCTCGTATGCTGAGCACAATTACGATCGCCGCAGAAAATACGCTTTCAGCGTTCAATACTTCTTCCACGCTCAATATAGATTAGCATACTTACTCAAACATCTACGTGGTATCTGTTAATTGTTGTGGAATGAATACAATTCTTGGTAGAATATTTTAAAATATATTCATGCTTATAAACTACGGAGTAGAATAGAGTACTAGATTGCTGTTTTACAGTTCTTTAAGACAGGAAATTTCAACCGGCTTTAGGTTTACCGAACCCGAAAAACCAAATTATGCCTAAACAGATTTATCCAATGTTCAACGCTCAAGCCAAAGCACCTGAGATCAGCCGTAACACTATCCTCCCATCAATTCCTCGGCCTACCTCTCGGACAGCTACGATATATCCACTCACTTATTTGGTCATCGTAGTGTCTACAAAGTTTTAAAGTATGATGGATATATCCAGAAGATTGGAGGGAAAATATTGCAGGAACTTAAACAGCTCTGCAGAGGTCGTGAAGCTTGGCAACGTTGGATCGAGGCACCTCCACGCTAGTAAAGTCACATAGGAGTAAGATAAAGAAGAAGAAGAAGAGGCGTTGTCCATTCCTTGCAAGTGAGCGACCACTTTTCAAATCCGTACAGAACCGTTCGAAGAATAATACATTTGTAGATTCTAAGCTTTAAGTTCCACGACAGAAGTGGCGAACTAAGTAGCTTCACAACTGCATAGTTACACACGATTGTCGCCTTTAACCATGACTTTATTTTCTCCTGGATATGTGCATTTCTATTATTTACCGGTAATTATTACAAGCATTCATTAATAGAATAGAATAGAATAGAAAAAAAAAATTATTCTGGGACTTTGTCCCTTAAGAATAACATGAAATTTACAAGTAAAGGTAGCACATCTGGCCAGATAAAATTAAATAGACATAATTATGTACATAAGTAAGAGAGGTAGAAAAAGAAATTTATATAAATGTATGTACATACAAATCTCTATGTACCAAAGATAAGAAAAAGCATAAAAAAAGTAAAGTAAACAAATAGTAAATTCAAAGTAAGAAACAACTAATTTTGAACACTCAAACGAAAATTAATAATAATATATACATGTATACTTATATGAAAGAAAATAAAAAATAAATAAGAAGGTAAACATAGGATATTCATTCCTTATAATGATTATAATGAAAAATCTAATTTAAAATTAAAGATTAACAAGCGTCAGTTTGGAATAATTGGAGTTGGAAAAGGCGATATTTGAATGTGGATAAGGAAGAAGCATTACGTATATTGGAAGGAATGGAATTCCAGAATGTAATGGAACGGCAAGAAAGGATCGATCGAAGGCTTTAGTTCTGTGGGATGGCATATAAAGGTCGGAATGGTGGTAATTAATGTACTTGTCCTTATTAGGTTAAATCGTTGATTAATTTTATACGTATAGTAGAAGCTGCATTATTATATAAATATTTTGTATTGTTTTTGAGATTTTATATAAGATTATTTTTTAATTTTAGTTATTTATCAAACCTGTCATACTCGTGCAACTCTACAGCTGTATTCCCTTAGCATTGCTAATCTCAAATAATCTCTGTCGATCTAAACCTTTTCTTATTTCTATGCATTGTTTCAGGCTGTCATATACCGAGTATCAGCACACTAACAACAAAAACAGACACGACATTTTAACCTATTTAAAGAAAAATGTTATGCCGAGATATTTGCTTGTTTAATAATTCAACACAGATTTTTAGATAGTTTTACTATTTCTAATCAGTTGTGAATAGTTTCTATGCATTAAAGAATGATAAAGTATACAGTCCTGCATTTATAGTATCAAATGTCCATAAAAATTGCAATAAAAAAAAGATTATCACAAAATAGTTTTGATTTATTTCATTCATATGTGATTTTTTCATATGTCTTAGAAATAATATTTCATAGATATAGAGAGATACAATTTAATTATTATTTAATGAATGATAGGTACTAAATTTAAATACTTTTAAGAAAGTTTCAAAATTTAAAATAAATAAAGATGGCTAAGCTGAGAAGAAGGTCTTTGCTGCCCTCGGTCAACTGGGAAGAGTTCTTGAAAGAAGCGAAAACGGAATTTGAGGCATTGTTCGAAATGAAAATCGACAAAGAATACGGTAAGGAAGATTTCGAGTTTATACGGACAGTTGGAAGAGGCGCTTTTGGGCGTGTTTTTTTAGTTAGGATGTTGAGTAACGGTGAATATTACGCGATTAAAGTCCTCGATAAAAGTGCTATAGTGAAGTCAAAACAGGTGAAGCATTCCTTGAACGAAAAAAAGATTCTTCAAGCATTAAATTTCCCCTTTTGCGTTTACTTGAACTATGCTTTTATGGACAACAGCTACCTCTATTTCGCCTTGCCTTTCATCGTAGGTGGAGAGATGTTTAATCTTCTGAGGAAAATGAGGAAATTCGACGAACCATTGACGAGATTCTACGGCGCGCAGATTCTGCTCACATTTGAGTACCTACATTATTGCAACTTGATCTTCAGGGATCTCAAGCCTGAGAACATCCTCATAGATCAGAAAGGATATCTCAAACTCACCGATTTCGGATTCTGCAAAATCATACAAGGGAGGACTTACACGCTCTGTGGGACACCGGAGTACCTCGCTCCAGAAATCATTCTCAACAAAGGTTACGGGATGTCTGTAGACTGGTGGACGTTTGGGGTACTAATGTATGAAATGGCGTCTGGGATGGCACCGTTCCACGCGAGGGAACCGATGAAGATTTACGAGAAGGTAGTCAGCGGGAAGTACAGTATGCCCAAGCACTTCTCTTCAGATCTTGCGGATCTTGTGTCCAACCTTCTTCAGGTGGATTTGTCCAAACGTTACGGCAACCTGAAGAATGGAGTGAGCGATATAAAAGAACACCCATTCTACAAGGACATGAACTGGATGTCTTTGTTCAATTACAGAGTGGAACCGCCATACGTTCCTAGTGTGGCCGGTGTTGCAGATACTAGCAATTTCGACAAATACAAAGAGGTGGCCTTGGAAATCTCATCGAAAGATACATACGCAAAAGATTTTGAAGATTTTTAAAAGGAACAAGCAAAGAGTAGTTGCTGAGTTGAAAAATCTTAAGAACATGAGAATAAAAATACCTCATATTTCGTCATTAATAATTTTAATATTTAAAGCACATGATTTTATGTTGTTATTTACTTCAACTTTCATATTTTTTTTTAATCGTATTTCTTTATTCGCACCTGTCAGAAGATATCAACAAGCAACTGTGCTGTGTAAAAAGTGAGATCAGACGTGGTAAGCATGGGAAGCAATGTGCCTAGCCTTCCTCGGCGTTCGTTAGGTTCCTCCTCCCGTCCTCCCGAAACGTCCGTGTATGGCTAGCTCGAAACTTAAATCGTTACAAAAAGGAAATATCATATTTTAGAAACTGTAGGTAGAAATAATCACGAGTCAGTAGTTTTTTGTAATATTTTAATTTTATCGACGTTTCGGCTAAAACATGCTTGACATGACTCAGTAATGCCCTGATGATGGCTCACAAATATAAGCCGAAACGTTGGCAAACTTAAAATATACAAAAAATTGACTGAGTCCCAAGTATTTCTAAAGACGATATTTTAACAGTCGGCTATACATATATTTTAGAAACGTACATGCATGGGATGTTACAGCAACGTCTTTAGCTTAATATCATCCATTTTAAATTAAGCTTCTTAAGCTTTTAAATTGGAACCTTTAAGAACGGCACAAAAAAATTTGTTCATACTTGTAACATCGATGTAAAAATTGATCGGATCTCATATGGTGTGTGTTTCATCTTAATCGAAACAGTCTGACAGAGCCTAAATGCTGATTTTTTAAATTTTCTTCTTCTAAAGTACCTTCGATTTCGCATGAACGAAAATGTTAACTATATCAATATAATATGTTACCATCGGTAACAAAATGTATAAATATACTTGTTTAACGAATTTGAGAAACACAGAAAAGGACAAACATTGGGTAATTTTTTTTTTCGTACAATAGTAACACAGATGTATATCACCGTTGGAAATCTAAATATTGGAGATTAATATGCCATACCAAATGATTTTATATTGTTACTAGCTGTTGCTCGCGACTTCGTCTGCGTCAATTTCTGTTATTATGATCGCTATTAAAACGTTTTTAAGAGAATACATTGGGTTCTCCAAAACGTTCGTGGAGAAATTTGGACAAAAATGAAAATTAATGCACAGCTTGAAATTTATTTATTTAATCAATAAAATAGTTACCACCGTTAGCGATTACTCTTTCCCAACGGCTTGAATGGTCCATTATCCCTTTTTTCCCAAAATCACTGTCCTTACTCCTGAAGGACAATAAAAGGCCCGGTTTGAAGTCATCTTCTAAAGAGTAGGATTTCCCTTGTAGACAATTTTCGAGGGGACAGAAAAGATGGAAATCCGAAGGAGCAATGTCAGAAGAATACGGCGGGTGAGGTAAAACCTCTTATCTGAAGCTTAATAACTTTTGCCGAGTCCTTAAGGACATATGAGGCCGAGCGTTGTCTTGGTGGAATAGCACTACACTACTGAGCTATAATAAAGATGAATTCAGTGTGTAAACATAGTTAACATTCCATGAGGAAAGGTAAATTTTATTTTTAAAATCTCTACATAGTTTTGGACAACCTGATATTTTAAAGTACTTCTGCGTAAATGATATTTTTGATTTTATTTCCTTGTAGTAGAAGAACATCCTACGTGTTTAAATGTTTGCCCATGTGATTTATTAATTGTTACGGCAAAAGAAAACTTAACTGGAAATTTTATTGTATTATTATTATTTTAAAATTAAAATGTAAATCATTTCGAATCGTTGGGATGTAAGGTTGATTTCCCCCCGCTTTTTTCCAGATTTCCCACTGACTCTTCGCTCCTATTGGTCGCAGCGTGATGTTATATAGCCTACCTATAGCCTTCCTCGATAAATGGACTATCCATCACAAAAAGAATTTTTCACGTAGTTTCTGAGATTAGCGCGTTCAAACAAACAAACTCTTCAGCTTTATATATTAGTATACATATGTTTTAATCTGAAATAAATGTTTCCAACGAAGATGGATATAATTTTTCAAACTTTTTTTTTTAACTCTAATTTTATTTAGCAGTTGTCAAATTGATAGAAACTGATGTAAGAACTCTAACCCACTCGTTTCCATTCTGTCTTCCTCCTCAATTCCTGATAAGCCTCCGAGGCGTCTGAAAAGACGATGACCCCGAGACCTTCTAGTTTAGAATATATTTAGAGTGCTGCCAATGGGAGGTGTCTCTACATGTATTTCATGTCAATTTACCAAATGTCCATCACATTTACTTGATGTATTTTGTATACAGTTGTAATTATCAATAAATATGTTTAAAATGAGAAAAAAAATTACATAAGGGATAATATTAAATGCTTAGCCAACATAATACATCCAAGCTATCTAAAGATAAGAGACAAGGTATAAGATAGCTTGAATAATTTGTAAATTCTTGAGAATTGGTTTAGATCTTGTATCGCTAGAGATGACAAATCGTTACCCAACTGTCACATCGGGCAGTTATATTTCTTCTCGGTTATATTTGAGGCGATATCCCAAAGCAGTTAGAGTTATTAGTCGGGGCTATCTTCTCGACTTATCTAGTTCCAAGTAATTATCTCCTTTAATTCCACAACTTTCCAAGCTGAATTTTCTACATAAATCTAGCAGTATTTTGAAGGAGAAGAGACCGTTTAAATATGGTTCATCTTATTTCAAAAGATATTTTAGATAATAGCATGTAAATTTTTTTTGATTGATGTGTTTTCAAAGTAATAGTGAATTGTTCCTGTGAATTACATAATTTGTAAATAACTACCTCAAAGACTAAATAAATGAATCCCTAAGAGCCACGAAAACTGACTTGATGTAAAGAAATTAAATTTTCGAAAGAAGTTAAATAACTAACTAATCTTTCACTTCGGTTGTTAGAGGATTCCGTCACAAAAACACAATTCAACCAGTATTACTCAACATTCTATGTAAACTATTTCGAATTTCTAGGTTTTTAATCAGCTAAAATTTGAAGAATTCCATGTTTCTATTGTATAAAAAACTAACTATCGAATTTCACAAAAGATAAAGAAAAAAATGTCAAAAGATATCTATTCCACAACTTTCCTAAAAATTTGTTTTTTAAGTCTCAGTAATCTATTCTTTTATCTACGCTATAATTTGTCCGATTAAGATCCTTTTGTTAGGTTTTTTAAGAAACGAATCTTCCATATCAACATTTGGAATGCAAGATCCAAGAGAATAGTTTTTAGGTTATTTTAAAAATTAAAAGAATGTATGAAGATTTTTATGTATTCATACTTATAATGTTTTAAAAACAAATTTTGCAAAAATATCCAAGATATTTGTTTTATACGTTTGATAAATTAATAGTGTTACAGGAACGCACACAAAGAAATTACTTTAAGTGCGTTTTGTGGACCTTAAGGATTCCGAAATAAATGGAAAACTTTTTTTTTTTTAATTTATATTAAATATGTATGTACGGTTAGATAGTGTTTTAAAATATATAGTCTTAACTGTTAAACTAGTTCTAAGAGGTATTCTTTCATAAGTTTAAGTTTTTTTAAAATATTTCAATACATCAATAAACGACCCATTATTATAATGGCCTTACCAAACCCGAAGGTTCAATGCCGATACCACCAAACCCCGCCTGCACAGACTCGTCCAATGTTCACCGTTCAAGCCCAAGCTCCCGAGATCAGCCTTAAAGCAATCTTACCATCGACGTTTCAGCCTAACTTTTGGACGCCTATCAGTCGGATCAGCGAATACCAACTTTCCGAATCCGATCCTTACCGAGCCCAACAACATTACTCGCACATTTGAGTCTCCGCGATGCTGTTATATTATATTTATATAAATTATATTCATAGGGTATAATCTCCGCAGTTCCGCATTGTGCAACCTTCTAATGTTCCAACAGTGGCCTCATCTCTCTGCGGACCAAATATTTTACGCAGTACCTTATTTTCGAAAACCTTAAGCCCTTGTTCATTCTTCAAAGTAAGCGGCCACGTTTCACATCCGTAAAGAAACGTCGGAAGAATAATCGTTTTATGTATTCTAATCTTTAAGTTTTTAGATAGAAGCCGCGAGATGAGTAATTTAGCAACTGAATAATAGCTCGACCCAAAAAACGAGCCATTAGATTTTAAAAATGTTAGTAGCCGAAATCAAAATTTTACATCCTTTGTACCACCAATAACCAATAAAAGTTTTTTTTTAAAATGTTTTAAACATTTCAAAGCATTTTTTTTATTATTATTTATTTACAACTCTATTAAAAAAATAATAGAAGAAAATCTGTTGGAAGAATACTAGTCGTAAATGTGCCTTATGGAAGAAATACACTATAGCTCTTCACCATCTACTTTAAGTTAGTAAGTCCCGAGCCCACTTTTTTTTTTTTAAACGCCTTGGCGGTTAATCAGGAATATGTAAGGTAGATAGGTTAAGGGGACAAGGGGATTTGAATGGGTAAAAGGTTTTGAATTAAAGGAGAGATATCTATTTCGGGCAAGTTGTGCGAAAAATGGGATGTTAAGGTCATTCAATAATGCTTTTCAATAAAAGTAGATTTGTGACAATAAAAGGGGCATTCAGGATTTTGGAATGAAGCGATTGGATGCACGAGAAATTAGAGGCCTTAGAAGAGCTCAACAAACATAGAATTTAAAATAGAAACAATAATTCAAATAAATATCTAGCAAGTATAAATCTTAAAAACAGCTGAAACACTATTTTTCAATAGATATATCTGCAATCATATCTAGGGACGTTTAAACAATTTTCACTATCTTCGCTTCGGGATTCCGAATCCGGCCGAGACAGAATGGTTTATTCTAATATTTCAGCCTTGATACATCCCTAGAGTGTGGAGAACCTTCTGGGGCACTTCCAGCCTCAATAAAGTGGATAACCAAAAATTGATGAAAAACTAGATGACTGTGTTTGAGCGATGCCTAATCACCACTCTACTCAGCTGTTAAGCATAAAAAAATACGAATATCTTTATGGATATATTTTTATTTTTTAAATACTTCGCTTGTCTGCCCTCCCACGTACGCCGTCCGCAGTTTTTTTTCAGAAAATACTTGACCAATTTTTTTTTTTAATTTGTCACAAAAATACCAGGGCATCCAACGATGATCCTAACACCAAGTCGTATTACCAAATTAGCTTTATAATGGCGGTATTAGTTTAAAAAAAGTTATTTTATTTAATAACTCGGTTTTTTTTAATGTTGAGAAAAAAAGTTATTAGTTTTTTTAACCCAGAAAAATAATCTTATATGGTCCAGCGAATACTTATAAGAAATGTGATTTCCTAATATTTCGGTTATTATTGTTGGCAGAAAAACAATGTAAAAAAGTTGTTTTTTTCTTTTTTTTTAAATTTATTCCCAACCCATCCTAACACCTTCCTTTCTACCTATGCTGATGACAATTGTGTGTTATCAGTCAATACTGATCCAACTATTGCCTCTCAAACTCTCCAATCCCACCTTGGAGTATGGTGTCAGAACTGGAGAATTAAAATAAATTCCAACAAATCCAACCAAATTACATTTACCCTTCGTCGTAAACCTATGACTTCCTGCCCTACTATCTCCTTCAATAATACTCCTCTTGTCCCGGTTGAACAGATCCGATATCTAGGACTGCACCTTGACAAACGCCTCACTTGGAATCCTCATACAAGACTGAAACGACAAGAAGCTGCACGACGTTTTCGACAACTTCAACACTTACTAGAAAAACGTTCTAATCTTCCATTTAACTACAAAAGACTCATCTACATGACTATCATAAGACCAATATGGACTTACGGAGTTGAGCTCTGGGGCTCTACTAAACCATCGAATTCTTCTCGTATCCAATCCCTTCAGTCCAAAATCCTTCATAAAATCCTCAATGCTCCTTACTTTGTCACCAACAAACTCATCCATAAAAACCTTAATGTTCTATATGTTGCTGATTTGGCCCGTACGAGGTATCAATCCTTCCATGACAAACTTCATTCCCACCCTAATCCTTTCGTTTCCATCCTTTCTTCCTCTTCAATTCCTGACAAAGGAAATGGCCCCGGGACCTTCTAGTTTAGAATATTATTAGAGTTCTTCCATTGGGAAGCTTCTCCACATGTGTTTCATGCCTTTTTTATGTTTCATTCAAATTTACTTGTTATACAGTTGTATATTCCAATAAATAAATATTAAAAAAAAAAAAATATATATTTATTAATCCACTCCTGCCTATACATCCATATGACAAAACGTTTTTTTTTTTTCTTTTTTTGTTCTTCATTTATTGATTTGCACCTGTGAGCAGTATTGTGACAATCAGCAAATAGGATAGAATAATAAACAAAATAATGACATGTTAGGCATGAGGAAATTTTATTTGAATGAAAATCGAAAGGAAAGAACAATAAACAGTAAAAAAGTTTATTAAAAAGGCTTTTGGTTTATTATTTTCAATAATAAACCTTTGTAATCGATCAAAAATAAATTACTCCCACTCAAAATTTGAGGGCTTAGGTTTCAAGACACGTAAAACCCAAAAAACGAATTAAAAAATAAATCCGTTTGGCCAGATTAATATACACCAAATACCGAAATTGGTTTTATATATTGCTTAATATATATTATTATTACCGATACCACCAAAATTCGCCTTCACAGACTCGTCCAATGTTCACCGGTCAAGCCCAAGCCCCCGAGATCAGCCTTAATGCAATCCTCCCATCGACGCTTCAGCCTACCTTTCGGACGCCTACCAGTCGGTTCAGCGAATACCAACTTTCTCGGAATCCGTTCCTCACTAAGCCCAACAACTTTACGCGTCCATCAATCCGCGATGCTATCAACTCAATTATATTCACAGGGTATAAACTCCCCAGTGGCATCATCTCTCTTCGGACCAAATATTTTACGCAGTACCTTATTCTCGAAAACCTTAAGCCGTTGTTCATCCTTCAAAGTAAGCGGCCACGTTTCGCATCCGTAAAGAACCGTTGGAAGAATAATAGTTTTATAAATTCTAACCTTTAAGTTTTTAGACAGAAGCCGCGAGCTAAGTAATATAGAAACTGAATAATAACACGCATTTCCCACCTTTAACCGGGACTTTATTTCTTCCTGGATTTCATTTTTTCTTGTTATCATTGAACCTAAATACTTGAATTTCTCTACTTGTTAAAAAGTATGACCTTAAATTTTATATATTGCTTAACTGTCTATAAATATCTTTATAAACAGTTATGTCCTAATATAGTTATTGGGAAATAATAAACCATTTTCAGCGTTTTCAACATCATTTCAAAATGTTTCTTTTCACAATGAGAAGCGGTATAGTCTCTTGGGTAGGGACTTTATACTCAACTTCTGTTCTTTGGATGTTGGGTTCAATTCGTTGGTGTTGTAGAAAGATATTTATAATCTTTGATAGTAAGGTAATGAGACCTTAGAGTAGGGAGTGTGATCATTCAGGTTCAATTATGTGGGTAATCGAAAATGGTTGAAAAAAAAAAACGGCTTAGCTTGATCTGGGCCTAATTACCTCCTTGCACGACCGTTTCACAATGAAGTAGAGCGAAATATATACTTATAATTTAAATCCTTATCGGTAAGACAGAATAGAAGAAGATGGGCGATGAAGCGGCTAAGTGAGGTTGGTATTCCTGGAGGACTGTTTCCTATATTTTCAACCCCCTGGCCCTGAATATCAAACAGACCCTCCATTTCCCTTTCTTCTCCAGTTTTCTTCTCTTTGAGTCCATAATTTAAACTTTATTCCCCCGCCCATTCTTTCTCTGTTTGTCCTTTATCGAGTGTATCGTCTTCCGAGCTCGCATTAATAAATTGAATTTGCCGATCCTCGTGTGTTCTGACAAATGCCTCGAAGATGGTATTCCGGGCACGTAGCCTTTTATTTATTTATGGTATTATTTCCACTGCTGAATTGGATAATATATATCTTGTTATTCCTTCTCATATTTCTTATAATATCTTGGAATTCCTAAATGTAAGACATTTTCTTCCGTAAGGCCTTAATTATCTTGGAAGTCCTTCACTACTACACTTATTTTAAAAAACATTTTTACTCATATTGGTATTATTTTTTTAATGATAGAGGCACTCAAAAGTTTAAAACTAGATTTTTACTTTCACTTACCTAAATATGGAATATATAGTAAGGGAAAGTATTGTGAACGTGAAAATTTTCGAATTCCAGTTTTCAACGGAAATACACGTTGTAGGGTCTCCTGAGTCCAAATAACCAAGTCCCGCAAAAAGGTCTGTGTGTGTGTAATAACTCCCGGGCGAAAACGAAAAGTCCTATGAAACTGAAATTTCATGTTTAAGACAACTATAGGTCCGAGATGTTACAGGATCTTTTTTATCAAAATCCGCTGACCGGAAGTTCTACTTTATACCATTCATTTTGCACCTTTTTCGATTTTCTCAAAAAAGGCTCTAATGATTTTGATTAAACTCCCGATATCGATGTAAAATATAATGGGCTTTAATATCATGCAGGTTTTATTCCAATTGGCATTGTCTGACAGGGCTTAAATGCCGATATTTTAAATTTTCTTCCTCTAAAGTACCTTTAATTTTGTATATTCTATAAAAATAACCATATCATCTTATCACCATTGCTAATAAACAGGTACATATATAAGTTGAACGAATTCGATACCCAACTAAAGGAGAAAACAGAAAAAATATTTTTTTAATGCAATTTTTTTATTTTAAACATAGCAACAGTAATATACACGTATAATATACCGTTGGAAAGCTAAAGATTTTAGAATAAATATTATCTAATACACAAGCTTGTAAAAGCTAATAAAGAGTGATGAAAATTCGAATAAAATAATTGATTATTTTAGATGATAATATAATTGATCTTTTAATAAAACACATGTTTCTAAAGAAATTCATTTTAATTAATTCTTTAATAGTTTCACTATTACTTTCACTTACTATATATAGTAAGGGGAAGTATTGCGATCGTGAAAATTTTCGAATTCCAGTTTTCAACGGAAATACACGTTTTAGGGTCCCCTGAGTCCAAATAACCAAGTCCCGCAAAAAGGTCTGTGTATGTGTGTGTGTGTGTGTGTGGTAATTCCCGGGCGGAAACGGTAAGTCCTATGAAACTAAAATTTCATATTTAAGACAAATATACGCCCGAGACGTGACAAAACTTTTTTCATCAAAATGAGCTTACCAGAAGAGGCACTTTATACTATGCATTTTGCACCTTTTTTAGATTTTCTCGAAAACGGTTCCGACGATTTTGATTAAACTCGCTATATCGATGTAAAATTTAATGAGCTTTAATATCATGTAGGTTTTATTTGGATAAAAATGGTCTGACAGGGCTTAAATGCCGATATTTTAAAATGTCTTCCTCTAAAGTACCTTTGATTTTGTAGATTCAATAAAAATAACTAGATTATCTTATTAACGCTGATGAAAAACAGGTAAATATATAAATTGAATAAATTCGATACCCAACTAAAGGAGAAAACAGAAAAAATATTTTTTTAATGCAATTTTTCGTTTTTGAACATAAGAGCAGTAATATACATGTATGATATACCGTTGGAAAGCTAAAGATTTTAGACAAAATATCATCTCATACACAAGCTTTTAAAAATTAATGGAGAGTGATGAAAAGAAGATAAAACTTACTGATTATTTAAGATAATAATATAATAGATTTTTCAATAAAACACATGTTTCTATATAAATTCAATTTGATTAATTCCTTAATAATTTCACGTATTTTTATCTCTAACTGTATTTGAAAATTCTTTCATTGATTTTAAAAATGGAGGTAAGTGAAAGTCGTGTGTTGCCCGCACTGGATTTCTCCTTTATTAAGTATTTTGAGGACAGCATCCAGAATTAACTTCTCTCCTACTGGTTGTAGTTGTTTAACATGTTTACGCTAGGGCGAATATATACGTTTGTTGCTGTGAGGCGGGATTGTGTTAGCTGCTTACGCTTTGTGAGGTGGGGCGACACTGTTCCAAGTTCCAACGCCAATGAGAGATCACAACAGTTCGAGGCATCCAAAGAGCTAAATGCGACATTGTAACAGTTTTGACGTACACATATTACATGAAAAAGAAATTATAGAAATACTTAAAATGATTCTTATATTGTAAGAATTAGGAATAAAAAATCACGCTCAGAAAATTCTTAAAGCAGAGTAATCAAATGAAGTTAACGCATAAGAGTCCTTTGAGGGAGGGTGTTGAAGATTATAAAAAATTCAATACAAATCCCTGTTGCTTGTAAATTCTACAACATATAATAACCTTATTTTTTAAAGACTAATTTTCTGAAAAAAGGTGATTCAACTGTGATGTATAAGGCCTATCTGGACCTACAGAGTTGAGCTATGGGGCTCTACTAAACCATCCAATTCTTCCCGTATCCAATCCTTACAATCCAAAATCCTTCGTAAAATCCTCAACGCTCCTTACTTTGTCACGAACAAAATCATTCATAAAGACCTCCAAGTTCTGTATGTAGCCAATTTGGCCCGTGCCAGGTATCATTCCTTCCATGACAAACTCCATTCCCACTCTAATCCACTAGTTTCAATCCTTTCTTCCTTTACAATACCTGATAATCCACCGAGGCGTCTGAAGAGAAGATGGCCTCGAGACCTTCCTGTTTAGATTGATTACTAGAGTGCTGCCAATGGGCAGTTTCTCTTCACGTTTTTCATGTACATATTCTTTATCATCATATTTACTTGATGTATTTTAGTATAAAGTTGTAAATTTTAATAAAATATAATTAAAAAAAACAAAAAAAAAACTGTGATGCACATCGCCCCACGAGATTGTTATTTGTTATTTGACTTACTAGTGGGTCACACCACCCACGGAATAGTTAAGTTTGACACGCCTGTGTAAACGGGCTAATACAGTTGTAAATTAGTATAAATAAAAACAAAAAAAGTCATATATACTTATATTAATCACGAATTTTCGTTCTAATTTTTTTAAACGGTTGTTTGTTTTTTTATTTTGTATATATATATATATATATATATATATATATATATATATATATATATATATATATATATATATATATATATATTATGTTTTATTTAATTTGACTTTATCATTGTATACTGTAAATATTGTGCGAATGGGATCTTATATCACTATTACTAATGTTCATATAGAAACAAATTGTAATATATCTCAATAAATAAATAAAAAAATAAAATAAAATAAAATAGAGCATAAATATTTTTCAAATTTTATTTAGAAGGCTAGAAAATTATCTCATAGCGAAGGAACAATGTTGGCTTGAATGTCTACCACGACGTTTATTGGCAGTTAGTGGGCCAACAAAGCAGCCTTCTTTTTGCCCATTAAGGATCACTCCGAGGGTGATAAAAGAGAAGGGAGTATAGATAATATAAGAAGTTTCGGGCTAATAAAAAGGCAGCTTTATAGGCCACTAAGGCTCTGGCTCCGTGTGATTGGGATGCTCTACTGATTACCCGTGTCTGCTTTTATTGCGCGGGGTCCAGTCTCCCTGATGAGTAATAAAAACTACAGCCCACACAATGGCTAGCGGCAGTTAATATCAAACTAACTTTATTTCATTTTCATTATGATTGATTTGCCGGACGATGTGTTTCAATAATTCGGAACCCCCCCCCCCCCAAAAATGATGAAATTCAGGCAGTCATAGGAACTGCCGATAGAAGTGAAAACTTTGTTGGAATTTCTATGAAAAGAAGAGAACGTTGGTAAAAGTAGATTATTTAGAGAATGCATGTTTTGTTATTATTGTTTCATTTGACTGTAAAACATCATAAACTTGTAGAGATAGGTATATCATTTTGAATCATGCTATCGTAACCTGAAAGTGACTGTAGACTGTTAAATGAGTCGTTAAACATAGTACATTTTCTTTTATTGTCCTGTCATTTGTATTTTGGAAATTCGGACCTTTAGAAAAATGCTTTATATGTGTTTCAGAAAACTGAGTAACTTTATGGTGCGGGGTTACCTGTTGCATAGTAGCTAGCATAACAGCCTCCTATGGCCAAGGTCTTGGGTTCAAACCCGATGGTGGTGCCAAGATTTTTTTAAAGGTAACTTTAAAAGGTGGTCTCTAGCCTGTGCGATGTAAGGTACTCTTTGAAGATCCCTACCCTATTGAAACCTGGATAGGCAAAATTTAGGACTGCCACTATAGCATTGTTCGAATAGCCACAGCAGCAGAAAGGGATGTTAAACAAACAAACAAACCTTATGATTTTGTGGCTAATCGAACGGGAGTCCTAAGTTTTGAGTATCCATGTTTAATTATAATCAAAAGTATTTTAGTGGCTGAAAAACCACGAATTGTACACTTCTAAAAATCCTAGACCCATCTGCCGGGTTAGGAACAGGATTTAGCATGTTTTGAAGTTGCCTAAAACGGCGGGTTAAGTCTCACAGAACGCTGTACAACGTACGTTATTGTTTATTTAGGTATAACTTCAAATTTTATACTTTAAAAATTTTTCATACTCAGCCTCTACTGGCTAAGACCAGTGATGCGGCTGAGAGAGAGGCGCTGGGATCTCTTGGATTCCGCTTTTTTCCTCCACAAGTGGAGGGAAAAGCCCAATCTGGGGTCCCTATAGCACTTGTATATATTGTATATAGTTACCATTGTTTGTATGATGTTTATTTATTTGCCAACTTTTTATTTATCTCAATTATAGGTGGTTTTTTAGATTTGTTTCGTTTTTTATTGTATATATATGAATTTATTTATTTTCTATTTTATGTTATTTGATTATTATTGTTATTTTCTGTATATATTGTATGAATGTAGTCTCATATCAGTATTACTATTGTTCATTCTGAAACAGATTGTAATAATTCTCAATAAAAAAAAAAAAATTCACTAAACTTTATACTTTAAAAACATTTATCATTCTGGTCTAAACAATTACAAGATCTTCATATATTCACGTCTATGATAATAAAACTAATATAACATTGATTACAAGTGCGGTAGCACATTTAGTATTACTAGTGACCGGATTCCCATGATTTTGCACGTTCCATTTGCTTGCGTGTATCAGCTTCAAACAGTCATCCCGTTCATGTATTTAAGATTAATATATTAAAAGTTTATACTGCACGAAATTGCAAGTTTTCCTCTTTTTGGGAGTAACTGCAATGTTTTTATTTATTTTGTTTGCACTTATGGATTAAATTTGATTATTAAATTTTAATATCCACGACTAATCAAACCAAATTTCCGGTAATAAAAATACACAAATATACTATTAAATAGTTTGCAATTTTTCTCTTGTGAAATATAGAAATAAAATATCAGTTAAGGATAGATAAAATAAACGGAAATATTTGTAAGTCAGTAGTATTTAGTACGTAAACACATTTGTCTAACATAAGGTAAAGTCACAAAGTAATTAACTATTGAAAGGACGAATCAGAAAAATATTTGATTGATGATCATATCATAATGGTTTAGATAATTTTGTGTTTTATATAAATGTATATAGATAAGTATATAGATGTTTTAATATATCATTTGTTATTTTTAACTAAAAGTAAGTAATTTATCAAAGAAACAACTTTTATTCTTATCTATAGTTTCTTACTAAACGAAACTATAATTTTAGGTAATAAGTAATAAGAAACTAATGTTAATTTTAAAAAATCGGCTGTAACTTTATAGCCATATGAATGTCTACGTAGGAGAATTATAAAAAAAATAATATTATTGCCTTTTTATAAATACCCTCAAAATATTTTGGTATTGTGCACTATTTTGTGATTCTTATTGCATGATTTTGCACGTTTCGAGGTTTTTACTGCACTTATTTTTTTAAAATTTTTACTGCACTATAATACGATCTCTTACTATAATACTATCATATAAAGCCAGATAAGTCATGAACAACAAGAAACAAATACAATCACATGTTTTCTAATAGTATTACTTTCACTTACTATACATAGTAAGGGGAAGTATTGCGATCGTGAAAATTTTCGAATTCCAGTTTTCAACGGAAATACACGTTTTAGGATCAACTGAGTCCAAATAACCAAGTCCCGCAAAAAGGTCTGTGTGTGTGGTAACTCCCGGGCAGAAACGGTAAGTCCTATGAAACTGAAATTTCATATTTAAGACAACTATACGCCCGAGACGTGAGGAAACTTTTTTCATCAAAATGAGCCTACCAGAAGAGGCACTTTATACTATGCATTTTGCACCTTTTTTCGATTTTCTCAAAAACGGTTCCGACGATTTTGATAAAACTCGCTATATCGATGTAAAATTTAACGGGCTTTAATATCATGTAGGTTTTATTTAGATAAAAATGGTCTGACAGGGCTTAAATGCCGATATTTTAAACTTTCTTCTCCTAAAGTACCTTTAATTTTGTAGATTCAATAATAATAACTAGATTATCTTGTTAACGCTGATAAAAAACTGGTAAATATATAAACTGAATAAGTTCGATACCCAACTAAAGGAGAAAACAGAAAAAAATATTTTTTTAATGCAATTTTTCGTTTTTGAATATAAGAACAGTAATATACATGTATGATACACCGTTGGAAAGCTATAGATTTTAGAAAAAATATCATCTCATACACAAGCTTTTAAAAATTAATGGAGAGTGATGAAAAGAAGATAAAACTTACTGATTATTTAAGATCATAATATAATAGATTTTTCAATAAAACACATGTTTCTATATAAATTCAATTTGATTAATTCCTTAATAATTTCACGTATTTTTATCTCTAACTGTATTTGAAAATTCTTTCATTGATTTTAAAAATGGAGATAAGTGAAAGTCGTGTGTTGCCCGCACCAGATTTTTTTTAATTGGCCCTATTAACACTATTATTCATTTGACCGCAAAAAAAAAAAAAAAAAAAAAAAAAATTGAACGTGACTTTTAGACTGTAATCAATTACTAAACCAGGTTGTTTGGCAAAAAAGGTTAAATACTACTAAACCTATTGGAGGCTTTGTTTTTGACAGAAGTTTGTGGGAATGTGAAGCGAGCAATTAACTGAAACAAAGCGAAACGACAATTAGAGACTTTCTGTAATAAACCTTCGTCAAGGCAATTTTGGCATGATTGCATTTCGTCTGTCCAGGATCGTCAGCGGATAAATCTCTTTTTAAAGTTTTAATTTTTTTTTTTTTTTTTTTTTTTTTTACAGATTTTTTCAGACTGCGTTTCGTGGATCAGTTGAATACATTACGTGATTTCCTCCAACGCAATCGTAAAAAAAAAAAAAAATAAAATAAATAAAAAATAATATATATGTGATGGGCCTGATGTGTGTGAGGGAGTGAGGTTATAACACACAGCTGGTGGGAGCAAAGAGGTTATGTGAAATGGATTTGTCACTGCCTCAAACATGTTTATATTTTAGTTTTCTTTATATTTAATTGAGGGTCATTTTTATTTATTATTTTATTTTCTGTGTTTTATGATAGTAGAAAGATTATTTTATTTTACAGTGGCAAATCCATTGCAACCTCTCACCAGCTGTGGTTTTTGATCTATCTGGATTAGTGTGTGCTCCTCATATTGCTTTCCTTTTTTTATATTCTTTTATTCTTCATTTTATTCAACTGTCTGAACAATAAAAGAACCATTTGAACCCGTAGTGCCAGGCTGTAGTCATTTCGCCCTCACCTCCTCTAAAGTGGTGACCCCGACGGTGAGTGTTGAACTATTTTTTTCTTCTCTTTCTCCTTTTTTTATTTTTCCCTCAATATCTTTATAATGCCGTTTGACTTATTAACGCTGGACTTAGAGGACAAGAAAGTGGAGGTGGAGTCAGCATCGGCCCCCAATGCGCTGGCGAGATTGCCATCTTTTTATAGAGAAGAGCCAGATCTGTGGTTCATTCAAGCTGAGGCGGTATTCAGCTCATGTAAGATCAGCAATAGTAAGAGCAAATTTCAGCTGATTATCGCCCAGCTTGATTTTCAGACTCTTCGACAAGTCGCAGATCTGGCTCGTAATCCGCCTGTTAATGAGCCCTATGAAAGGTTAAAAGAGCGGCTACTTTCCAGCTTCGGGCAGTCAGATAGCTGGAAGATGAAGAAACTCCTGGAAGAGCAGAAATTGGGCGATCAGAGGCCTTCCCAATTTCTGCGAGAGATGCAGCAGCTGGCAGGAGAGAAGGTCCCGGAGGACATGCTTAGTACTTTGTGGCTCCGGGGGCTACCTGAGGGAATGCAGGCGGCTTTGGCTGCTACCGATCATACTGATCTGACCAAGTTGGCCCGCATCGCAGATAAAATAGCTGAGATTCAGCAACCCCCAGGTAATCCGATTATGGCTTATCAGCCGGAGCCAACTCCGGGGCCTTCAAGAAGAGATGGAGGAGACATAGGTGCTGCCATCGAGCGCCTGACTGCCGAAGTAGCCGCTCTCAAAGCGCAAATGGGGGCCAGGACAAGTCGGCGAGACAGCGGATCGCCTAGTCGGAATCGCAGGGGCTCTAGAAGCAAGAGTAGACGGCGTCTCTGTTTTTACCACGAACGCTTCAGAGATAAGGCGACCAGATGCCGTCAGCCCTGCGACTGGAAACCGGCTAGGGCTTTAAACTAGTCATAGCGGCGAACAAGGCGGGTCCCGTCGCTATGGCTAACAACCGTCGACTCTTCGTCTCTGACAGAAAGTCCGGGGTCAGATATCTGGTGGATACTGGAGCCACCCTATCTGTCTACCCGGTGACGAACAGAACGAAGTCCACCGAGGAGTTCATGTTGTATGCTGCCAATGGGACGCCCATTCCAACGTATGGCACCATTGTCCAGAACCTTGATCTGGGGCTCCGGCGGAAAATGTCATGGCGATTTATCGTTGCCAAGGTTAGCCATCCCATCATCGGCGCGGATTTACTTTTTCACTACAACATGATGGTAGATCTCGCCGGGTGCCAGCTAGTGGACCAGAGGACGGGGCTGACATCTAGAGGTAAATTGGCGAAGGTACCGGTGCCCACCATCTGCTCAGTACCTGCAGGAGAATGGTACTCCGCCCTGCTGCGCCGGTACCCTTCTGTGACTCAGCCTTCGTCCTTTATGACAGAACCGAAGCACGATGTCGTCCATCACATTGAGACCAGGGAAGCCCCAGTCACCGCGAGAGCCCGCCGCCTGCCACCGGGAAGATACAACACCGCCAAGAAGGAGTTTATGCAGATGATGGATGAAGGGATCTGCAGACCGTCGAATAGTCCTTGGGCCAGTCCGCTGCACATCGTCGAGAAGAAGGATGGAGGTATCCGGCCCTGCGGCGACTACAGGCAGCTCAACGCTAAGACGGTCCCGGACAGATACGCTGTGCCCAACTTGGCGGATTTCAACGTTAATATGCACGGTAAGAAGATCTTCACAACCTTGGACCTTAACCGTGCATATTACCAGATTCCGGTGGCAGAAGAGGATATTCCGAAGACCGCCGTCATCACACCTTTCGGCCTCTTCGAGTTCCTCCGTATGTGCTTTGGTCTCAGGAATGCATCGCAAACCTTCCAACGGTTCCTTGACCGTGTGCTTCGAGGGTTGGACTTTGCCTGGTGGTTTCTCGACGATATTATCATCGGCTCAAGAGATGAAGAGGACCACAAAGCACATATGGAGGAAGTGCTACGGCGGCTGCAGGATCACGGCCTCACGGTGAACCTGACGAAGTGTGTCTTCGCTCGTCAGGAGGTCGAGTTTCTGGGACATAGGGTGAACTCCTCCGGCATCAGCGCCCAGTCAGCGAAGGTGGAGGCCATAGTTTCCTATCCTAGGCCGGCTACTATCAAGGACCTGCGGCGTTTTCTGGGTATGTTTAACTTTTATCGCATACCCAGAGCGGCGGAAATGCAAGCTCCGCTCAACAGGTTCCTTGCTGGAGCGAAGAAGAATGACAAGAGGCCAGTAGAATGGAACATCAAAGCCGTAGAAGCGTTCGAGCGCTGCAAGACTGCCATCAAGAACTCCGCGGTACTGGGACATCCTAAGGCTAACGCTGAGCTTGTCCTGGTATGTGATGCCTCCAGCACAGCTATGGGAGCAGTCTTGCAGCAGAAGGATGGCGACGTTTGGCGGCCTCTTGGATTTTTCTCCAAGGCTCTCGCTCCAGCGCAACAGAAGTACGCCACGTACGACAGGGAACTATTGGCCATCCATCGCGCCATCAAGCACTTTCGCCATTACCTAGAGGGGAGACATTTTGCTGTCTGGACGGACCACAAACCGCTGGAACAAGCGTTCTATCAGAAGCCAGAGACAGCGACGCCCATGCGGATTCGGTTGGTGAACTTTATCAGCCAGTTCACAACCGACATCCGCCACGTACCCGGGGAAGACAACGCAGTTGCCGACGCGCTCTCGAGGGTTGAGGACATCGACTGTACCGAGGACTATGAGCGCCTTGCGTCCGAGCAGCAGAAGGATCCGTCGGTTTCTGGGCTTCAGAAGAACAGCCGTCTTCAGCTTCGCTGGATCCAGCCTCCCGATACAGCCTCGTCTGTCCTCTGCGAAATCTCTACGCCTCAAGCGCGACCATACGTTCCTGAGTCCATGCGAGAAGAGATCTTCCACCGCCTGCATGGGCTCAGTCACCCCGGGATACGGACCTCGAGGCGGCTGGTCACGCAGCGTTTCTTTTGGCCAGGCATGAACGCCGACGTCTCGAGGTGGGCACGCTGCTGCATTCTCTGCCAGCGATCGAAAGTTGTCCGTCACACAGTGACTCCTCCAGGTACCTTTGCACCCAGCGGAAGGATGGAGCATATCCACGTGGACATCGTTGGGCCTCTGCCACTCTCCAACGGCATGCGTTATTGCCTCACGATGATAGATCGATTCACGCGTTGGCCTGAGGCGTGCCCGCTAGAGGAAATTACAAGCACCAAGGTAGCAGAAGCAATAGTGGGCACGTGGATTTCCCGTTATGGTACGCCTGCAAGGATTACTACCGACCAAGGGCGCCAGTTTGAGTCAGACCTCTTTATTAGCCTCACTCGCGTCCTTGGTATCCAGAGGAGCAGGACTACGGCGTACCATCCTCAGTCCAACGGGTGCGTGGAGCGGTGGCATAGGTCCCTTAAGGCATCCCTAAGGGCAACGTTGGGAAATATGGGGTGGACTAAGGTGCTACCCACCGTCCTTTTGGGTCTTCGGTCAGCGGTGAGAGAAGATGTTGGTGCCAGCGCTGCGGAAATGGTCTTCGGCCAACCACTTCGCCTCCCTGGAGAATTTTTTGAACCCTCTGAACGGCGGGAGGACGCGGAGGCGACATTGAAGACGCTGAGGGAGGCGATGAAGATGCTCCGGCCAGCTCCGCACCGCAGCAGTACGGCTCGCACCTTTGTTCACCGCGACCTCAAGGACTGCACCCACGTTTTCCTTAGGGATGACACCGTCCGACGCCCACTGACGCCGCCTTACACCGGCCCTTATCAGGTTCTCTCGAGGGAGGAGAAGACATTCAAGCTGCTGCTACCGACAGGACCGAAGACCGTCTCCATGGATCGCCTGAAGGTAGCACATCTTCTCCCGGGACCGGCAGAGGACAGCGGCAACAGGGATCTGCCTACTCCATCGCCCTCTGGTGTGGCCAGCGGCAAGTGCGATCACCCCACTCCTTCTCCCACATCGGCGGACTCCGGACCTTCAAATGACCTCGACTCAGAACAGCAGGACACATCACCGCCTTATCGCACCCGGTCTGGTCGGGTGGTAAAGCCTAAGGTTCGTTTCTGTGCCGATGTCATTGGGGGGGAGTGATGTGATGGGCCTGATGTGTGTGAGGGAATGAGGTTATAACACACAGCTGGTGGGAGCAAAGAGGTTATGTGAAATGGATTTGTCACTGCCTCAAACATGTTTATATTTTAGTTTTCTTTATATTTAATTGAGGGTCATTTTTATTTATTATTTTATTTTCTGTGTTTTATGATAGTAGAAAGATTATTTTATTTTACAGTGGCAAATCCATTGCAACCTCTCACCAGCTGTGGTTTTTGATCTATCTGGATTAGTGTGTGCTCCTCATATTGCTTTCCTTTTTTTATATTCTTTTATTCTTCATTTTATTCAACTGTCTGAACAATAAAAGAACCATTTGAACCCGTAGTGCCAGGCTGTAGTCATTTCGCCCTCACCTCCTCTAAATATATATATATATATTTAAAAAAAAAGTTGGTGCTAGCACCACAAGGCTTTCACTTACCTCTGTTATAAAAATTAAATGAAGTTTTAAGGGAGAAAAAAAAAAACGCTGCAAATTATTACAGAATGGTTTATTATTTCCAAATAACAATATTAGGGTATAATTACTTATATAGCTGTTGATAGGCCATTAAGTAATATAAAAAGCAATAATTGATTGGATAATATCATATAACTACCGCTAATTTCAAAAAGGCAATATATCAGCTAATTGTAAACCAATATCAATGATAATTGGTATTTATTTATTAATTAGGTGAAACGGATTTTTTATTCGGATTCTACGCATCTTGGAAAGTAGGCTCTTAAACTTTGAGCGAGAGTAATTTCTTTGTTTTTTTTTTTGGTCGATTATAAAGATTCATTATTGAAAATAATAAACCAATAATAAACGAATTAATTAAATTGTATTCCGATATAAACATGTGTTTAATTAAATAATCTATTATATTATTACTTACAACAATCAGTACGTTTTATCAGCTTTTCGTCAATTAACTTTTACAATTTTGTGTATTAAATTAAGTTCAAAAACATAAAAAATGCACAATAGATATTGTTTAGCACTTTTCTTTGTTAGTTAGATGTCGAATTCGTTGAATTTATATATTTACTCGAGTTTTTTATCGATGCTAATCTGATGATACGGTTAATTTTTTTAAATCTACAAAATTAAAGGTACTTTAGAGGATGAAAATTCAATATATCGGCATTGTCAGACTATTTTAAGCAGAGTTTAACCTACATGATACAAAAGTCCTTTAAATTTTACATCGAGTTTAATCAAATTCGTCAGTGCCGTTTTTAAGACAATCGTAAAAAGGTGCAAAAGACATTGTATAAAGTAGCGCTTTCTCGGCCAGACGACTTTTATTAAAGAGTAAAATCTAGGACGTCTTGTTTTCTTAAATTTGAAATTTTATTTTCTTAAACTTTCCGTTCTCGTGCTAAAGTTAACACATGGGCAGTCACACAAGCTTTTTTTGTGGGACTTGGTCATTTGAACTTAGTTGACCGAAATACGTGTATTTCCTTGAAAACTGGAATTCAAAATTTTTCATGTTCGCAATACTTCTACTTTCTATATATTTAATATATAGGTATGTGAAAGTCGACATTCATGTTCACTTCCATACACAGAGAGGGTAGATTCGCATTAACAGACAAACGTAAACCAGAAGCGGAGACTTACAAAGGAAGGCGTTAGGATCAGAATAGTGTGCAACAGCAACTTGCATAGCCAATCCAGGAGAAATGTCATTGCTACCGAAACAATGTATGCCAGAGATTACAAACTAATCAATGATAAAAAAATAAATAAAATAACCTGGTTATAAGATTTTACTTCAAACCGCAAAACACAGAATTGTTATAATTTAAAGTTAGCGCTAGATAAATATTTGTTAAAATATACATAATGTTGTTTATTGTATATTTAATTAACGTCCCTTTATGCTACTTTAGCTAATCGGACGAAGATACAGTGGGATTCCTACATTTCGCTTGTCCACGTTTAATTAGGTAAGCTATCATTAGCGAGAACCTGACAAGCTCGAGTCCACCTCTTAACGTCCCCTCCGAAGGACGGCATAACTAAGGATTTTTTTTTACATATTTGGGTTTGAACCCGGGATCTTAGGCATAGGAGACTAACCACTATGCTACTAGTAACCCCATATCCATAATGAAACAAAATATTGTCCAATGTCTTATGCCTGGTCATATGTGTCTTTTTAGCTCATTATTTTCAAAATGTTTGAAAATGACCAATTCAAGGATAGTGATTGTATATTAGCAGTCACTTTTCAGTGACCATGTATTTTTATTACAACTATAGAAAGCTATATATTATTGGTTTTAAAAATACTTCACGTCTATGTAATTTAAAAAAAAAATTCCTACGGCACTCCGCGGACCACTTACCACTAAGATTAACATGTGATTTTCTTAAGCCATATCAAGCTGATTTTAATTTTCTTCTTTTTTTTTTTCAGAAAGCTCTCTTCGTTTTGGAATGTGAGCACTCCAGAGCCTGGAGTGTAGACTCCAAGTGCTCCTACAAACTGGAAGAGGGAACATAGTATAGGATGGAACACATTAGAACTTGGCTCACACCTGAGCTCCAGCTCCGGGCTAATGCTCTCCCGATTTATGAAGCAACTTAGAGCTCACGTAGTGGGTATACACAGTTAAGGTCTTTAGTTAGCGCTATCAGTGTAAGTATATATTCTGAAAGCTATATCATTAGTGCCTTCTATAATCTAGCCAATCAAACATATTACAATATCGAATTATCTAATGGAGGTTCAAAGGTACTTACTTACCTTGAAAAGAAGAAATACAAATATTTATCTAGGTTGGTTACTCAGAATGTTTATTTCATTTATGATAATTATACCTAATCAGTATCATTTTTATGACAAAAGCTTGTCATTTTTTACTTTCACTTACTATATATAGTATTGCGATCGTCAAAATTTTCGAATTCCAGTTTTCAACGGAAAATGCCATTTTAGAGGTCCTCTGAGTCCATTTAAGATAAATATACGCCCGAGACGTAACAAAACTTTTTCATCAAAATGAGCTTACCAGAAAGAGCCACTTTATACCATGCATTTTGAACCTTTTTTCGATTTTCCTCAAAAACAGTTCAGACGATTTTAATTAAACTCGCTATATCGATGTAAAATTTAATGGACTTTATTATCATTTAGGTTTCATTCTGATTAAAATGGTTGACAGGACTTACATGCAGATATTTTAAATTGTCTTCTTCTAAAGTACCTTTAATTTTGTAGATTCTATAAAAATAACCATATTATCTTGTTAGCATTAATAAATAACAGCTAAATATGCAAGTTGAGCGAATTTTAAAAACGACTAAAGGAGAAAACTGAAAAAATATTTTTTTTTTAATGCAATTTTTTGTTTTTGAGAATAAGTAAAGAGCAGTAATATACATGTATGATATACCGTTGGAAAGCTAAAGATTTTAGAAAAAATATTATCTTATACTCAAGCTTTTAAAAGTTAATAGAGAGTGATGAATAGCCGATAAAACTAAGTGATTATTTTAGATAATAATATAATAGATTTTTTAATAAAACACATGTTTCTATAGAAATTCCACTTAATTAATTCTATAATGGTTTCACTTATTTTTATCTTTAAATGTATTTGAAAATTCTTCAATCGATTCTAAAAACGTAGGTAAGTGAAAGTCGCGTGTTGCCTGCACCAAATTTTTAAACAGTTAATCTGTTCAGCTGTTATACACAAAATAAGTAAACACAAGTTCTTTGTACATACAAATAAACGAACTGAAAATAAATACTTCAATGTTAATAAATTATTGTGGATATAATTAGTTGACCGTTGAGATGTACTGGAAGGAATAAGTCCGGATGGCGGTCATTAAATGAAACAACTAAATAATTTCAACTATTTTATTGTTTGCCAACGTTTCGACCCCTATTGTGGGTCATCATCAGGGCTATAAAGATACAAAAAAGATATATTCAAAATTAGATTAAAATATACTATTTTAAAAACTATTGCCTAAGAGAATGTCAATATTATAACATAAAAGGAACTAGATGTGTAAAGAAATTGATTAATTAAATTACAATGACAAAGGTATACTAATGAGAGAGCTATACAGAGCAGATAATGACTAAAGATAATGCACAAATATATAAGGAAAAAATCAATGAAATAAAAAATCTGGTGCGGGCAACACACGACATTCACTTACCTCCATTTTTAAAATAAATGAAAGATATTTCAAATACAGTTAGAGATAAAAATACGTGTAACTATTAAGGAATTAATGAAATTGAATTTCTATAGAAACATGTGTTTTATTAAAAAATCTATTATATTATTATCTAAAATAATCAGTTAGTTGGTTGGTTTATTTATTTAACGTCAGTTTATGCTACTATGGCTAATCGGACGATGCTACAATGAGAGTCCTAAATTTTGCCTATCCAGGTTTTATTAGGATAGGGATCTTTAACGAGTACCTGACATCGCACAGGCTCGGGACCACCTTTTAACGTCCCCTCCGAAGGACGGCGTAACTAAGGATTTTTTACTCCCATATAAAATCCTAGGACCACCTGCGGGTTTGAACCCGTGACCTTTAGCATGGGAGGCTGTTACGCTAGCCACCCAGCTACAAGTGATCCCATAATCAGTTAGTTTTATGTTCATTTCATCACTCTCTATTAAATTTTAAAAGCTTGTGTATGAGATAATATTTTTTCTAAAATCATTAGCTTTCCAATAGTATATCTATCATACATGTATATTACTGCTCTTATGTTCAAAATCGAAAAATTGCATTAAACAAATGTTTTTTTTGTTTTCTCCTTTATTTGGGTATCGAATTTATTCAATTTATATATTTACCTGTTTTTTCATCAGCGTTTACAAGATAATATAGTTATTTTTATTGAATCTACAAAATTAAAGGTACTTTAGGGGATGAAAATTTACAATATCGGCATTTAGTCAGACCATTTTAATCAGAATAAAACCTACACGATATTAAAGACCATTGAATTTTACAACGATATAGCGAGTTTAATCAAAATCGTCGGAACCGTTTACGAGAAAATCAAAAAAAGTGCAAAATGCACTGTATAAAGTGCCTCTTCTCGTAAGCTCATTTTGATGAAAAAAGTTTTGTCACGTCTCGGGCGTATATTTGTCTTAATTATTAAATTTCAGTTTCATAGGACTTACTGTTTCCACCCGGGAGTTACTACACACACACAGACCTTTTTGCGGGACTTGGTTATTTGGACTCAGGGGACCCTAAAGCGTGTATTTCCGTTGAAAACTGGAATTCGAAAATTTTCACGATCGCAATACTTCCCCTATAGTAATACTTCCCCTATATATAGTAAGTGAAAGTAAAAACATTGAAAAATGGAGTACAGTAAAGATACGTACCGTGTTGTAGGCGAATGGAAACTAGGTACAATTTGGTAGGATGGAATATAGGCAGGTAGATAGGAAAGTACGTACGAAAGGTTGGGAAAATTTACCCATTGTTGTCAGATCCCGTCAAAAAATGCGGTACGTATTTTCCATTTTACCCAACCTTATATGTTTTTATTAGTAGTAAAATACACGTCGCGCTTAATTGGAATCGGCCTAAGAGTCAAAGAGTACTATAGACCTGATAGATTTGGACATGAGCAGTCAATCTTGAACTTTTTTCTCTCACAAATCCTTCTTCCCCACACCACAGCCATTGAGGAACGATGTCAGTACTGTAGGATTAAAATAAATCCTAAAAAATCCCACCAAATTACCTTTACCCTTCGTCGAAAACCGATGACCTCCTGCCCCACTGTATCCTTTAATAAGACGCCACTCATACCTGTTGAACGAATCCGATACCTAGGACTCCATCTTGACAAACGTCTTACATAGAACCCTCACACGAGACTAAAACGACAAGAAACTGCCCGTAGATACCGATTACTACAACACTTACTAGACAAACGTTCAAAACTTCCAATTCACTACAAAAAGCTCATTTATATTACTGTCATCAGACCCATCTGGACATATGAAATCGAACTTTGGGGCTCTACTAAGCCATCTAATTCCTCCCGCATTCAATCCTTACAATCCAAAATCCTTCGCAAAATCTTAAATGTTCCTTATTTCGTCACAAATAAAATCACCTATAACGACCTTAATATCCCATTTGTGGCAGACCTTTCTCGTACCAGATATACTTTTAATTCCAAACCCATATAAACCCTCTCTTGTCCGCAACCTATCAACCTCACATATTCCTGACATCCCTCCAAGGCGATTGAAAAGAAGACGGCCTCGGGATCTACTTACTTTAATAAACATCGAAGTACTACCGCTGGGTAGTTTCTTCATAAGCCTTTATAATTCACCACTTATATGTATGTATATATATATATATGGATATGCATATATATGTATATAAGAATGTTATTGCGAAATTGGGTACATTTTTTTTTCTAAGCATTTTTTCGTGTTCATATCTTTAAATTGAAATGACTCAGAGCTGGAGCTGATTTTTATTTATTTATTTTTTTTACATCTCTATTTCTCTGCTTCTTTTTGTTTCTATCTTTTATTGTTTTGTTTTTTTATGTTAATATAATTTATTTTTAAAGTTTTATTTCTTTTTTAGTTAGATTATAATATTTTTAAGTTATATATCTTTTTTTTTTATTCATTATATAAATTAAGCTGGTACATTACTATTTAGTTTGAATTCAATTATTATTATTATTTTAATCATTGTATTGTAATGTTTTTTTTTTGTATGATTTACCACCTGTAATTGGGCCGAGGCCTGTTGGTGGATGATGTAAGATAAAATAAAATAAAATAATTTCTACTTATTGTATTTTACATAAATATGCATATACAGTTGTAAAATTCAATAAAATATAAAAAAAAGTTTTTCCTCGACAGTTGAAAGAATATATAACCTATAACCTACAATATATACATAGCACTTTAATTAAAACCGGCTTCGGCTCTTTAATAGATATACTTTCCGGCAATTTGTGCGGCTATAAGGTATTCCTTTCCAGTTCTCGAGAAACGGCTGCAGCAATAAAATATCTTTAATGTCTAGAGATTACAGCCTTCAGTTTCTCCTGCCCTCTCGCTCCTTGTGTTATTATATACCCCGATAAAATATCGCCTCTGCAATTTATAGAAATAATAAGAATATAGGAAAAATATAGGAATGCGTGAAATCTTGGCGAAGGAAAGGATCTTAAAACAAATTGGACCGCTCTATTAAACGAGGACAAGATAAAAAATATGCACTCGATCGAGGAGCGAAAGAAGAAATTTATGACACGAGGGAGAATCGGCTCTTAGTAAGAGTAATAATTCAAATGGCGAAACTTTCACACGATACGAAAAAAAATCGATCATTTTATTTTAAAATTTTCAAAAATGAACCTTTCTAATGATGTAACGTGTTTTTTTTCCCCAGCTGTGTTTCGTCTAGCCGTAGGATTTAAAATTGATCCTATTTAATTAAAATTAATTTAATCCTATTTAAGTGAATTCATATTTATCCTATTACCTATGTACGGTGTCGCTATCTATGGTGATAATCGATGAAATATGGAAACCTACAATTTTAAGTCATTCTCTTAAGCACCCTCGTACTAAACTGAGCTCTATTAGTTCAAAAGTAATCATTATTTGAGACATATTTTGGAATGTATGTAGGTGTTTAACACTGGTAAATGTGCAACAAAGAGATAACCTCATTTTCTCTTTCATGAAAACAAATAAAACATAGGAGTTGATTTGTGACAATATCAACAAAGGAGCATTCAGGATTTTGGATTGTAAGGACTGGATGCGGGAGGAATCAGATGGTTTCGTAGAGCCCCAAAGCTCGATTCCATATGTCCAAATAGGTCTGATAATTGTGATGTAGATAAGTCTTTTGTAATATACTGGAAGTTTTGAACGTTTGTCAAGTAAGTGTTGTAGTAATCGATATCTTCGGGCAGTTTCTTGTCGTTTCAGTATTGTGTGAGGATTCCAAGTAAGGCGTTTGTCAAGATGGAGACCTAGGTATCGGATTTGTTGGGAGGAAGTCATCGGTTTGCGGCGAAGGGTAAAGGTGATTTTGTGGGATTTATTGGGATTTATTTTAATCCCCCAATTTTGACACCATTCTTCAATGGCTGTGATGTGGGACTGAAGGGTTTGGGATGCAGTAGTTGGATCATTATGGAGATAAGACACACGTGTCATCAGCATAAGTATTGAGGACAGTTCGAGGATAGAGTGGAATGTCAGCTGTATAAAGAGAGTAGAGGATAGGAAATAAGATACTACCTTGAGGCACTCCAGCAGATAGAGAAAATGTGGATGAGTAGAAAAATTTTTATAAAAAATTTACCTTAAAGGTTATGCCAGTAAGTTAGGAACCAACTAAAATTAATTAAAAAATTATTAGTTTTAAAACAAACGAAAAATTATATGGAATAACAATCAAAAATTCAACTTAAGATGCTTTTAGCGGGGACCAAAAATTCAGAGATAATAATAAAATATCGGACGCTTATTCGCCAAACGAAATAAAAGAAAATTAAAGAAATTATCTCCAACAGCCAAATTACTGAGTATATCTTTTCGGTTTCCATCCCTTATTTATACCGTCCTTCGGTGGGGACGTTAAAAGGTGGCCCGAGCCTGTGCGATGTCAGGTACTCGTTAAAGATCCCTATCTTAATAAATCCTGGTAAGGCAAAATTTAGGACTCCCACTGTAGTATCGTCCGATTAGCCTTAGTAGCATAAAGTGACGTTAAACGAATTAACAAACAAAACATATGTTTTATTTTGAGGATGTATAGTCGAGCGTAGAAACTATTATAGGTGGATAATCTGGAGTCTTTTTTTTTTTTTATATTTTTAATTTTGCTAACATTTCGCCTCAACCTTGTGAGCAATCATCAGGGCTAAAAACATCAGAACAAAAGAGATACATATTAATGTGGTAATGAAAATATTTTAAACTAGCTGTTGCGCGCGACTTCATCATCGTCAATTTCAGTTATTATGATCGCTATTAAGACGTTTTTAAAAGAATATATTGGGTTGTCCGAAAAGTTCGCTGAGAAATTTGGACAACAATTAAAATTGAACAGCATAAAGTTTATTTATTTAATCTACAAAATAGTTACCACCGTCAGCGATCACTCTTTTCCAACGCCTTGAAAGATCCATTATCCTTTTTTTCCAAAAATCATTGTCCTTCCTCCTGAAGAAAAGTAAAAGGTCCGTTCTGACGTCATCTTCTGAAGAGTAGGATTTCCCCTATAGAAAATTTTCGAGGGAACCGAAAAGTTGGAAATCCGAAGGAGCAATGTCAGAAAAGTACGGCGGGTAAAACCTTCCACCTGAAGCTTAATAACTTTTGCCGAGTTAAAGACTTATGGGACCTAGTGTAGTCTTGGTGCAATAGCACTCCTTTCCGACTCGCCAACTCTGGCTGTTTCTCTTCAATTGCTGCCATCAATCGATCTAACTGGTTCCGTATTTATAGTTTGGTTTTGTAGAAGGAGCTCAAAATTTATGGGTCCCTTCCAATCCCACCAAAAGCCGGCCTTTGGTGTTGCAAGCGGCGTCGTTCCAGGCAGCTCCCAAGATTTTTTTCGGCTGGTGTTGATGTAGAGAATCCATTTTTCGTCACCAGTAACAACTGGTTTCAAAAGTGGATCCTCCACATTTTTTCAGCAGCAAATCACAACATAAAATCCTTTCAAAAAGATTCCTTTCACGGAGCTCATGAAGAATCCAAACGTCATAACGACAGACGTGCCCGGTCTTCCAAATTGAAATCTCCAAATCTAAACCGCGAAAACCACTTCTGAACAGTGCTATCAGCAATTGAATCGCTGCCTGAATCTTTCTTGCAGTTTGGGCTACGTTTTCCCTTTTTGAAAAAAGAACAGCATATTATAGCGAAAATGAACTGATAGTCACTCATGTTGGCTTGCAATAAACTACACTACTGATCCTTAATAAAGACGAATTCAGTGTGTAAACATAGTTAATTCCATGAGGATTAAAGGCATATAAATAAACATTTGTCTCGTGATTCATTTTAAGTAGAAAAAACAGAAGGTTAATTTTATTTAAAAAATTCTACCAACTTTTCGGACGGCCCAATATTTAAAAGTATTTCTGCGTAAATGATATTTTAGGTTTTATTTTCTTATGGCAGAACATACTGATTTTCTCCGCAACCCGATCTCGGCGTAAGTCGATTCCTACGTGTTTACATGCTTGCCCATGTGATTAATTAATTGTTACGGCAAAAAATAACATAACGGGAAATTGAATTATTTTAAAATTAAAAGGTAAATCATTTGGAATCATTGGGTTGCGAGGTCAATTTTCTCTGTTTTTTTCCCAGATTTTCGACTGATTCTTCAGTCTTATTGGTCGCAGCGTGATGTTATATAGCCTATAACCTTCCCCGATAAATGGACTATCCAACACAAAAAGAATTTTTCAATTTGAACCAGTAGTTTCTGAGATTAGCGCGTTCAAACAAACAAACAAACTCTCTAGCTTTATAATATTAGTATAGATGTTGTGACAATGATAACATTTGAAATAAAACAGAAAATATACCAACATATTTAAATATTATAGATACAAATAATAATAATATTATAAACTTGTACGATATTTATATCTATAATATTTAAGTATGTTATCATTGTAGCTACATTCAAAAAATTTTCATTATCATATTATCATCAATATTTTTAAAAAATATTATCTGATACACAAAGTTGTAAAATGTACTGATAACAACTTAATGTAGTTATATTGTTTAATCTAAATCATATGTTTCCATCGTAAATGAATGTACGTTTTATTAATATCGACTTAAAATATTTTACAAATTGAATTATATTTATTAGTTTTTAAATTGATTTTAACAGTCGAGGTAAGTAAAAGTCGTCCAGATGTTTTATTTATTAATTCTGACAATTATCATGAATTTGATTTTAATCTCAGTTCTTGTAGTTTCTGGATTAAATTAATATCTTAATCTAAACAGATAGAATCTTAATTGCGTTAAATTATCATAACTTTGCCGTAACGGTGCAGCTTTCTTCTAGTATACCCCCTTAAATACATCTTGTTTAATTTTCATATTTGTTTTTAATATTTTTATATTGTAACCTTAATGAAATCAAATTAACCTTAACAGCGAAGGTACGAGAAATTCGTGTCATGCACCAGATTTTTTTTTCTTTTATATAAGTTGTAATGCATAGAAATAAATCTGTCGTTTAACTTGAACAGTTAAATATGTAGAGGAGTATTTATAGAAAAACCTGCATAATTTTCTTGAAAACCGAAAGTCTTCCCAAAAGGACATTTTGATATGAAAATTAAATTATAATATTTTCCCCTGCAACTCTCACTTGAGTCATATTTACAACTCACACCAGTGAGTATTAAATGATGCATATAGCGGACAGTTAGGAACCCTAACCAGGACACGATATCGCCTATTGAAAAACTTACAATAGGATTTCACGGCCCGTGAGATGCACGGACGCAACGAAACGTGAACCGGCCCGACGGTATTCACATCCCGACGAGCTATTAACAAGCCCTGCACTTGCAGTGCTACGCTTCGGTGCTCTGCTTCTTGTCAGGTTGTGGCTTCCATCGAGCATCCCAATCGAGTACTTTATCGGTTTGTTTGTCATATAAGTGTGTGAGTTCAGGTATATCAGGCTTTATTGAACGGTACTGTATATCTTTATCATGAATGAATACTATTGGGTTGTGTCACATGAAATGTCCGTTTTAAAGGTAAAGGATTTTTATTAAAAATACGATATGAAAACAAGATAATTTTATTCGAAGTATTTACATTCTTTTTCTACACATTTTTCCCAACGTGACACCATCTCTTTTATCCCCGAACTGAAAAACTCTGAGTTTTGAGGTGGAACCAAATCTGAAAACGCACTTTTCACTTGATCATCCTTTTTAAAAAGTTTTCATTTGACGAAGTTGTCTAAATTCCCGAACAGGTGGTAATCTGTTGCAAACAAGTCGGGAGAATATGGTGGGTGCGGAAGAACTTCGTAGTCCAGTTCTTTCAATTTTTGCACGGTATGTTTTGAAACATGCCACTCAGTAAGATCATGAGGTACCCATGTATCGAGCTTTTTTACTTTCCCAATACACTTTAAATATCTGGAAACGGTAGTTGCTCTTGCATTTAGTTGTGCTGAGAGTCCTGTAACTGTTTGGTAGGGGTTTCCTTCTACTGTATTTTTGAGGACATCGTTGTCTATTACGGACGGAGGTCTTCCTCGGGACAAGTTTTTCAAGTCGGTATCCCCAGCTGAAAACTTAGCATACCAACGGCGAATGGTCCGTTCATTAACACTCCCTTCCCCAAACGCCTTGCAAATATTTCTAGCGGCCTCAGCTGCTGAATGGCATGAGTTTAAACTCGTACAAAAATATTACTCGAAAATCGCGTGATCTATGTTCATATTTGGAGGTATACTAAAAAGCGGGTAATTGATTGGGAAGCTAATGTTTATAATACCAAGGTAGAGGATTAGTAACTGTTTACTTTAAATATGTAAAAATTTGGAAGAAGACAACAAAGACCTGCAAAATCTTTTATGTATTTCAGAAACTATAAAAACGGACATTTCATGTGAAACAACCCAATCGTAGAACGTAGACAGAATATAAAGAGAAGTTGGAGGGAGGTGAAGTCATAGGAAAACGTAAATAAGAGAGCTTAATTTATTTGAGAGACGTTTTGGTCTTTATCAGGGCTAAGAAAAAAATAAGACAACAACGAATACAATAAAAAGAAAAACAATAATATGAAGGATCAGATGATTCTGTTGTTGTTGATAGATAATAACTTAGATAATAGTAAAAAAAAAATATAAAAAAAAATTTAACAAACGGTCCAAACCAGGTTCGGAGTCAGTGATAAATTTTGATAAGTTTTTAAATGGAGGCCATGGAAATAGGTTTTATTTTAAAATTTAAGTTATCTTTGAAGATACAAAAACATATTTCATGAATTTTATAATCAGGACACTACCATTAACAATGAAAAATTTTACTCATAACTTAGTTATTTTTTAATAAAGATAAAAATATGTTGAGTTTTTGGATCAGGACACCGCGACGCAGATAAAACAACAACAAACTATTGAACATTATAGTCAAGCCATAACTCATAAGAGATGAAATTCCCTAAAACTGTGGTATAATTATAGCGAAATAAAAAATTAAAAGGGTTAGTTAGTTTATTAGTTTGTTCGTTTAACGTCACTTTGATGCTACTATGGCTAATCGGACGATGCTACAGTGGGAGTCCTAAATTGTGCCTATCCAGATTTTATTAGGATAGGGATCTTTAACGAGTACCTGACATCGCACAGGCTCGGGACCACCTTTTAACGTCCCCTCCGAAAAATTAAAAGTTTTCTTAAATCGGAAATTTTAATTAATTTAATTAAAATCAAAAGAAAACAAATAAAAGTACCCCTTTAAATTTAAGGTCTTACCTTTCAAGATAAGTAGTAACAGAATAATAACGTAAATAAAAACCACTTGTCGGTTTTTATTTAACCACAGTTCCACTAATTAGATCTATTTAATAGATAATTAAAACTAAAATACATTAATATCAGTTTGTGAGTTGGAATTCCAGTCCAAATTAATGGGGATTCACTCACCCTTGGTTATGTGAGACCCGTCAGCAAAAAGGTGGATACTCACAAAATTAGGCATAGGGATTGATGACCGAACACTACAAAATTCATCAGAAACGTGAGTGTAATCTTCTAGAGTCTACACGGTCTGTCGCGCTACTGGAAAAAAAAAATACTTTAATATAGTAATTTGTATTTGCATATTTGTGATAGATTTGTACATAATAAACCATTTTACGATAAATTTCAGCGTTTATAGAACCATGTTTAAAAACAAATTGTTTGTTTTTATTCATTAAAATTATCTTTAAGATAATTATTCCTTCCTAGTTTAATGCTTCGGAATAATAATAATTGGTTATTGGTTTAAGAAGTTACTGTTCCTCACACAACTTATATGCATGTGTATATTTTTTTCATCACATTGGGAGTTGAGGAGGTCAAAGCGACATGATTATACATTGCATTATCCCATGAAAGCGCGAAGTCTTTCACAATATTTGAAGAACTGTAACCTACAAGAAGTCGTGATATACTTGGCGCTCGCTTCACGAAGTTGACCCGTGTACTAGGAACCGTGAAGATAACTGCTACTAAGCGTTATAATCTTCCTTAGGGTCAAGAAAAAAAAAATAACAACCGAAAATTGCCAAGCTCACCGAGCTTAGGAGCTAAATATTTGAAATAACCCCCAGGCAATAATAATCAGAACGTTCGACGCTAAAAACACCAGCAAGCGTTATTTCAATGTAAAACTCTCAACCAGAAATAGTAACATATATTATGAAAGTTCCAGAATTCTTTCATCGGAAATATACGTTTTAGAGTCTGTTTCTGAGTCTAAATTGTTAAGCCCGCAAAAAGGTCTGTAGCAAATAAAAGTACAAACCTGTAATTAGACATTGGAGACGAATATCTATTAAATATCATTTAGTTTTTTAATATAATTTTAGGATTTTGGGGTCACCTATAGCATAGTGGCTAATACAACAGCCTTCTATGCCCCAAGTCACGGATTCAAACCCGTATGTCCGTCTGTTTGTGGTAAGTCGAACACAAAAATGTTAAGTCGTATAAAAAAAAATTTCGTATTTTAAGAGCGTCTATGTCTAACATGTTACTGCAACATTTCCTTTAAAACGGCCTACCTATTTATACCATACATTTAGGGGGTGACCCTAGAGCATGGAGACTCTCCTGGGGCGGACATACCCTCTATAAAGTGGGTACCGAAAAAATCGGGGAATAACCTGCCGGCTGAGCGTGATCAAGTCCTTATCACCTAACTGCACTGCCGTTGGCCTAGAAACAGTACAAATCTCTTTATGTACTGAGCCCAAGAACCTTAATGGGATGTAGTAGTACAGGTTTTTTATTTTATTTTTTTGCGTCGTTTGTAAAAAAATACATTGCTATCAACTTTTTCTTATAGAGGAAAATTCAATTTTCTGTTATCTATTTACAGATTTACTTTATAATAACATATAAATAAACTGAAGCAATTTAGATGTATTGGCTTATTTGTGTTTTTCATTCATACTGATGATTTAATATAATAATAAACAGGAGTGAACATTGAAAATAAATATATTTCTTCACATTAATGCTTATTTAAAATCATAAGTACATTACTACCAACAAACTCATCCATAGAGACCTGAATAGATACACCTCCTTTCATCGATGCGAAAAGAATTCGATGGTTTGGTATACCTCCATAGCTCAATGCCATAGGTCCAAATAGGCCTGATAATTGTGATATAAATGAGTTTTTTGTACAAGTAGGAAGTTTTGAGCGTTTGTCAAGTAAGTGTTGTAGTAATCTGTATCTACGAGCAGTTTCCTGTCGTTTCAGTCTAGTATGAGGATTCCATGTCAGGAGTTTGTCGAGGTGGAGTCCTAAGTACCGAATCCGTTCAACAGGAATAAGTAGGATATTGTTTAAGGATACGGTGGAGCAGGAAGTCATAGGCTTACGACGTAGAGTGAAGGTGATTCGATGGGATTTATTAGGATTTATTTTGATTCTCCAGTTTTGACACCATTCTTCAATGGCTGAGTCATAAATATGAAATTTCAGTTTCTTACGATTATTCGTTTTTGCGCTAGACTTACACAGATACCTTTTTGCGGGTCATTTGGACTGAGGGGACCCTGAAACGTGTATTGCTGTTGAAACCTGAAATTCGAAAATTTTCAAGATCGATATAGTTTACAAATTGTTTACCTATATTCCATATATAGGTAAGTAAAAGTAAAAATCATAAGAATTGATTTTAAGACGAAAGGATAGTGAAATTCGTGTGTTACACGCACTTTTAATTATAGTTTTACTGTGCTTTAGGAAGATATAGTAAACACTTCTAGAAGGCACGCAAAAGAGGTTACCGCCAAAGGCGCCCCATTTAAAGGCCCTATTCGGCAAGAAGAGGAGATAGGGGCACTGAGGAGCCAGAATTATTGCAAAGCCTAAGTGAAGGTAAAAAGAGGGCTCGGCTACTAAACCCTTCCTAATTACACTCGGCAACGGCTCCTTCAAATCTCCACTCCTCCTGCCTAATGTTATTAGTCCCTCTGGGCTGTATCTTTCTTGTCTTATAGGGGAAGGAGGTGGGAGCGCTTTATTATTGCAGAGAATATAGTTTCTACTAGCAAATTACCTGCCAAATAACTAGAAATATGTTGATTAATACTCGAAGACTAGGTAATATCGATCCCGAGGAATGAATCCCACCTAGGAATCAACTGTTTTTCCTTTCACTTAACTATATATGAAATACACAGTAAGGGAAAGTATTGCGATCGTTAAAATTTTCGAATTCCAGTTTTCAACGGAAATACACGTTTCAGAGTCCCCTGAGTCCTAATAACCAAGTCCCGCAAAAAGGCCTGTGTGTATGTTTGTGTGTGGTAACTCCCGGGCGGAAACGGTAAGTCCTATGAAACTGAAATTTCATATTTGAAACAAATATACGCCTGAGACGTTACAAAAACCTTTTTCATCAAAATGAGCTTACCAGAAGAGCCACTTTATACCATGCATTTTGCACCTTTTTTCGATTTTCTCGGAAACGGTTCCGACGATTTTGATTAAACTCACTATATCGATGTAAAATTTATTGGGCTTTAATATCATTTAAGTTTCATGCCGATAAAAATGGTCTGACAGGGCTTAAATGCCGAAATTTTCTGCCTATAAAGTACCTTTAATTTTGTTGATTCTATAAAAATAACTATATTATCTCGTTACAATTGATGAAAAACAGGTAAATATATAAATTGAATGGATTCGATACCCAACTAAAGGAGAAAACAGAAAATATATTTTTTTAATGCAATTTTTTGTTTTTGAACATAAGTAAAGAGCAGTAATATACATGTATGATGTACCGTTGGAAAGCTAAAGATTTTAGAAAAAATATTATCTCATACACAAGCTTTTAAAAGTTAATAGAGAGTGATGAAAAGAAGATAAAACTAACTGATTATTTTAGATAATAATATAATAGATTTTTTTAATAAAACACATGTTTCTATATAAATTCAATTTAATTAATTCTTTAATAGTTTTACGTATTTTTATCTCTGACTGTATTTGAAAATTCTTTTATTGAATTTAAAAATGTAGGTAAGTGAAAGTCGTGTGTTGCCCGTACTAGAATGTATTTCTCTAGGATTATCTCAAATTCTTATATTGATTTTAATAATGGAGGTAAGTGGAAGACGTCTATTTCTGGCGCAAGATTTTTTCCCTTTATACTTGCAGGGTCATTTCATATATTCCCGAGCCAGAGAATATATAAAATAACCGTTCTCGAAGAATAGAGTATTAAGGCTAGTCAGACTGACAGTTAAAGCGGCTCAGATAGACCCGTACGTTTCGGATACATTATGCACGCCTTGAGGAAGGAATCAGAGCCCATGTATGTGAGCATACATTCTGTATTATATCATACATAATATATACATTCATACATATGTAAGTTTAACTCTTTCAAGGCACACTTATGAATAAAATTCCGGCCTCTTCACAACATCTCTTTCCTTTTCATCGCTCTTCTCAGATATTTCCTCGTCTTTTTTTTTCTACATCCACTTATGAGCCTTCTTTATTATATCTTAAATTCAATGCTTTTCTATTTTTTTTTTTTTTTTTACTTTTATATTGCAGTTTCAAATGTCTTGGATACTGTTTCTTACATATAATAAGAAGTTTAAAATAATCGTAAACATAATTCTACAGAATGGAAATGAGATAGAAATTACCTCTATAAAGAAAAGAAAATTAATCTGAAAAAAAAAATCTGTATGCCTTTTTATGTAATGTTTTAATATAAAAACAAGTACTTTACCCTCTTCGGTAGCTATAGAATAAAAATAAAATTATTCTAAAAATATTTGTATATACGACAGTTCACATTATCTTCGTTATACTAACATTTTATCAATTTATTATGACCCACACTCAGACTCTTTAAAGTGGGTACCCAAAATCAGGGGGAAATAGTCTTTATTCAACTCACTGAAAGGCCATTGGTCTATAAATTTTATGAATCTATATATGTACTGAACCCAGGACCCTTCATTAGCCCTAGTATTTAAAATATATAATTTAATCTCTAGGCGCCTTTTTTTGGGTTTATTATGTTTAATGCTAAATCTTTGTAACCGACCAAAAATAATAAAATAAAATTCCTTTATCGACATTTGAGAAAATACGTTTCAAGATACATAGATTACAAGTAACGAAAAAAAAAATTATTCGAAACGTATCTCCAATACCATTAAACCGATTTTCTTAAATACACGTGCATGCTATGACGAACCTAACTCTTCGACGTTGATCTCAGATGAATAGTTTTAAAGTTGCAGCCGATTATAAATAATTTAATTCAATAACTCAGTTATTTTTAATTAAAAAAATACTAAGTTTTCTAATTAGTATAGCCCGATTAATTATTAATAAATATAGGGAAAAAAAGTTTGTTTTTAAAATATTGCGGTTTGAATTTAGTAGTTGTGACTGGTCATTAATTTATTGCTACACATATACATGAGATAGCATTAAACATGAAACAATTGTTTCTATAATCTTGCATTCAAGGTTCAAAAACTACACAACTAAGAACGGTTCTTATTTTATTCGGTTTGTTACTATTTATATTTTTAATGAACTAATTGAATCCTTTACGTAATATTGGTTCAAAAATCTTGCTTACTAAATAGAATAATATATTTTGCACGATGCTGTACATTTAACTATTATAACCTCCCTCTTTATTAATCACATATGTTTATAAGTTTATGAGCTTACAAAAACTTTATATCAACTTCTACGATTTCTTATATTGCATAAAAACTTTTCTAAAAAATTTCGCTTTCCAACGGTATATTATATATATATATATATATATATATATATATATATATATATATATATATATATATATATATATATATATATATATATATATATACATATATATACATATAGTATATATAGAATAGAATAGAATAGAATAGAAGTATATATACGTCTATATCACTACTTATGTTTCAGGAATAATTTTTTTTTGATGACTTGGTCACAGAGAACCTATTTTTCCCGTTAAAGATAAGCTACACCAGTGACGCGGCTGAGAGCGAGGGTCTAGGATCTCTTGGATTCCGCTTTTTCCTCCACAAGTAGAGGGAATGGCCCAGTCTGGGGTCCCTATAGCACTTGTATATTTTTTATATAGTTATGTTTGTTTGAATGATGTTTGTTTATTTGCAAACTTTTATTTATCTCAATTATAGGTTAATGTTTTGATTTGTTTTGTTTTTATATTTATTATTAGATAGATAGATAGATAGATAACTGTTTTTTTTATTTTTTCTTTCAGCATATTACAACAAAAATATAACATATAAAAAAAACATTAATAGAACTATGGTCTTTTAGACCGTCTAGTCCGGAGCCGAACTGTTCAATTTTATAATTTATATAACAGTAACTATATTCATATACGATACACTACACAATAACAGTAAAACAAACTCACTCACTTATTCAACTATATCATTATCAGACTCAAAACAACCAAACAATAATAATAAACAATTTTATATATATATATATATATATATATATATATATATATATATATATATATATATATATATATATATATTAATATATTATAATTTTTAAATATAGTTAAATTCTTTTATAAGTTTATATCTGTAGGGCCATGCTATTTTACAATATTTATATACAGCCATCCAGTTCTGTCCATTAAGATAGTTTATTACTTCATCGGTGTTTAAATAATTCTTTCCGAAACACCTTACTCTAATTTCAGATAAAATAGGGCATATGGCGAGGAAATGAAACGTATTTTCTACTTCTTTTCTATTACAAAGAGAGCAAATCACATTGTCATTTGACCAAAATCTATTATAGTTGAGGTATACTAATTCACATCTTACTTTAAATATCCATTTCGCCCCATTAAAACTTAATTTGGTATCAAATAAATATTGTGTCCCATAATCATAGTCTAAATTTTTATATACAAACATTTTTTTTGAGACTATAGCCCTTTGTAAACATTTTGATCTATAAATACCTGTCAGAGATTCCCTAAATTGCTGTAAGTTTAGAGCCCAGTTATATTTGTGGTCAAGTTGAATGTCAATAGAAATATTATGTTTTTCAGCCAGTTCTCTTATATCTTTAATCCAGAAAATATTTTGTTTGATGACTTCATCATTTATGATATATGGCAGTCTATTGTTTGGTAGATTTTTAACTTTTAGAATGTAGTTATTTTGTATTTTTAATGTTTCTATGAGCATTGGGACTATTTTTGTTTCGATGTGCAGCAGGTATGAAGGTGTGGCTTGTGGTAGGCTAAATAATTTTTTAATAAAATAATATAAAAGTTTTTCATTTTCTATATATTTCTTACTTCCCCATGCCTGAGCTCCATATCCTATGAATGATTTAAAAACGGCATTAAATACTTCAAGTTTTGATTTATAGGGTATACTATTGTTTAAGAGGAAATTTTTCCATATGGAGTTGATTGCCATTTTTGCTTTTGATAACTTCTGCTGTAGATGTTTTTTTAAGGATAGTGTGGGTGTAAGGATAATACCTAGGTATTTATATTCATTTACCACTTCAATTTCTTTGCTATTGAAAAACCATTTTTCATTTCGCCCACGTTTACCTCCTCCATTTCTGAAAATTACTATTTTAGACTTATTTAAATTGACCTCTAAATTCCACATTTGACAATATTTTTCCATATCATTTATCATTAGCTGTAATGATTTAGGGTCAGTTGCTATCAATGTGATATCGTCCGCATATGCCAGTAATTTATTTTCCTTTCATTCAAACTAATGCCACCGCATATATTTATTATTATTTAATTCTATATATCATTTATTTGTATTTATCTCAGTTATAGGTTGTTGTTTGTTTTCTTATTTTGTACATATATTATATTTAATTTAATTTGACTTTATCATTGTATACTGTATATATTGTATGAATGGGATCTTATATCACTATTACTAATGTTCATATAGAAACAAATTGTAATATATCTCAATAAAAAAAAAAAAAAAAAAAAAAAAGATAAGCTAAATTATTAGTATTTCCCTTTTAAACCTTCAGGAAAGAAAGCCCTAATGATAGTAAAAACTGTATGAAAATGTGGTTGACCGTTGAGAAATTAGATGAGGAAGATGGTTGGGGGTGCGGTCATAAATTAGAAACACACATTTAAAATAAGTGCTATTTTAATTATGTGCCGACGTTTCGGCCTACAATGTGGGCCTTCATCAGGGCTAAAAGAAACAAGATAACAATCAATGTAATTATAGACTTAATAATGCGTTAGGTATATAATAATAATATGACAGTAATAAAATATGGGATAATAATTAAAATTGAATGTAAAATGATAATAAGATGACAATTATAAAGTGGTTTTGATGGTGTTCGTGGAAACAAAAATAGCGTTATAATTTTATATATACGGAGATTATAAATACATAAATTAAAATGTTGTATAATACATGGATCGTTTAGGTACTTTTTTTTTACCGATTATTGCTCCCGATGAGTTTCCAGTTAGACTATATTTCCCACTAATAATCGGTGGAGAGGATGTTTTAGAGCTTCCGATGATATAAAAGGTGGATGAAAGAGAAAAAACGGCGTGCAAAAAAAAAAAAAGTCCGGTTTTTATGAAGCGCTAAAAGCCCCATCACAAGTTTTGGATGAAAGTGAATGGAAGGAGGGACTACTGATACAGGAGGCGAGTCAATCAACCGCGATGGCTCCTTTCAATCACTAACGACCAATTCATCTCGTCATTCTCTCCCTCCATTGGCTTCTACCTCTTTGTCTTTTCAAATATCTATCCTAACTTCTTAACGTAATAATTAGTAAGTAATGAAAAGTACAATTGATAAATGAAGATAATCTGGTGCGCGCGATGCACAACCTCTTTTATTTATTTTTTTTTTTTTAATCAACCTTTTTTTTTTCTCTCTTTAACTTACCTTTATGTACAATATATAGTAAGAAAAAGTATTGGGATCGTGATAATTTTCGAATTACAGTTTTTAACGGAAATACACGTTTTAGGATTCTGTGTGTCTAATATGATTACACATGTCTCGCAAAAAGGTATGTGTGTCTGTGTCCGTGTGAGGTAAGTTTAAACTGAAATTTCACATTTAAGACAACTATAAGCCTCGGATACAGTAACTTTTTCATCAAAATCAGCTAACTAGAAGAGGCACTTTATACCATGCAGTTTGCACCTTTTTACAATTTCTTTTAAAAATGGCTCTAACGATTTTGATTAAACTCTCTATATTGATGTAAAATTTAATCGGCTTTAATATAATTTAGATTTCATTTAGATTTAAATAGTCTTACATGGCTTCAATTCTGTGTTTTAAATTTTCTTCATCTAAAGTACCTTAAATTTTGTAGATAATAAAAAACAAAACAATATAATCTTATCACAGGTAAAAATAGGTAAATATATAAGTTGAACGAATTCGATCTCTAACTAAAAAAATAGAAAACTGCAAAATATTTGTTTAATGCAATTTTTCGGTTTTGAACATAGAGACAGTAATATAGATATATAAAATACCGTTGGAAAGCTAAAGATTTTAGAAATAAATATTTTCTTATACAAAAGCTTGTAAAAGTTAATAAAGATTGAAGAAAATCCGATAAAACTAACTGATTATTATTTCTGATAATAATATAATAGATTTTTTTAATTAAACTTATATTATATCCGTCAACTTGCAATGTATTACCACAAATATTTTCTTTCCAAAAAAATAAAAATTAATTAGGGATCAAATTTGACCGACACATGACTTTTGCAGGTCAATTTAGAAAAAAACTACATAATGTTAGAAACAAGTCGTACAGACTAGCCCATCTCCTCACCTCGCCACACTTAACTTTGCGACTGAAATTCCTTATTTACAGCAGCTTCATCCGGCCAGCTTTGCTGTATGATGCTACTGTTTCCTCATATCACACAGCACATAGCGATGAAATTGCAGCAATTTCAAAATGGGGTAGTCAAAAGAATATGCAGAGGCTCTTCACTCGGGAAGGAAAAAGCTCTCAATGCCCATAAAATTTTGAACATCCAACTGTACAAGAATTGATTAAGCGACGTCAGGTCAAGTTTTTTGAAACTATTGTACAAAACAAATTACTGATCCGCTAGTTTCTAGCTTAATACCTCCACCAGCCTCAAAAATGTGGCAAAGTGCTGTCGGACCAGATTAAATTATTATTGAATAACATAGGCTTAAGAGGTAATTTTAAGGACACCTTATCATTTTTAAAAAAATTAAGAATTCCGTCATTTCTTAAAATGTACACAGGTTACAGAAAAAGGAATAAATCAGCAATGAAAACGAAAAATTAGGAATTGCAGATTAAGGAGTTAAGAAAAAAACAAACAATTACCACCACATCAGTTTTTTAAACCAGTTCTATAAAAAATAATACGTTTTGTTCAGGAGAACAATACAGTTCTAGAATGAAAGTAGAAACTTTTTTATTTAAAATTGTTTTATTAAGAGATAATACAATCTGCCACCTTCTGGGGCAATGAGTATTGCAGATAGAAGAAATCATTCATACCATATGTACATTGTAAATAAAATTAAAGAGAAAAAAAAATAATAAAAGACTAATCAAATAAAAGAAAAAAAAAAATAATATTATATATATATATATAATATATATATATATATATATATATATATAACACACAAAATTAAATAAATACTATAAAGAAAATAATAATACCAATCTTGTTCACATTCATATCTATTTACAATATTTACAAACTGCCCCTGGGATCACTGGATCATACCTCGAGATCCACTAGTGGATGTCGATGCATAATGCCAGAAGATCCCAGCGCCTCTCATTCAGCTGCGTCACTGGTCTTGAGAGCCAGTGGAGGCTGAGCGAGGGCGCTAGAGCCACATACACTCAGGGCATGAGTGGAGAAGCCAGCCATTGCCAGCACTCCAATGACATATTTACAAGAGATCTCTGGGCCACTGCCGCTTTAACCTACGAGGAGGATTATAGGGATGTTTGGAACTGATAGGGAGTGTGCCAAGGGTTTAGGAAGGTGAGTAAGCTTCTGATGGAAGATTGAGAATTTGGATGGGATTAAATCAAGGACAAATGGGATATTCTGGTCATGGTGTAAGGTTTTGTTGGTGACATAATATGGGGCATCGACTCTTGTTCTAAGGACTTTAGATTGGAAGGATTGGATACGTTTGATATTCGAAAAGTTTGCTGTTCCCCACAGTTCAAGTCCGTAGGTCCAAATGGGTTTAAGAATAGTCTTGTAAATGAGTAGTTTGTTGTCCGTTGAGAGGTGTGATTTCCTATTTAGAAGTCTATATAGCTGGCCATATCGTCGATTGAGTTCTTGCCGTTTGAGTCTAGTATGGGGGTTCCATGTCAGTCTTTTGTCTAAGAGAAAACCAAGGTATTTGACTGTGTCAGAAAAGGGAAGGGGAATAGAGTTAAAATGGACGAAAAGGCAGGATCTGCGTCGAAGGATAAAGGTGACTTGCTTGCTTTTTGATTCATTGACTTTGATGCGCCAATGATTGCACCACTGTTCAATCAGATCGAGATGTGATTGGAGGTTTGAGGATGCCATAACAGGATCTGGATGGGATGAGAGGATAGCTGTATCATCGGCAAATGTTGCCAGGAAGTTTTCAGGTAAGGTGGGAATGTCTGAGGTGAATATGATGTAGAGTATAGGACCTAGGACACTACCTTGTGGAACACCGGCTTCTATCGGATGACAACTTGAGAATTCAGAACCACAACGGACTCGGAACGAGCGGTTAGAGAGGTAGGATCGAAGGATTAGATATAGGGCTTGGGGTAATAGGGTTTTTAGTTTAAAAAGCAAGCCATCGTGCCACACCCGGTCGAATGCTTATGCTATGTCCAGAAAGGCACCTGTGCAATATTGCTTGCTTTCAAGGGCATAGGATATGTGGTCAACAACTCGAAGACCTTGGTGAACAGTTGAGTGACCTGAGCGGAAACCAAACTGGTGAGATGGGATTTTGTGGAGTTGGATTAACGGTAGGATGCGTTTCAGAAGGATTTTCTCAAATAATTTGGAAAGTATAGGGAGCAAGCTGATTGGTCTATAGGATGATGTATGATTAACAGGTTTGCCCGGTTTAAGGAAAAGTATAATGGTTGAGTGTTAGAATGAAAGTAGAAAACTATCTCGATTACTAAGATCTTTATTGAGCTCTTTATAAACACATATTTTCAGATTGATCCTAATTCCATTTCCACACACGCTCTAATGACCGACGGAATTTGGGTTTATGTTCCAACGTTTGGGTAAACTTTGAGGTTTCTCTTTCTGTAAGAATACCTGAAAATGAAAACATTGGTTGGAACAAATGTCTGAAACACTAATTTCACGCATTATACTTTTAAAAGAAAGGAAACATTGCGCATGATTTGATAGTTTTCTAGTGAGATAACAATACATCATAATGAAAATATTGATATCGGGTAATCAGATAGTGAAGTCATTAATCTTTTAAACGGCTCCTACTGGACTGTCCTAGTAAAATGTTTAAGAGAAGCGTTACGTTATAGAGCTTTTATAATTAACATGAAAAAAAAAAAAAAAAAAAAAAAGAAAGACATTTGTTGAAAAATTTTACTTTCGATATTTAAATAAGTAATTCCTATAGTTTATTAAAATTTACGTTTATAATTGGTATTTTCTTTACTGATCTGTTTATTAGTTTGATATGTGGTGTTACGATTCCTTTTTAATTATTTACTTATCTAAGTGTAATATTACAATTATTTCTTCATTCGTTTATTTCAATTTATAATATTTGCAACTCTGCTGACGGAGTAATCCAAAGTAAGAATGTTTTTATTTTGTATTTATAGAAAAAAAAATGTATTATATTATAAACAATATATTATTATTATTATTATTATTTGATATCGGGCAATCAAGATTAGATATTATAACTGTTACATGAAGTACAATTGTTAACTACGGCTCAAAATCGATTCTTTTACATTTTTGTTTAAATCATTGGAAGTATGTAAATAAGAAAAGAAAACACAATAAATTCTGGACATAAATATACTAGAAGTAAGTTTAGTTTTTACAAACTAAGTAATACGTAAATGTAGCCAACCCTGATATGTATGGTTGGGATCTGAAATTAAACTGAAAGCTGTATCAGTTACACCAACCCTTCCTGGCTCATCTTAATTAAATGGATCGTAAATCCTGATTGGCTCAAACAACGCTGTCAGAATTCTAAACAGATCCCTATTGGCCAGTCAGGTATGTGCGTATGTTACCCGTCGTAACTCCTTTCCCCTAACTAATCTATATTTATTTATATTTTTAAAATTAATTTTGGACACTAAAGTTTACCGTAATTTGGACAAGCATTTTCTGTTAAGAAATATTTTATACTTGTTTCATTAAAAACCTTCTTGATGCATCAAATTGCGATATATATATATATATATATATATATATATATATATATATATATATATATATATATATATATATATATATATATATATATATATGAAGTTTTTCTATTTTCTATAATACTATTTCTTTATACCAATTCTTTGCTTGTCCTACGCCATGTTTAATATAACTCATAATTATTAAACACTAAGATTTTATAGTAAATCTTGAAAAATAAGAATTTCATTTCGTGTGTCGTGAAATAAACGTAGTATCAAAATATCGACCACTAAAAAATAAATAAAAAATCCGTCTATACCCCACGAGCGCTTTTTTTGATAACTAGTTGTTCCAAACTTGCTCTTTTTTTATGGCTTCACTACACTGCGAGAGAACAAGCAAGTGAAAAATTGTCGCTAGTGGTTTTAACCCGCAATCTTGGGTATAGAGAAGGCTATCATGCTACACACTACACTACAGGTGACCTCGAATTCATTAGTTTAGGCCCTAAAGCTCAGTCCCAATATCAATAATGGGAATGTAAAGGAATATTTCTGTTTATTTTATTTATTTATTTTTACTGAGCAGTTTAGTCAAGTTTAAGAAGTTGATGGTTTAGTTGAACCCCAAGACCAAACTCGTGTGCCCCTTTAGGCCCAATGATGTCAATATAAATGAGTTTAGAATGGATCTTTAAAAGTCATCTATCTGAATCTCGGCCCTTGAAAGATAAGGGAAAGGGATTTGCAAACGCGGACCATTGGCAGGGGTCACCTGGGGGTCGTTTGGACCCAGGTCCGGTGGGACCCACCCGAAACCTAATAGGGTTCAAAAATTTAGATTAATGGCCGAGCGGGGATTCATCAACGAGGGGGTGAAAAGTTGGAGCACCTTCGCCAAATCAGGGCTTTATTGATGTATGGACTGTCACCGCTAGAATAGATTTAAAAACGGCTTTCGATTGTTTGGTGTTTTTTTTGTTTTTTACTGTGGGATTTATTCTTTCATCCGAGTTTCATCTGTTTTTGTAAGATATTTGGTTATACATTTCCACTGAAACAAAACATGAAAAAGAGTATTATTTATTTATTTAGATAAAGTTTAAGCTTAAAGTCTTTAAAATCTTTATTGGGTTGATGCAAAATTAATGCAGGTTTTTAGTAGGTATTGTAAATACGCCATATCTTTACTTTAACCATATATATTTAATCAAAATAATTTCCATCTGAATCAATGCACTTTTGCCTACGTTCAACAAGCTTTCTTATTCCACCAGAAAATAAATCCGAATCCCTGGACTCAATGAAATCACGAAAAGAATTTTCAATGTCGTCCTGGTTTTGAAAATTTTTCTCCCTCAATAGTTGTCCAGATGCCTGAAAAAGTGGAAGTCTGTAGGAGAGAGGTCAGGTGAATAAGGCGGATGTTGGAGAACTTCGTAGCCCAACTCGTGCAGTCATCGAAGCGTTGGTTGTGCAACGTGTGGTCTGGCGTTATCGTGGAGCAGGATCGGCCCCTTCCGTTTCATCAATGCAAGACGTTGCAATTTTTGAGTTCCGAGTTCCGCCGCCATTTCTCGTGTGGTTTTGGTTGGGTCTTCTTCCACTTTTGACCTCAGCTGGTCGTTGTCCAGAGCAAGATGACGGCCCCGACCTTCCTTGTCTTCGAGGTCGAAATCTCCTCTGCGAAACTTCTGGAACCAACGCTGCACCGTGCACTCATTAATAGCCCCCTGACCCCACACTTCATTAATATTACGAGCCGTTTGCGCAGCGCTGCGCCCTAATTTAAATTCGTAAAAATAAATTTGACGAAAATCGCACTTTGACATTTTCGATTCAAGACCTTTGAACACACTGAACAAAACGATTTTACTAAACAAATTCATGGTGAAAGAGAGGGTATTAGATAAGGTTTGTTTTGGTATAATAATGATCAATGTTAGGATTAGCTTTGTTTACACAATTGGAATTAAGATATTGCAATAGAGGAAACCTGCATTAATTTTGCATCAACCCAATATTTCTAACCTATAATTTTCATATTTGAAAATATTGCATCAAAATGTTTATAACATATGTTTTCATTAATTCATATGCTTAACATATATAAAACATATGCTTTCATTAATTAGTTTTAAATAGCATTTGCGGGTTTAATTCATAATATTTTTTATTTCATTTCTTTATAAATCATAACCTAGTTAGTTCCAACTTTGTTTTTGTGTGTTTTAAGAACTCAAAAGTTGTTCCCCTGTAATGTGTGTGTGTGTGTGTGTGTGTGTGTGATGTGTATGTTGTGTTGTGTGATCTGCTGTAGGGGCCAAATATGTAAAGCACACCTTTATCATATTTTTAGTTATTTATTTTTTTATTTTCATTTGATATCTTTAAAACTGCTATAGATACCGAGGTTTTCCCAACACATGTTTTCAGCTGCGTAACTGACGTTTCATGATCGTCGTATAAAACCGTTTCAGAGATTCTACATTTAACCTTTCTTGACAAAAGTGGCCAACTAAGTAGTTTACTTACTGAATAACACGGATTTTCCTCCTTTATCTGGTAATTGTACGTCTCTACTCACGTTATATAAATATCTATCTATATTTTTTCTTCCCTAGTGGAGGGAAAGTGAGTAGCATAAATCTATTGGACTCTATCTATTTTAAGTAAATAAACATCGTGTAATTGAACTTGAAAGGTTATAGGAATCAAATATAAATATTGGGTTGTTTCACATGAAATGTCCGTTTTTATAGTTTCTGAAATACATAAAAGATTTTCAGGTCTCTGTTGTTTTCTTCCGAATGTTTACATATTTAAAGGAAACAGTTACTAATCCTCTACCTTTGTATCATGAACATTAGCTTTCCAATCAATTACCCACTTTTTAGTATAACTCCAAATATGATCATGGAATCACGCGATTATCGAGTAACATTTTTGTACAAGTTTAAACTCAACCATTCAGCAGCTATGGCCGCTAGAAATATTTGCAAGGCGTTTGGGGAAGGGAATGTTAATGAATGGACCATTCGCTGTAGGTTTGCTAGGTTTTCAGCTGGGGATACTGACTTGAAAAACTTGCACCGAGGAAGACCTCCGTCCGTAATAGACAACGATGTCCTCAAACATACAGTAGAAGGAAACCCCTACCAAACAGTTAAAGGGCTCTCAGCACAACTAAATGCAAGTGCATCTACCGTTTCCAGACATCTAAAGTGTTTTGGGAAAGTAAAAAAGCTCGATACATGGGTACCTCATGATCTCACTGAGCGGCATGTTTCAAAACATACCGTGCAAAAATTGAAAGAATTGGACTACGAAGTTCTTCCGCACCCGCTCCCGACTTGTCTGCAACAGATTACCACCTGTTCAGGAATTTAGACAACTTCGTCAAAGGAAAACTTTTTGAAAATGATGATCAAGTGAAAAGTGCGTTTTCAGATTTTGTTTCACTTCAAAGCTGAGTTTTTCAGATCGGGGATAAAGAAGTTGGTGTCACGTTGGGAAAAATGTGTAGAAAAATAAGGTAAATACTTCGAATAAAGTTATCTTGTTTTTATATCGTATTTTTAATAAAATCCTTTACCTTGAAAACGGACATTTTATTTGAAACAACCCAAATATTTACATATTGCGAAAACTTGACAACTTTCATATTAAAAAAAAACAAAAGAAAAAAACATGCACATAATACCAAATAGTATGTATCATGAAATTGCTTTTTTAAAACGATATTGACTAAAAGATTAGAACAATAATCTAAAAACAAGTGTTGGTTCCAACCCAAGTTTTTGTAAGCTATGACGATGTATAATACTAACAATGGTATATTTGAGTACTGAATAAAATAAAAAATAGAGGGTCACCTGAAGCATAAAGGATAGAATAACAGCCTTCTATGCCCAATTTTAGGCATTAGAATAAAAAAATCTTATTCATGCTTTCCTCCGTAGGAGATGTAAAAAGGTGTTCCCCAACTTGTGCGAGGTCAGGAACTCGTTAAAGATCCCTATTTTAACTAAACCTGGATAGGCAAAATTAAAAAACTCCTACTGTAGCATCATATGATAAGTCACAGCAGATAATGTTGCATTGTTTCAGAATCGAGCGCACCTTAAGCATCCCCGAATAATAAATGCCGATTCTAACTTTATTGAATGTTTTGGACGCCTTGTAGTGGAAGTGTAGTGTTACGACATATTGTTCTAGTATCGATCAAATAAGATAAATTTTGGCTATTACAATTTGTAGTAAAATTACGTTTTTCCTCTTATTTAGCATTGTAGAATTATAAACAACTGGCAAACCGTGGGACCATTGATAATTTAAAAGCTGCAACAGAGGTAGTAAATGCTGAACTGAAAGAGGTCCTAAAACATATCAGGCGATAAACAAAAGTCCCTAAATGCTGCGTGGTAATGGCCACAAAGCGACAATTTCAACAGCGGCGCCTCCATTATATCCCAATATAAAAACTTCTCCGGGCCATATCGCCAGTCATCGTCAGCTTTTTAATTTATTCTCTTTACGTTTAAAAAGTCATATATTGTCACCTCCAATTATGAACGTTTTAAAGTTTCTTTATATTTTCACTTCCACTTTAATATATATGAAATATATTGTAAGGTCAAATATTGCGATCGTGAAATGCTTAGAATTCTAGTTTTCACCAAAAATACACGTACGTCTCTTGAGTACAAATGAAAATGTTTGTTTGAGTATGTGTGTGATTAGTCTAGCTAAAAAACGATAATTTTTATAAAACTGAAATTCCATGTTTTAATAGCTTGTATATCTAATAAATGAAATATTAAATAAGGGAAAGTATAGTGATCGTGAAAATTTTCGAATTCCAGTTTTCAACGGTGATAGGCCTTATAGTTTTTCTTGAGTCCAATTAACCAAGTCGTGCGAAAAGGTATGTGTATGTGGCTGTGTGTGGTAAGATTTCTATATTAGGAAAAATAACTGAGTTATAGGTGTATTTATAAGTTAAATTTCAGTGTTTTTTTTAATTATTTTTTTTATGATAGTTCTCTGTTTTTTAGTTAAAAAACATTAATAAATTTTGAAAATAACGTATTTCTCCGGCAGGATTTTTTTCCTTTCTCCATTTTTATCGCACTTTAATGATTCTAAAAATCTAAACATATTTATCTCTAACTACAAAAATAACTGAGTTATAGGCGTATTTAAGAGTAAAATTTAATTTTTTTTTTTTTCTTATTTGCGTCTTTTTGGCCGTTAAAAACACTACTTTTTTTTTTCTCTATCTTCAAAACGGTGTATATGCCTCTAGCGCCCTCGCGCAGCCTCCACTGGTTCTCAAGACCAATGACGCGGCTGAATGAGAGGCGCTGGGATCTTCTGGCATGGTGCCTCGACATCCACTAGTGGATCTCGAGGTTTTATTCAGTGATCCCAGGGGCAGTTTGTAAATAGGTATGAATGTGATCAAGATTGTTCGTATTATTTTCTTTATAGTATTTATTTAATTTTGTATGTATATATATATAAATATATATATATATATATATATATATATATATATATATATATATATATATATATATATATATATATATATATATATATTTTTTTTTATATGCTTAATCTTTATTAATTTTTTTTCTTTAATTTTATTTACAATGTACATATGGGATGAATGATTTATTCTATCATTGCCCCAGAAGGTGGCAGATTGTATTATCTCATAATAAAAAATAACTTTTTTTTAATATTTATTTATTGAGAAATATTACAATCTGTTTCAGAATGAACAATAGTAATAGAGATATAGGACCGCATTCATACAATATATACATAAAATAACGATAAAGTCAAATTACATAAAATAGAAACAAAAAATCATTTATATGTACAATAAAAAAAAACAAAAAAAAAAAACAACAACATATAATTGAGATAAATACAAAGTTGGCAAATAAATAAAAATCATACAAACAAACATAACTATATACAATATTTACAACTGCTAAGGGGACCCCAGACTGGGCTTTTCCCTCCACTTGTAAAGGAAAAAAGCGGAATTCAAGAGATCCCAGCGCCTCTCTCTCAGCCGCATCAATGGTGTTAGCCAGTAGAGGCTGAGTTAGGGCGCAATAGCCACAAACATAAAGTACATGAGTGGAGGATCTGACCAGTGTCAGAACTCCAGTATAAATGTTTACAGAACGTCGCGGGGCCACTGCCGTTTCAATCTTCGTGGAGGATTGTAGGGGTGGGTGGAGCTAGGATTGAGCTAAAGAATTAGGATGATGAAGAAGGTTCTGATGGAAATTAGAAAATTTGGATGGTACCAGATCTAAAATAAATGGAATATTAAGGTCGTCGTGTAAGGTACAAATGGAAACATAATAGGGAGCATTAACTATTGTTCGTAGGACTTTGGATTGGAAGGATTGGATGCGTTTGATGTTAGAGTCATAATAAAAAAAATAAATAAATAAAATTTCAAAACTAACTGAGTTATTGAATTAAACCACTTTTATTCGGCCGTCATTATAAAAATAACCAGCTAATATCATTGAATAGGTGTTAGGACCATCGTTGAAGAAATTCCGCGGACGTTGATCGACAAACGGATTTTTTTATTCGTGCGTTCAAAGCATCTTGAAACGTAACCCTTCAAATTTTTAGGGAAGGGAGTGTTTTTCTTTTTTGGTCGATTATAAAGGTTGATTATTAAAAATAATAAACCAAAAGCAATATTTAATATACTATACTGTATTGAAGGATGTAATTAAGTGATACATAAAATTTATACTTATTATAAAAACTTAAAATTACAATGACCTTAGTATACAAATGGATTGTTAAACAAATCCTTGATTTTTGATTTATTTATTGGCACAAAACATCTTGGTCAAGTGCCAGATACACTCACTATAAGATACACTTAGATATATAATATCTATCTCACTATAAGATACACGTTTTTGAAAACAAACAATTATGGTTTTAGTTGAAATATTAAATAATAATATTAATTAAGATAAATAATGATCTAATATAACAAATAATCATAATACACTAAATAATAATACACTAAAACAAATAATAATAATACACAATAAACGAATACATTATGAACAAATAATAATACATAATAGACAATAATGATATACATAATAAGTAATACATCCATAATACATGAATACATACATACAGATAATACATAAACAAATAATACACTCATAAATAGTGCCGGATACGCTCATTTTAGAAAATGAATTTAGAACAAATATATTTTTTTTTCCTTTTAATATTAAATAATAATATTAATTAAAACAGATAATAAGATTAAGAATAATCTATAATAAAAATAAATATGATAGCGTTAGTCAAAAATAAACATATATCAAGTTATATTAGGAGACGATATTCATGAAAAATAATAAATAATAATAAAAATAAGTAAAGATAAATAGATATAAATAGAAAAACCAATCCTTGATCATGCAATCTCTACGTAAAATGTTGGTCTCAAGCCTGTGCGATGTCAGGTACTCGTAAAAGATCCCTTTCCAAACTAAACTTGATTTGGCAAAATTTAGGACTTCCAATTTAGCATCGTCCGATTAGCCATAGTAGCATAAAAGTATCAACAAATGAATAAACTGGATTGTTCTGTAAAGCCATTTGATTGGACTTATCTTGTGTTTTGGTCTGTCCGCACCAGATTTTCCACTTTGCTTTGACAGGACCCTAACATTAATTTCCATCATGTATTGGAAGTTAGCCAGAACATTCACCGAAGTTTACGCCATCAGTGACTTGGGGATTGCAACTTGTGCTGTAAGCACTTGGGGGCACGTAAGCCCGAGAGACATTGAAGGGAAGAAAAAAGTAATGGTGTTGGTGAATGGGTCGTTAGTCGTCTTCACAATCGGCCACTTAGTCCGGCCTCTGCCAACTTGCTCTACTCTCTAATGAGGGGAAATAACTTAGCCATAAACATCGGAAAAGCTTTGAGTTCTCGAGGAAAATGCCGTTCGGGACTTTCAGCTTTCACCTCTTTATCCCAACAATTTTCTGCCTTTTTAAAAGTATTTGTAAACATAAAAGAGTTTAAGAGCTCGAGTCTTTAATGTTTCCAAAAAATGGATTCAGGATGAGATAAAAAAGAATTTAAGGGATAAAAGTGCTCGTTCCTTCAGAAATGTAAAGTCCGTCAAATGTTTCGATAAAATTTTTATATTTATATAAGGTGTCACAAAGAATAAAAAAAACCTAATATTTAATATTATTAAAATATTGGGTTGCAAAACAATATGTTCAGCTAAAGCTCATTGGTTCAATTAGTCTGAATAAAAGTACACTCGAGGTTGGACTGTACATAGGATCACTAGAAAAAAGGCTCACGGGTTCAAACCCGCAGGTGGTCCTAGGATTTTTTAATGGAGTAAAAAATTCTTAGTTATGCCGTCGTTCGGAGGGGACGTTAAAAGGTGGTCCCGAGCCTGTGCGATGTCAGGTACTCGCAGGGTAAAAGTGACATGTTTGCATTTGGATTGATTGACTTTGATTCTCTAGTTACACCAGTCTTCAATTTGAGAAAGGTGCGTTTGGAGGCCTATAGATGCAATTTCGGGATCTAAGTGAGATGATAGGATAGCTGTGTCATCAGCGTACGTTGCTAGGAAGGTATTAGGGCACACAGGAATATCAGCCGTGTATATATTGTAGAGAATAGGACCAAGGACACTGCTCTGAGGAACACCGGATTCGACTGGATAATAATTGGAATATTCTGCACCACGGCGAACTCGGAAGGAGCGGTTTGATAGATAGGATCGGAGGACTAGGTATAAGGATTGGGGTAAGTGGTTTTTGAGCTTAAAGAGCAATCCCGGGTACCACACCCAGTCAAATGCTTGCGTTATGTCCAGAAATGCACCCGAGCAGTACTCCTTGTTCTCAAGGGAAGAGGAAATATGGTCAACGACTCGGAGCCCTTGCTGAAGGGTTGAATGTTGGGAACGGAATCCAAACTGATGGGAAGGAATAGTGTGGGATTCTAATAAAGGTAATATTCGTTTGAGGAGGATTTTTTCAAATATTTTTGAAAGGATTGGGCGTAGGCTGATAGGTCTATATGATGTCGTAGTGTTAGGAAGTTTACCCGGTTTTAGGAAGAGAATCATAGTGGAATGCTTCCATAAGAAAGGAAAATGAGTAGTGCGTAGAATGGAGTTGTAAATATATGTAAGAAATATAACGGCTTTAGATGGAAGCTGTCTGAGAATCTGAGGAGTGAGGAGATCGTATCCAGGAGATTTATCGAGTGCAAGTTTTCGGAGAAGATATTTGACCTCAGAGGGATTAACTGCTTTAGGAGGTAATGAAAGCGGGATTGGAGCCTGAAGGAACTCTTTCACTACTGCAGTGTGGTTTGGATGGGATTCTGGTTGAGGTGTGAAGACTTCGGAAACGTATTTGGCAAGTTCCTCGGCTTGTCTTTATCAGACGCAGCCCAGGAACCATTACTATGAAGGAGGGGATGGGAAATATGGTGGGATTTTAGAATTTTCTTGGTGACATTCCACAGGGAATTGTCACAAGCCGAAAGAGAAGAAAGGAAGGAACTAAAGGATTGGGAACGGAAGTGTTTTATTAAAAAAAAATCTATTATATTATTATCTAAAATAATCACTTAATTTTATCGCTTTTCGACCACTCTTTATTAACTTTAACAAGCTTGTTTATACGATAATATTTTTTCTAAAATATTCAGCTTTCCAGCAATATTATACACACATATTACTGTTCTTACGTTCAAAATTAAAAAAATTGCATTAAAAAATATTTTTAAGTTATCTCGTTTAGCTGGATATCGAATTCGTTCAACTGATATATTTACCTGTTTATTAGCAGTAGTATTTTATTTAGAGACTCGGGGGACTCAAATAATTAGAAGAAATCTAAACCAAATAGAATGAAATGGACTTACCAAAGTGGAGATCATGTAATTGTCCGCAGACCCTCCAAATGCATTTGTGATTCCGGAAAAAGCATTTTGAAGAAGCCTTTTGAGATGTTGAACCAATTGGTTGAGAAATCTTCCGGCTCAATTCACACTTATTGCAAGTAAAATGAAAAAAATAAAATAAAGTGGTTTGATAGAAAAAGAAAAGAAAAACTGAAAGACATATAAGGAAGGGATAAGGGCCTTAAACAAAGACTAAGACGCAAATCAAACCGAAAGAATTATCAGGAAAACAAGGGAGGGGGGCGGAGGATAAACTAATAAAGCGTACTCTATTTTTGAAAGGCGCTTAATGGCGTCAACAAATGTATTTTCAATGTTTCAATTTAATTCGTTCTGTGTTTATTTAACCATGTTTACATGTTGTAAAACAGGGATTAGGTAGGGTGCATATATGAATCAGTTTCAACCGAGATTCCTTATCATTAAGTGGTATTTTGTAGCAATTGTCCCACAGTAACTATCCCTTTATTTGATATTTGTCGCCTTTCTTTCATCCCCTCTACTGTCCCTTCGTATAATTTCTCCCCAAATTCTACAGCCAGAGCACTCCGTTCCAAGATGTTATCATGATAAATTTGTATTATATTATATCCATAGAAATGTTATGTTCCTATTTATATCATTAATAAAGTTACATCAGTGTATTTCAATATAATTCATTAACTATCTTAAATACGCTCCACGTATATTTAGAAAGTAGTACCCCCGACATCCTCTACATTAGCGAGATATAATCTTCCTCGACATCAATGTTTCCTTAATAGCAGCGATGCCATTTCCTCCGGCCATCTCTAAAAAATTCCCTGGAGCGAATTACGAGAGCCGGACGAGACAAAGAAGAGGCCGACGGGACACGATGTAAAAAGGCGAGCTGGGACGAGGAATGAAGACTCCTCCCGATAAAATTGCTCCGTGATATCATTAATCACTAAGTTATGATAGTCACAGCCCCTGTCCTTTTGTTTTAGCGTCCAGTCCCGCCGGGAGAATGCCGCTAGAGACTTATGGATCCCCGGGCTCGCGGCCAGATAGAATCGTACTTCTAAACCATTCGTACCTCAGGGTCGGGGGATAACAATAACGAAAGGATTTGTGAACCCTGAGGTACATTGCCGATACCATCAATATTGATCGGTCTCAGAGAAAAAAATCATCTTCCCTTCGGCTTACCATCGAACTTGTAAAATTTTTTTAAAGGTTCCTTTGTTATAGGTATGTTAAAGGCACATGACATCTAGAACATTAACTCCCGATCTAGATAATAATTTTACAGTCATCACTTTTTACACATTAAAAAATGCTGAAACTTGTTACACATTGGTTTATTATTTCAGAACACCAATATTAGGGTATAACTGTTTATATGCCAGTTGATAGGCAATTAAGTAATATGAAAAGCACTAATTCAAAGGATCATATCATATCACTCACTACCTCTGATATCAAAACGCAATATCTATGCTAGTATTTAACCAATTTAAATTATTCTTTTTTCACATAGTCTTAATTCTCTATCAAATGGCACTAATTTTTGATTTTGCAATTTTTTCGTAATTATTTATTTATTAATTAGAAGAAACGTTTTTTTTTTTTTTATTCGTTATTACGATTCTACGCATCTTGAAACGTAAGCTCTCAAATACTGAGGAGAGGTTATTTTATTTTATCATTATTTTTCGATTAAAAAGGTTCATTATGGAAAATAATGAACCAAAACTAAAATAAATAGCCAAAAAAATAATAAAGCAAAAATAAATAAATTTTTATTTATTTTTTTATTTATTAATTTATTGAAATTTACAACTGTATTACTAAATACATCTAGTAAATTGGCTCATAATATATATAATATACATGAAGAGAATATGCCCATTAGCAACACTCCACTAGGTGTATCTACACTAGAAGGTCTCGAGGCCATCTTCTTTTCAGACGCCTCGGAGGATTGTCAGGAATGGTAGAGGAAGCTAGGATTGAAACTAGTGGATTAATATGGGAGTGGAGTTTGTCATGGAAGGAATGATACCTCGTACGGGCCAAATCAGCAACATATGGGACATTAAGGTCTTTATGGATGAGTTTGATGGTGACAAAATAAGGAGCATTGAGGATTTTTCGAAGGATTTTGGATTGTAGGGATTGAATACGGGAAGAATTTGATGGTTTAGTAGAGCCCCAAAGCTCAACTCCGTACGTCCAGATAGGCCTTATGATGGTAATATATATGAGCCTTTTGTAGTTAAGTGGAAGGTTAGAGCGTCTGTCCAGTAAGTGTTGAAGTAAGCGAAAGTGTTGGGCAGTTTCTTGTCGTTTCAGTCTTGTGTGCGGATAAAAATAAATAAATAAAACGAAAAAGAATCTGGCGCGGCCAAAACTCGACTTTCGCTTATCTCTCTCTCTCACTCTCTCTCTCTCTCTCTCTCTCTCTCTATATATATATATATATATATATATATATATATATATATATAGAGAGAGAGAGAGAGAGAGAGAGAGAGAGTGAGAGAGAGAGAGAGCAAGAGAGAGAGAGAGAGATAGACAGATAGATAGATATAGATATGTGTGCGTGTGTGTGTGTGTGTGTGTGTGTGTATATACACCTTCCTTATGGATATTAAACTGTGATTATTCGCCCTTTTGTAAAAGAGCTCCTTCATTTTTACATTGCAAGATTTTATGTCCTAGACTATTACCTTAATACAGTACTACTTCTACTTCCTTGATTTCGGCTGTGATTCGGTCTGCCTCGGTTTCCCACTCAGTCAATTTCTTTGCCCTGTTTTCTTGGCTTTTACTTATTACCCTGTCCATTATAATTTCAATATCTTGGAATGTCTGATTGTATCTATAACCACGATATCTTTCCTTATTATTTGATTACAGAGCTTTTGACTTCTCTAACATGCTCCTTCAATTGCTCTTTAAAATGACATAAATTCTCTCATGGCGCTTGTTCCATAATACAGCACGGATAATACGCAGCTACCAATGTTTTTATAATCTTGTTGAATAGTGATGTACTTTATAACCATTCCTAAGCTCCAATATTTCCGCTAGGTCATAGCTGTCTTTGTTTGATTTTTTTTAACTTTTAACCACAGTTGACAACAAACTATTATTACACAAGACAATACTGAAGCCCATCTGGACCTACGGACTTGAACTGTGGGGGACAGCTAAACGTTCTAACATTAATCGCATTCAATCCTTTCAATCCAAAGTCCTCCGAACAATAGTATATGCTCCTTATTATGTCTCCAACTATACCTTGCACCACGACCTTAATGTCCCATTAATTTCAGACCTAATTCCATCCAAATTTTCCAAATTCCACCAGAACCTATTTCATCATCCTAATCCTCTAGCTTAATCCCTATCCAGCTCAACTCATCCATACAACCTACCTAGAAGGTTGAAACGGCAGTGGCCCCGCGACCTCTTGTAATTATGTATATATTGAAGTTCTAGAACTGGCTAGATTCTCCACTCAATGTGATGTATGTATGACGTGTATATAGGTATGAGTGATTTGTAGACTTTGTAAACATTTTATTGATTCATTATTGTACATATGTATGTACATATGTAATGACATATATATGTTATTGCAATTTTTTTTATTTGTAAATATTGTATGAACGTAGTATGTATGTTATATTTCACCACTATTATTGATGTCCAAATTAGGACAGATTGTAATAATAATGAATAAAAAAAAATTGTTGTTGAATTAAAAAAAAAAAACAAAAAAATCTTTTAACCAAAAGAAATCATTTGCTTTATATATGTGATTTCACCTGTTACAATTATTTCAAAATTGTCTGTTTTCACTTTGGGGACGTTTAAATTAATTATTATTGTGGTCTTGATCAGGTTCAAAGATAATCCATTCTATAAATTTCTTTCCTTAGTTGATTCAGCATTATTACTATTTAATCTCTTCTTCTCGAAATCATTAGTACTTCATCAACGCATATAATTGTATTTATTTTTTCATCACTTATAGAATAAGTTCCAACCAATGCTGAAAATCTGATTGTGAAAATTAGAATAGGAATAATTAGCAAATATCTGACATCGAACAGCTCTCAGGACCAACATTTTTCGTCTTGTCCAAAAAACGTCATAATCAAGGATTTTTACTGTTTCAAAGTTGAACCTTCTTCACTACTTCCATAATTACCAGAAAAAATTAGAAAATATATAACTTGGCTCACATCGATATTCTTTAAGGAACACTTTATTTATCATGGATTATTACTGCTTCTTATTACGTCATGAACATTAAATTCATTCATTCAAATGAATGATTCAATAAATGTAAAAAGTTTACAAAGAAACTAGAAAGCATAATAATCAAATTTTCAGTGACAGTGCAATATCTTAGTTTAGATATGAGTCTTCAAATATTGGGCTCTACTAGTATATGGCGGTTGGTTTAGCGTGAAGTAGGCAGAAATTATCCTTTGAAGCTAGAAATACTTATTTTTAAAAATATCAATACACGGGTTTAAATGAATGATTAGACGTTCTAAGGCAGTTAGTCTTGGGTTTTGTTGTACCATTATTCGAATTTCTGACTTAAAATTCTTTAATTTAAAGATACCTTCCAGGAAGAGGAAGAAAATTCACCCAGGGTTCCTGTCCTCTATTAAGGGGTTTTCGTAACAACCCAGGCGACGGGGAAAGCAAACAAAGCGATCCTGACCCGGTTCCTGATTGGAGCTTTAAATATGAAGGATCGATGGAAGGCTAAGAGGAAAGTTAAAGAAGAATCGCGAAGCGGAGCTAAGACAAACAGAATGCCAGATGACATAATGAAAGAGTGGGCTCGTGGTCTGGGTGAATAATACAGGAAGCCGTGGATAATTGAGGAGGCAGTGGCTTTGTGGGCCTTATTATGGAGGATATAGGAGGCGGTGGCCGATATAGCGCCGCTCCCTTGTAGCCTTGATTGTCCACCAAATGCCCGTTTGATTGCGTTCTCTTGATGACAGCTCCTCTGTTTGTAGGCTCTTGTTGATTGGTCACAAATCGAACCAATACTTACAATCACGACCTTTTTTTGTTGTTGTTTGTTGATTTTTTTTTTAACACGACAAATCGCTAGAAAAAATGAGCTGCTAAAACTTGCATGTGATGGAGTTCATAAATGAAATTGTCTGTTTGCATATAACTCTGAATGATCTTTTTTCAAAGATCATGGAGAATGTGAATATATAAAGTTCATCATAGGAGGCGTTGATTTCCAAATAGTACTAAAGGACATTTCTTTCAAAGTTGATATTTTCACATATTTGTATTCTAATGGCTTAGTTTTATCTAAATCCGTCATCAAATTTTACCTAAAAAACATAAAAATCCTTTTAAAAATGCATTTCATTCCAAAAAGTACTAAATACACATTTTATTTTATTCCAAAAGGTACTATATCCATGTTTCGTTCCAAAACGTACTATATCCTATGTAAACAGATATAACCTTTCCTTTTATTTCCTTCCAAAAGGTAATATATTTCCTTCTATTCCGTGCCTGATCTAACTTAGTAGTCGATTTTTTTAATGTAAAATAAAAGCTCAAAAGTTATTATTTATCAGTATCTACGGATAAATATTGTTTTCACATCGTTAATAATTTAGTTAAATTTGCTAAATTCACACAAATAGTAAATACAAGTTCAAAACAAACTTCGTAATTACATACTTTCTGATTAAAGTGTCATAAATAGATAAATCGTCCTTTAAATATTCACTTTCCTTTTGAATAATAGATAATCAAAGTAATTAACTAACAAAGAAAGATATTTCTCAGAGGGAGAATAAGGAAATATACATAACTTAGTAATTAACGACATAAAGACGTTAGTTTTGGTAATGTTGTATCAGGAAGGTTATAGTGACTGTTACCAACTTATCTCGCGTTATATTCTTCCAAAAAGTACTATATCCATGTTTCGTTCCAAAAAGTACTATATCCATATTATAATGTTTAAAATCATCGGAAAAGAGCAATAATTTGGAAAAATGAGTAGGCAACACATTTAAAAAAATAATCACGTAAATTGGTCCAATAAAAAAAATGAATGACAAATTTTTGTGTATCTTGTAAAATTTTCTAAAGTGGATATAGTACCTTTTGGAATTCAACGTCTCATATGTCAACGCTTGTTTAACAATATCTCTAAACAAATGGGTGCGAAAAACTTTAATGTTGGCCTAGCAATAATCCGAAATGAAGACACTCATTGAAAGTGAAATTTCAATTCACATGAAACTTTAAACAAAAAATGCTTTTCTACTCTCCATTCTCTTCAAGTATCTACTTAACAATAATAATAGACTTAACGAAGCCATTGAACTTTTTTTTTTCATCCCTACCTCGCCTTTGAAGGCTATACGGGGTTCAATAAATGCTGAGATAAAAGACCCCTAGTCCGAGACTCGAACTCGTAATTATTTTGGTTTCAAATTTCAAATTCAAGTTTCAAATCCTCTGAGGTTGCTAGGCAACGCGCGCTAACCCACTTAGCCACCCCACCCCACAGGCAATATGACCGATTTAGGTGGACAAAATTCTGAAACTTGTCAATATTTAACCTTTGGGGTTCCAGGTTACGGAAAAAATATTTAAAAAAATTATAAATACTAATTAATTGTTTTACACGATAGGCGAGCGTAGAGTGGTCAAACATCAAATTTATTTGCTAAAATCTAAAACTTCCCTACATTTTACGTTTGAAGTACCAGAATACAGGAAAAATAATGCAAACAATCTAATTACGGCTCAGAGTTTCTAAAACTTGCTAATAGATGTATTTTATATAATTTAGGAAATTCCTGAAATTATAGATTGTAAAACTTTTCATTCGGAGTGTTGTGTCTGAACAAATTATGTATCACCAAAACGCAAAAAATCTCATAATTCTTTGTAATATCTAAAAACTATGAGGATTGATGAAACAAATCCTTGGCGTAACTTGGGGGTTATATAGTTTTTCGTTATTGAATAGGGTCATGCATTTATAAATTGCTAAATTAGCTGTACAGGTGAGATTGCAATTTATATTCAATAACGAGTTTGGAAATATAATGTCTTACCAGTTTCAGCAATATCCATTGTTAAATAAAAGCAAAAAGACTGCTCTAAATACACCTTGAACATAATAAATGACCATCGAAAAGAGATAATCCCACTGTCGCTAATTAGGCACTTGTGAGAACAGGAAAGATTAATTTATTTTCTATTTATTTGTAAACACGGTATGGCGGGAAGTATTAGTATTAATGGTCTTGACAACTAATAATAAAAAGGTGAAGCACTGGGAAATTTCAAACTATTGACTTGACTTGTGTCCTCCTAAATTGGTGATTTTGCCCACTGTGCGCCCCTATGAAGCCATTGAACATTGGGGTACCACCAAATGTTGCTTATAGAGATTCTCCCAACGATCACCTTCAAGCCTAAGCCTAACAAAATCGTCCCAAAGACTTCCCACCGTCTTGGACTTCCCCTCAGACGTCAATCTGTCGGTGTAGCGTATATTAACTTTTTAGGATTTCGTCCTTCACTGAGTTTAACAACTGTACCCGTCCATTTCAGTCGACGCGGTGTTATCAAGTCAATGCAATGGTACAAGACAAGCACCGTGATTCCACAATGTGTAACCTTATAAATTCCCTAGTTGCTTTAGTTCTTGCTCACCTTCATCACTAAAATAGACTTGAGGATATATTTATTTACTTTCAATGGAGAAAACTCCATAGATGCAATTATTTAGCAATAAAATGTTGGAACAATTTTTATGTGATAGTGAGAATATTTCTAACAATTGACGAAATGATTCGTAATAGGTGCTATGTGTACATAATACTGCATAATTATATGACCAAAATTATAATATAATATGGAAATATTAATGATTTTTTTAATAATCTGGAGACGAGGCATATAAAGTACCTCGTAACGTGATAATCAAGTTTTATTTATGGTATAATAAATAAAAATATAAAGAAACAGAAGAGATTGTTCCACCTACTACATTCATAATTATATTTACTCTTCTATAATAATAAATGATATTAAAAAAAAAAAATACGTCTTATCGACGTTTCGTGGTTTTTTCCCTATTCTCGGGATTAAACATTAATAATAATAATAATAATAGGCTCAGCGAACCCGAAGGTTCGATACCGATACCACCAAATTCCGCCTACACAGACTCGTCTAATGTTCACCATTCAAGCCCAAGCTCCCGAGATCAGCCTTAACGCAATCCTCCCATCTACGCTTCGGCCTACCTTTCGAACGCCTACCAGTCGGATCAGCAAATACCAACTTTCTTTATATTATATTCACAGGATGCAAGTTACGCAATTCCGCCTTGTGCAACCTTCTAAACTCCCCAGTGGCCTCATCTCTCTTCTGTCCAAATATTTTACGCAATACCTTATTTTCGAAAACCTTAAGCCGTTGTTCATCCTTCAAAGTAAGCGGCCACGTTTCACATCCTTAATGAACCGTTGGAAGAATAATAGTTTCATAAATTCTAACCTTTAAATTTTTAGATAGAAGCCGCGAGCTAAGTAATTTAGCAATTGAATAATAACACGAAATTCCCACCTTTAACCGGGACTTTATTTCTTCCTGGATTTCATTTTTTCTAGTTATAATTGAACCTAAATACTTGAATTTCTCTACGTGTTCAAAAACATGCCCTGATACATCAATATCACCAAGACCGCCACCGTTTCTGCTACTAATCATATATTTCGTCTTATCGGTATTTAATTCGAGTCCTATTTCTTTACCGGTTTTTATTAACACATTTGTATTTAGTTGTATGGTTTCCATGTCTTCACCTAGCAGTACCAGATCATCGGTATATGCCAAAACCGGAATCTTTTCACCCATACTTAAGCCTTTCTCGGTACACATCACCTTTTCTATGACATATTCTAAAGCTATATTAAATAACACATGCGGGATTAAACATTATTTATACAAATTAAAGAGGTAAAAATATATTATGTTAACATACTTTTTTTATATACATAAAAAAATTATAATTTAAATTATAAATAATTGGAATTATAAATTTATTTCACACTTATTTACCTGTCATGCTTATTCTTTCTATTTTAATTTGTTTTAATAAAAAAATAAATAAATAAAGAATAAATGTAACGAAAAATATAGAAACGTGATTTTGAATTTCCAACAAATCTCAGGCGGGTTAGCTCGAGGATAATATAAAAAAAAAAATCCTATTTTATATATTTGATAGTTGCTATCTCTTAATTTACTATTCTAGTCCGCCTATTAAATCTTTTTAATTAGTTTAGGTGTTGAATTCCTAATGAACATATTTATACATTTAAAAGACCTAATAAATTAGATATTTTTATTAGAGCCAATTTGAAAATCGACTTAATTTAAATATTGATAAGCTATTGATATATCGTAAACCAGTATATTCCCTAGAGAAAACAAAACAGAAAGGTGACAAATGTTGACTGTGACTATTAAAGAGGCGATAAAGAAGCTAGGCGTGAATAGAACCCACATCCAAGCAGACCTAGTCCTGGTGACTATTAGCCTAATGAGTGTAATCTGTTAGGAGTAGGCGGTCTAGTAGCTCATCCAGTGTCAATTAGGTGGGTACCTGACCCATCGCTTACTGCACTACCGTTAGTGAGCGTCTCGTTACTCCGTGTATCTCGTAATAGATCTGTGAGTCTATCTGGCAGTCCTATAATTGGAGGGTGGAAGTGGTTTTGTTTTTAGTTGGACGAAACATACAGTCAACATAGTTTTGGTTTATTATTTTCAATAATGAACATTTATAATCAACTGAAAAAAATATATAAAGTTAGAGGCTTACGTTTCAAGATGCATAGAGCCCGAATAATGTATTAAAAAAATTCCGTTTTTTCCGCCGTCCGCGGCATTTCTATGAAACTATTGGACTTTCTTTTTTTTTTTTTGCCACAAAAATACTAGGACATGCAACGATGATTCTAACACCTAGACGTTAATATAAGCATGTTATTTTTAAAATGGCGGCCGATTAAAAGCGATTTAATTCAATAACTCAGTAATGTTTAAAAACGTAAATAATTATTACAAATAGAAAATAAAATAATTGAATACGCCCATTAGAAAAACAAACAGCCAATTGTTTCTAAAACTTTTCGTACTAAATGGGAAAATATAACCTGCACGATCCTGTAAAACTCTCTCTTTTACAATAACAAATGTTCATGAGTTTATGGGCTTACAACTATTTTATATTAACTTGTATGATTTCTTTTATTGCATATTAACATTTCTAAAATCTTGCGCTTTCCAACGTTATATGTTTATGTTACTACTTATATTTCAGGAATAATTTTTTTATGACTTGGGCACAGAAAATTTATGTTTTTCGTTAAAATAAAATCGAAATTATTTTATTGTTTACTAGCTCTGACACGCAGCTTCGCTCGCGAATATTGCATTTCGTATTAATTTATGTGGGTTTATGGTGAGATTGGCTATAATAAATATCAGCTACTCTTAGTTATCATTTAAAGCCCGATCTTGACTTCTTCCTGTCAAATTTACAATAGCAAACCAGTAGAAGTGGTTATACCCATAATCACTTAATATGTAAAAATAATCGTCACAAACCGTTGGCAACCTAAATATGAATTAATAATATTCGTCGGTTAAACCTTATACCTAAATCACTCCCATTTTTTTAGAATTCATAAATTATGTTCTTGAAATTAATAGTTTTTTAGACAATTGAAATAATTTCTAAAAAATGAATAACAATTGAATATATTTTCATAGGAACCTACACTCGAAACAGATATGAAACGCAATATTCTTAAAAGGGTCGGTCACCTGTATGTAATGACCAGCCAGGTGCCCTTAAGATTTTTTAATGGGAGTAAAAAACAATCTTAGTTATGCCCTCCTTCCAAAGGGACGTAAAATCGTGGTCCCAAGCCTTTGCGATTTCATGAACTCGTTATAGATCTCTACCCTTACTAAACTTGGACTTAACAACTTAACAATTAGTCATCATACGATTAGCCATAGCCTGTTATTAAGGTCGCTATTAAGAAGTACTTAAAAGAATATATTTTAAAGTACTTCCGCGTAAACGACATTTTTAGTTTTATTTTCTTGTGGCAGAAGAACATACTGATTACATACCGCAACCCGATCTTGACGTAAATCGATTCCTACGTGTTTAATTGTTTACATCTGTGATTAATTGTTACGGAAAAAGATAAGTTAACGGGAAATTGAATCATTTAGAAATAAAAGGTAAATCATTTGGAATCATTGGGAGGTTTTTTTTTCATCCCAATTTTCCCCGTTTTTCCCCAGATTTTCCCCTGGTTCTTCACTCCTATTGGTCGCAGCGTGATGTTATATAGCCTATAGCCTTCCTCGATAAATGGACTATCCAACACAGAAAGAATATTTCTATTCGAACCAGTAGTTTCTGAGATTAGCGCGTTCAAACAAACAAACTCTTCAGCTTTATAATATTAGTATAGATAAGTACTTATAAACCTTCTGGAAACAATGCACTAAATGTTGATGAAAACCGTATCAATACTCGTACAGTGGTTGTTGTTTGTTTGGGTTTTAAGGCGTAAAATCCAGGGGTCATCAACGCCTATCCGTACAGTGGGTTATAAGTAGTTAGCGGAAACTAAAATCTCATTATCATTTTATATGTATAGAAATTATTTCGGATGAGATATCCTTACAATCAGCAAAATGTTTACTTTTTAGATAATTATAATACATTAGCTTTAATGACTAATATGTGATCAAAATAAATTGAGATTATACTTAGTACCGTTTTATTAAAAGTTAAACAAAAAACCTACACAAAAAAATAGATAAAATTATTGAAAATATAAAATTTAGAAATAAAAACAAACTTAAATTAACTTACTGGAAGGATCTAGTCCGGGTGGCGGTCATTAAATGAAACAACTAAATAGTTTCAACTATTTATTGTTTGCCAACGTTTCGACCCCCTTCTTTGTGAGTCATCATCAGGGCATTTAATCAAGTGTTATAGCGGTGTGATGATCTAGAAGAACCCAAAAGAGCGGTCGACTGAGGGTTTGGTCGTTGTGGTGGTAATCGAGGAGTTGTTACCTTTTTAGAACTGGAAATGTGGTGATGAGAAGAGCGTGAGTCACCTGAAGGTGTGGAAATGATGGCTTGTTGAGATGAGAATGTCTGCTGTTGTTGAGATGTAGATAGTATGTCCTGATTGCTATTTTGTATTCTGGCGCTGCGGCGGAGAGTTGAGGAGGATGTATCTTGTTGTTCCCGTGTTCGTTTAATCATTGTGGATGTAATTAGTTGACCGTTGAGAATTACTGGAAGGATCTAGTCCGGGTGGCGGTCATTAAATGACGCAGCGCCAGAATACAAAATCGCAGGCAGGACATACTATCTACATCTCAACAACAGCAGGCATTCTCATCTCAACAAGCCATCATTTCTACACCTTCAGGTGACTCACGCTCTTCTCATCACCATATTTCCAGTTCTAAAAAGGTAACAACTACTCGATCACCACCACAACGTCGACCGCTCTTTTCGGTTCTTCTAGACCATCACACCGCTATAACACTAGATTAAATGCCCTGATGATGACCCACAAAGGGGGTCGAAACGTTGGCAAACAATAAATAGTTGAAACTATTTAGTTGTTTCATTTAATGACCGCCACCCTGACTAGATCCTTCCAGTAATTCTCAACGGTCAACTAATTACATCCACATTAAATTAACTTAATTTGTTTTATTATCAGTGTAGCGTTTGAGAGAAAATTTATTATAAACACCGAGTTCCTTTACTAATGGGTTTTTGGAAACTGGTGTTTCCCGTAAGCAAGAAGCAGTTTGAGTATGGACAAATTGTTGAATTATTGGAAGCTGCAAGTATTGGAGAGTAGAAGATATTTTAATATAAAGGGGGTAATTATTAATTATCCGCATTAATAGGTTGTGATTTTTTTTAAGAGCTCCAAACTTGCGTATGTAATCAAAGGGCGAATAACTGATTTATATATTATTAATTTGTTATGGAGGCTCAAATGGGATTTTCAGTTGAAGCAAGGATCTTGGATTGAAAATTTTTCTCATCGCTGAACAAAGTATTTTGATGAAGATCAAAGGTGTAATGGCCAAGGAGCACTTTGAATCTATCCACTCTAATTTGTTTTAGGGAAGTGGTTAGCCCTTGTCTTGTAATTCTTTGAAATGCACCAATCAAAAGGTCACTTTTATTATAAACGACATTAAGACATTGAGCCAGCAAAGATTCCCGTTTTCCGGGACATACTTGTGTGTTTTCGAGAGGGATTTCTTCTGATTAGAGCAGCCAAAGCTCTCATTGCATTCGCCGATCTCACAATGAAGGGATGGCCGATCGAGGTCTGTCACATTCAGATAAGGTCTCATTATAACCATTTATAGTGCAGTTCACAAACATAAGGCTGATACTCAAAGGTTGCAAAGTGTTGAAAATCCTTACATATTTCAACTATGTGTAAGCCGACTACAGCGATTCGGTTTTCTTTATCAATCCTACTCCACGTTAACTGGGATCACCTGTAGGAGGGTGGCTAGGATAAAAGCCTCCTATGCCCAAGCTCACGGGTTCAAACTAGCAGGTGTTCCTAGGATTTTTTAATGAAGTAAAAAATCTTAGTTATGTCGTCGGAGGGGACGTTATTAAGTGGTGCGGAGCCTGTGCGATGTCAGGTATTTGTTAAAGATTCCTATCCTATTTAAACCTGAATAGGCAAAATTTAGGAATCCCATTGTACCATCGTCCGATTAGCCACAGTAGCATAAAGTGATGTTAAATAAATAATCAATAAACAATCCATGTTAACTCAGCGAAAGATAAATACAAACTAATATAGATTATTACCCTGACATGTAAAGAAAATAATCTGATAGAAGTTAGGATTATCTTAATATCACCCAAGGGTTATAAACCAAGTTTTACTTTGTACCATCATTTATGGCAGAACTAGGTAGAGTCAGTATTAGGAGGAAAACTGAGATTTAAAGTTTGGAGCGTTATCTTCCTTGACACGAGGCCTTCTGTAGTTGTATCTAAAATTAGAACATAAGATATTTAATATGAAAATACAGTTCCTTGATAGCAACTCTTCTGTTTGATGTTGTGTTAATAAGGTCGGACCCGAACAAAGGCTTTACCTCCATCGGATAAAGTTACCTCGGCTGGAGAATACTTCGCAGTCAGGAGCGGAACGCTAAGGCCTTCTCTCCAAAGTCCAACTTAAATTAAACTACTTTAATCAAGTCCCGGGGGAAAATGATCTTTGAGCTTAGTAAAATCATAATTCTTATGGATTATAAGACACTCGGTGAATTTTAGCCGTTTCTTAGAAGGCAACTTTAACTGCCTTCAACTTGAAACTATTTCCTTCTCAACTAAAGTCTTGCATTAATCTCACTATATTTTCTTGATTTTTAAAATTTATTACTACTTCAACTTTAGTGCAGGGATAAAAATAACAACTGTATGAGAGCCGAATAAAAAAATATTGATTTCATCGTGTAATTCAAATATATCCCCAACATACTTCCTTCTTATCCAGTCCTACCTCACTGACAGACCTTCAAAGTCAATCGTAATAATTCATATTTATCAATTTTTAGTCAGTTTACTGGTGTTCCTCAAGCAGTATCCTAGGACCCATTCTTTACACAGTTAATACAGCTGATATCCCATCCCATTCTAACACTTTCCTTTCTACCTATACTGATCCAATATTGCCTCTCAAACTCTCCAATCCCACCTCAGAGACCTTGAGGTATGGTGTCAGAACTGGAGAATTAAAATTAATGCCAACAAATCCGACCAAATTACCTTTACCCTTTGTCGTAAACCTATAACATCCTCCCCTACTATCTCCTTTAATAATACTCCTCTTGTCCTGGTTGAACAGATCCGATATCTAGGACTGCACCTTGACAAACGCCTTACTTGGAAGCCTCACACATGACTGAAACTGCACGACGTTTTCGACTACTTCAACACTTACTATACAAACGTTCTAATCTTCAACTTAACTACAAAAGACTCATCTATATGACTATCATAAGGCCGATACGGACTTACGGAGTAGAGATTTGGGGCACTACTAAACCATCGAGTTCTTCCCGTATCCAATCCCTACAATCCAAATTTCTTCGTAAAATCCTCAACGTTCCTTACTTTGTCACGAACAAACTTATCCATAAAGACCTCAATGTTCCGTATGTTGCTGATTTGGCCCGATCTAGATACCATTCCTTTCACGACAAACTCCATTCCCACCCTAATCCTCTTGTTTCAATACTTTCTTCCTCTTCAATTCATGACAATCCTCCAAGGCGTCTGAAACGAAGATGGCCTCGAGACCTTAGAAAAGTTACAGGAGTGCTGCCATTGGGTAGTTCTTCTTCAAGTCTGTTTCACGCCATTTATCTTTTGTCACATTTACTTGTTGTACCTTGATTTCAATAAATGATGTTAAAAAAAAATAATAATAATTCAAAGATATGTTATGCTTCAAATCTCTCTAAATTATAAAAGGCCACTTCTAAAGTGTTGAAGGCCACCTATGGTGCAGTTGCTAGAATAAAAGCCATTAATGCCCAAAGTCATTGGTTCGAACCCGGTAGATAGGCTTAGAATTGTTTGAGTTAGAAAAGGATCTTTGATTGTATTGAAAAGGGACAGTGACCTATATGTTAGAAATAATTTGATGCGCAGCACGATCGGTGCGATAGTAGTGGGATTGCCATGAATTTTTGCTGATATTGAACGTTATTTAGTATTAAATTATTAAAAATCTGGTGCGCGCAACACACGACGTTCATTTACCTCGGTAGATAAAATTAATTTAAGAGCTATGAAAGAGAGTAGAAAATAATTTCGAGAATTTTATTCAGTTCTATTAAAAACACGTGTTTTTTTAATAAAATGATAGATAAAAATAATAAAATATTTATGTAATATAATCACATAAGTTTATGCCCTATTTTTCACATTAACACATTTTCTTTACATTAACATTTATAACTTCTGAATAAATGTCCGAAAATTCATTGGCTCACCCTGTCCAAATCGGACTATGCCAACTTCAACGTGGTACCCAGTCAAGGTGCTGGAAAGATTTAACCGGTTTGGTCCATTGCGTTCATAAATATAATCTATAGTTTCAGAATACAGAATTGCGAGTTGTGAAAACGGTTATATCCGTTTCAAATAAATAAAACAAAAATGTCAAAGGGATTTAGCGTCATTGCCGCACGCCAAACGGTTTTACGCGCCGTGATCTCCGTTCTCGTCATAAAACACTCACAGAAACCGTTACACCTTCTGCAAACCGATCCAGAGGTTTGTAACCTTCAGTTTCTTCCAAGGTGGCAAGGAGTAAAAACGTACGCTAGTGAGTGAGAGTATATTTGTTGGCCGTCATTTGACGCACCCACTCTACCTCTGCTAGTTATTTTTAATTGATTAATTTTCTATTTTTCCGTGATAGGGTTCAGCTTACTGTGTAGATTGATGTACTTCTTTATTTTGCTACTTTTTTCTGGAGAGCAAACGTTTTGAAAAACCTTCGATTCGTCATTGACGCACCCCTTAGAAGGTGCGCCAATGATGAAACGAGTGCTGTTTTTTTTTATTTCCCTTTAAACCTAGTACTCTGTTATGAAGAAATATACTGGTCCACGCTTTATCTTACTCAATCGGGTGCTGATCGTATATAGTAGCGATTTCTTTAAAATATTTAACAGATGAAAGAGGCGAGGCGACTATAGGACTGTCTTAATCCTTTTAGAAAACCTTCGGGAGATCATTCCAAAAATCATTGGCTCACCGACTTATCATAGGATCACCACTAGATCGTCAGTATCTCGCTTACTGATTACTGAAATACTTTTCTCAAAAAATAATTAATTAATTATTAATGAAATTATACACAGAATCAAGCTCTGCTGAGTGCTACATCGGATCAGATTTTATATATAGGGACACAAAAAAAATTTTTTTTTTTTTTTTTTTGTTTCGTATATATTACAGTTTGTCATAATAGACAATAATAATAGTGGTACAGGATCTCATTCATACAATATAAACAAAAGGAAAGACAAATTACATAAAATAAAATCAAAATAAATAAACGTATACAATAACAAAAGTTATAGACAAAATAAATACAAATAAATGAAGTTAACAAATAAATAAACAAAACATGTCACATTCATACCTATGTACAATATTTACAATCAGCTCGGGAACCCCTGACGGGGCTTGTCCCCCCACTTGTGGAAGGACAACCAGAGCCCAAAGGATCCCAGCGCCTCCCTCTCAGCCGCATCACTGGTGAGAGCCAGCGGAAGCTAAGTGAGGGCGCCACAGCACATGAGAGGAGAATCTGACCATGTCAGAACTCCAGAATAGATGTTTACAATATGTCTCGAGGCCACTGCCGTTTCAACCTTCTAGGAGGGTTGTATGGATGAGTGGAGCTGGATAGGGATTGTGCTAGAGGATTAGGATGATGAATGAGGTTCTGGTGGAATTTTGAAAATTTAGATGGAATCAGGTCTGAAATAAATGGAACATTAAGGTCGTGGTGTAAGGTATAGTTGGAGACATAATAAGGAGCATTTACTATTGTTCAGAGGACTTACAAAAAAAAATTATGGACCAAAAGTTCAACTTTTGACATTTTTATGAAAGAAGCACCCGATTGAATGTTTTGTTGAGAATCGCCCATATATTACTATTATTAGGTTTGGAAAAAAACAAATTTGCCTAAAAATATTTTTTTTTTCTATTTTCTCCTCTAATTGATTATCAAATTTTTTCAGCTTTCATATTTAGTCGTTTTTTATCTACCAATATAAAGATGTTTTTTTTTTTATGTACAGAATTAAATGTTCTTTACAGGAAAAAAGTTTTTAAATATCGGCATTTAAGCACTGTCATACTATTTCAATCATAATGTTAAATCTCATTAGATTTTACTTTAATATCGGGAGTTTAATCAAAATCGTCAGAACAGTTTTTCAGAAAACCTTAAAAATGCATGGTATACGTACATAACTTCCAATCTGGTGATTTTAGGAAAAAAAGTTGCTGTAATATGTCTTAAATATAAATATATTGCGAGCTAAACTCACCAGACACGGACATACACACAGACATTTTAACCAGACATGGGCATTTGAACTAAGGAGGCCCTAAAACGTGTATTTTATGTGAAAACTTGAATTCTGAAATTTTCACGATCGCAATACTTTATTTTACTTTGTATTTCATATATAGGTGTGTAAAAGTAAAAACACCCATTCTCTTTATAACCACAAATTTAATAGAATTTTCAAATCAACTCTTATTATTTTACGTCTTCTTTTATATGTTAACTTCTCAGTTTACAGACCACATCGAGATAACATTATATTGATGAGTAGAGAAAGGAGATATACGAAGGAAAGCCTCAAGATATAACTCAATCTTTGAGAAGAAGATGTCTTGATAACTTGATTGAATTTCCGGCTTCGAATCAGCTTCAGTCAGTTCCCTCAAAGGGTATTTGGCTTTTATTGATTGATTTCTAAAGAGTTCATCTGATTAAAGGTTAATTGTAATCGAGGTAAATTTCATTTAATATTTGAATCTTTCATCGCAAGCTTATCGTAAACACATCTTATCAAATGGTTCTGCAACTTTAGCATCTAAACTTTATTATTAAATATTTTACAGCATTTATTTATTTATTCACCCTTCCTTTCATAATATGCAACACGGGTTGTGGCAACATTAGCTCGCCGGTTATACTAGCAAGTTACCGTTGCCTACAAACTTCCTTAAGGTAGCCGGTCTTCCAATTTGTTCAGTTTAAGGGGCGCCTTCTCCGCCTTCTACTATTCCGGCTGGTCTTTTTCCGATTCTGAAATGGTTAATGCCCAAGCCGTTTTCCACCCGTACACAAAATCTTTGTAATTAATAATAATAATTTTATTTATTTGTCTTTAGGGCAATCCCCATACAAATAGAGCTGGTAGGCACAGCACAATTAATAAATTTATCACCAGCAAATATACATTATTAATTACAATTCGAATAAATATTTAAAACAAAAACAACAAAACAGATATACAGCAGTATGCATAAAGGTGTTGCTATCTTTATAAATAATTTCATCCAGCATATACATAAATAACATAAATTAAATATAAGCATATCAATAAATAATGCAAAAATAGTAGTACTAAAGCGAATACTAATTCCCCACAAATTACTAACTAGTCCCGAAACCTTTAGGAATGATTAACATTGTGAGAAAGATGTTGAAATCTTATTTTAAGATTCTCTTTGACAAAAATAAATAATGATTTCAGGTCCATTACGCGGGGTTTCGCAAGAATTTCGTAAAAGCCATCAATACTCACATCATTTAATACGGGCATATAACGGGTTCTATTGTCATAGTATGCGGGACATCGAGCAAAAAAATGGAAACAATCTTCCAATGCATCTCCATCACAAACTGGACAAGGCTTCTGTGGGTCCAGGCTATATTTCTGCGGGCCGACACTAAAGGAGATGGCGTACTTTCCCGACAGTCTGATCTGGGCTAAAGTCCTAACATACGCGATATTGCATCCTAACGTTAGATAACTTTGCGGAAGGACGGTGTCAGCAAAGACCTTTCTGTACCACGGGCTATAGTACGAGTAGTTTTTTTTTTTTTTTTTTTGCCAAAAGCTGAAGAAAATTCGTTCTCTGTTAGGACATAGAGTCCGGTTTTTCCGCAGAAGTGTGCTCCGTTGGTATTGGAAGACGGTGCAAGTCGACAGGATATGCTCAGTTGACTCGAGGACGCTGTAGCTAGGGCAGAAGGGATCAATATTTATCCAAAAGCCAGAGAGTTTAGCACAAAGCTCCCATGCCTTGTGAAAAATTGCGTAACCCAGTAGTCCGGGAAGATCATTTTTGCATCTAAACGAGACTGGACTGTGAGAAACTACTTTATTAAAGTAGCACCCTTTTGAGATGTCACCTACCGTCGATTCCACTTTTCTATTGTGTCCTCCCGGAGAATGCTTTTTCATTTTCTGGCCCGCCGTGGTATAAACACGTACCGCAGCCCCAGATAAAATGTTACCCTGCCAAGTAGGGAGCGGACCCGTACCTACGAATAAGCTAATAAGACTGGTTAGGTAGGAATGCCCCGAGAGGTAGAAGCCCAACAGCAGCGAATGGGGCATCACATAGGTACACATGAGTAGAAGCCACGCATTTCATCTTATGAGGTGGATAGGAAAGAAGAAGAAGAGATGGTAGATAATCTATCATTAAGTCAGACAGACCTCATTTAGGATACAAGATTTCAGAGATACCTGACCTAGAGAGATACCACCTAGTGAATCAGGATGGTGATTTGAAGAGATAAGCTAACTATGGGTTTGTTACCCCTCAATGTTAATAATTGATGGTGAGTGCTTCTCTACCAGACTAGTTACTTGGCCCTAGGTCATAAGTCCATATATATTTTATTTATTATCTTGAAACAGTAACATGAACAATAAAATTTGCAGTTGTATTTTTTTGCCATTATATATTACCATGTTATGATATAAATATTATTAAATAGTGCGTTTTCATATATTCGGCCGGTTACCCAAGTAGCCGCCGCTAGCCCTACCTGTGAGCGAGCCAGTAAAGCATCCGCTACACATATATACGCCTATAACTAAGTTATTTTTAAAAAAGTGAAAAATACGTAGAGATATAGCGTTTTGAAATTAGCAGTGATACTAGGCCATTTTCTTTGAATTATTTATTGTTTTTCATATTAGTTAATTGCCTATAGTTAGCTTTATGAACTACATACAAAATATAGTTATTTGGAAATAATAAACCTTGTGTGATAATTTGCAATTTTTTTTTCTTTCTTGAGAACGAAGGCTTAAGATAGCCTCAATAACGACTTTATGATGAAGAAATATCATACGACTAAGAGCGACACCTCGTCCTTAAACTGCCCATATCCAGCCATGAATCAACTCCAACTCGCGGGAAGTTTGTTACAGCCCCCTTCCTCCAGTTCCAGCTCCAGCTCCAAAGATAGATTGGAGTTTTAAACTTGAAAATTCTTTAAATTGCCGTCGCCGAGGACTTGCGGAGATAAAGTGGCTTATCAAATGTAGCGATTTATAATTCATTTTTTGTTTAGAGTTTTTTATTCTTTGGTTGTTGTTTTTTTTTCAAAACTTTGCAGACTAATCCTCCCCCATCATGTTCTATATTATGTTACTCTTTCAGTTCCAATTCTACCTTTTTATATTTAAAAAAATAAATAAATAAACATTTATTACAACTAGAGTTAATAGCAACTTTGTTATTGTTGATTTGTTTTATAAGTATTGTTTTTGAAGTATTGTTATTGTTTTGAAGATTTATTTACTTCGTAATTAATAATGTAGATTTTATAAGGATTGCCCTATAGACAAATCAATAAATGATTATTTCAATTAAACTTTTACTAATGTTACGGTCGAGACAATGACAGTAAACCACGCCTAGAGAGGTCCGGATTGGCTAGAGACTTCTGGACCTGGACGGTCCTCAAGGACCTAGAACGACCATCCCCCCCCGTATACCTGCCTCCGTGTCTAGGCTCATCTGTAATGGTACTAAATATCGGTTTACTACGCCTGATGAGTCAGTCTTAATCCGGCTCAACAAGTATCAGTGAAACAGTGACAGTGAACAATCCGTGACAGTGTAGTGAAACTGTGTGTCATATTGTGATAACCGGGCGTGGGAAATTAGAAGACTGTAGTTTATATATAATTTATAGTTGTAAGTTTTAGAATAAGTCTAGCAGATTGTATACATTTACGTAAGTAGTTTATTTGTTAGGAATACCTGATTTTATATGTAGACTGTTTAGTAGTTAAGCTAGTAATTCAATTATTATTGTAAGTATAGTGGCTTAGTAATCCCTTTGTATTTGTACACCTATTATTTAATAAATATTTGTAATTTGTAACATAATAAATAATATTTATTACAATTTGCAACCCGGTAAATGTATTTTGTTTTTGTTTATTTTTTAATTAATTTTCTAGCTTTTTTTAAGTATATTTTTTGACTGTTTTAGTAAGGAAAAAAATGGAAAGCTCATACATGTCATATTGTTAGTTTCTGTTTTTATTTGATATCTCAAACAATTTTCAAACTTAAGAAAGAACTGTTACTGAAAAAAAAAAATGAAAATTAAATATTTTCGCGCTGCTAAATAAATTAAATTTCGGTCATTTAAAATGAACGGATCCTTTAGTATTATTTAATAAATTATCTATACAATCGTGTATGTATAAATTGCATTTTTTAAATTATACTGATTATTATTATTATCCTCAACATTATATAAGAACTTATACTTATAATACTAAAATATTGATGCTTTTTTCAGTAATTTAAAATAAAAGTGTCCCACCAATTTGTATTAGTTAAGGGAATTATAGATCAATTATTTGGAATCACATTCACGCCATAGTATTCACTAATTATATAGTTATTAGTCGTATAATGAAGTGGTTATTAAACTAACACGCAAAGAAATTTATTTTAAAAAGTTGTAAAAAACTATAAAAAGAAAAAGTAACGATATAGTAGAGCTCGAGGTGTGGTCCTAATTAAATGGAACTAGAGCTGAAAAAATAAATCACTCGATAAAACTAAAATAAGAGAAAACTCTGGCCTATTTTAAGAGCATTTGTTTTATTGACAGATTCTTTAAAAGAAAAAAAAAGTTAAACGAATTTGATTTAGTTTGAAATATCAGAGATTCTCAGGAATTTGTCACGTGCATTATTGCTCTTACACGTACGTTTTCATTCATGTTTTCTACAAAAATATTTAATTATAATATGGTTTTTACATTTAACGGTTAAAACAGGAAAATAAAAAATCCGGTGCAGGCAACACAACACTTTCAGTTACCTCAGTTGTTAAATATTATATTTATTTTCATGGTTCATATTAAACAATATGAAATTATTATGAACAGTAATCACTTGTAAAGTTCAATCCCCATTTGCCACTTTACATCCCTTCTCCCAACATCTATCAAATTCCTAGGTAAAAAAATCGTCTTTGATTTATTGTTTCAATATTATTAATCCATACTTGCTTAATGTTATCTTATATAATTGTATTATTATAATTTCTTCAATAATCGTCGGCACAAAAAAAATATAAGTTTACTATATTCTGTGTTATTTCCGTTACAACAGTACCCCCGACCTACTTCTCCATCTTAAATAATAAATTGTTTTAAGGTAAGTTATTAATGCTCAATTTAAAATATAAATGCTAGCCCGTTCCACCGATTTTTGGAATTCTCATCCTTCAGGCATCCGTTGAGCAACCTCTCTAACCTAACCACTTTCAAATACCTTCTGTTCCAGTGTTTTCTCACTCCCCATAATGGCGTTATCAGACAATAACAATTGTACTGTTAGATGTTAGTTTATATTTTTAGTTTTTTATATGTATTTTTACAAGTTATCTCGGGCTGTCTGAGAAATTCGATATGAGACTCATAATACTTATGAATTGTTTCATTAGATTCACATGTGGAATCCCCAGACGCTGCCATGTTTCTGGAAGGTACACCGAGTTGAATTGGCTCTATCCCTCTTTCCGTAGGCAGTACCTCCTAGTTGCCTGTCTCTTCCAATTATTCAAAACCAAAAAGCTCCTTATATTCTTGATATGCTTACCACTTGTTCCTCTGTCCATTTAGTAAACACTAGATCCCGACCCATAAACTTGTATATACCTTCACACAGACCCGTCTCCTTCAAAAAATCCTTTGTTATTCGTGCTACCCCATTTTGGAATTCCTTGTCTGTATCCATTACGAAATCCTTATCATTGTCCACTTTCAAACACCAACTATTTCTCCATCTCCTAAAGTATCAGTCTTCCCAGCATATGTAATATTTAAAAGCTATAGATGATACTATTCATTGTCACAAAATCCATCTTTTATTGTTAAACTGAAGTCTTAAGCGACCAGACAATTATTATTTATATTGTACTTATCTTGTTATTCTTAGGGGACTACTCGTCCCAGAATAAAATTACTTTTCATTTCATTTCATTTCATTTTTTTTTTTTTTTTTTTTAACAGTTACATTTTATTTAATTATGCCGTAACCAAATATATTAATTTCTGTTATTGTTCTTTTTTTTATTATTTTCTTTTTATATAGATGAATCTTTTTTTTTTTCTTTTTCCTAATTAATTTTGTGTCTTGGCCAGATGTAGATGTTTATTTTATTTTTTGTTTATTTATTTAACGTCACTTTATGCTACTATGGCTAATCGGACGATGCTACGGAGTCCTAAATTTTGCCTATCCAGGTTTTATTAGGATAGGGATCTTTAACGAGTACCTGACATCGCACAGGCTCGGGACCACCTTTTAGCGTCCCCTCCGAAGGACGGCGTAACTAAGGATTTTTTATTCCCATTAAAAAATCCTAGGACCACCTGCGGATTTAACCCGTGACCTTTGGCATGGGAGGCTGTTACGCTAGCCACCCAGCTACAAGTGATCCCGCCAGATGTAGATATAATTTTACATCAAATTTTATGTTATTCTTCGGAGACTTAGTCCCAGAAAAAAAAATTATTTTTTTTTTCTTCTGAAATACTGAGAATATTCTGAATTGCGAAATACTCTTTAAGATAAATTATATATTAAGAAATTCGAGAAAATACACCGATCAGTGACCAAACTGGGTTATCGGAAAACCATTTATTGGCCGAGGACTTGCCAAATAATGCATGGATGCAGGCTGGGTGCAGACTGTACATCACAATGCACATTTAATAGTCACATGTCACCCGCAGATGCTGCTAAAGATTCATGTGTTTCTGGCCGGCATCTGTTGTCCCGACCTCTCGTCTACCGGTGTTTGACCATTAGGCGTTATTAATATTCATAAAAAGAAAACAAATATGAAAAACATAACATAAAATTGTAAAAAGAATTGGTAATTTTTATTAATTAAACTGCTTTGATAATATAAGTAATTATGCTTTATGATTAAATACATTAATATATTAAATACACGAGAAAAGATGAAAAGAAGCTGCTCATAGGCAAGCACTCCTATTAACAATCTAAACAAATAGGCAAAAAGGTGTGGAAACTATCTTCTTTTCAGACGAATCAGGGGATAATAGAAAGTAAATAGGAAACATAATCAATAGGGGTTTAGAGTAAAAGTGGAATGTTTCATGAAAACGATAACACCTTTACACACCAAATAAGCAACATGAAGGATTTTGGATTGTAAGGATTGGATATAGGAAGAATTTGTGGTTTTGTAATGCCATAAAGATCGATTCGGCAAGTCCAGATAGGACTTGTGATGAACTAGAAGATCCAAATTATCCCATGTATTATGCACATTTTTATGAATTTTCATATATGCTCTAACGGTTTTGAATAAAACTCGATATAACCATAGGGTTTAATAAAATGTAAGTCTCATTCAGATTGAACAAAAATCAAATCTAACCATATGATGTTGTTAGTCAACAAAACAGGTAAGTATATATAAGTAAAATACATATCCAATTAAAGAAGAAAAAAGCAATTATTATATATACTTATATACAAAGTTTTGAAGGTAAAGGGGAGTAGCCAAAAAGTGACTAAAACTAAGCTATTGTACTAGATAATAACATAATATAGATCATTTATTTTAAATATATTTTAAAATTGTAAGTAACACCTCATCCTCTATATATTATTAGCAATCCACCGAGGGGGCTAAAAAGAAGACGGTCAAGCGACCTACCTTAAATTAGTTATTAGTGGTACCAGTGGTAGTTTTCTTCACAACACCATAACGTTATTTTTGTTATTTTACTTATCTTATTTTCTTGTTGAATTATATTAATACAGCTAAAATTTCATTTTATAAAAAAAAAAAAAAATTAAGATTCCTAAATTTTCCCGTCCTAATTTTAATTAGGATAGGGATCTTTAAAATACCTAAAATCGTACACGCTCGGGACCAACTTTTTACGTAAACTCTAAAGGACGGCATAACTAAGAATATTTCAATCCCATATTAACTCGTTCACGCCGGGGTGAATATCTACGTTTTTTCCCGTGAGGCGGGACTATCTACTTAAGTTTCGTGGGGCGGGGCAAGTGGACACTGTTGCAAGTTCCAACGTGTTTAACGTGATATTGTTTTGATAACGGTTTTGACATACACATATGATTTGAAGGAGTAATGATGGAAATACTTTTTCTTAAAAGATTCTAATATTGTTAAAAATTATTCAGTTAATGAATCACACACAGTGGAGATATTAAAATACTGCTTTTATTATCAGAACAAAATAGATATTCAGAATACAATAAACTGTGCTGAGGAGTTAGGGTGACTACAAGTGTACATTCCGAGGTCTCCTTCTATGAGTGTGACACAAGTAAATGTTACAACTAGAGTGATGAGTTTTGAGGATCAAAGGGTATATATAGCAAGGTTTTGTAGAGGGGATAAGGATTCGGCATGGTTACAAAGCAAGTGTCTCCAGGTGTTGGGTCCTAAGTACAGGTATGTGTTCTTTGTCGGTACTTGGTCTGTCCTTTCTAGGTAGCTGGTTTATGACAGCCTTCGATATAGAATTGGAAGTTATTAATAATTACTCTATATTATATATTAGTTAAGTCTCATTCTATAACTTTCGTATATCATTATTTAAAATAATTCTTATATTATATATTATATTCTTATTTATGGGGATAAAAGTATGAAATGAAATCACGCACAGCTAAATAAAATTCTTTAACAAGAGTAATCAAATTAAATTAACCGATAAGAGCCCTTTAAGGGAGCATGTTGAAAGGTATAAAATATTTAGTAAATAAACCCTTATGCTTGTTAATTCCTACAACATTTAATGTTGAGAAAAAATAAAATAAATTCATTTTCTAAAAACAAGTGACTCACCTGTAATACACGCCGCCCCACGGGATAGTTGAGCGTGACCCATCGGTGGGTCATCCCGCCCACGTAACAGACAAGTTTGGTCCACCGGTGGGTCACCCCGCCCCACATAACAGAAAAGTATGGCCCACCGGTGGGTCACCCCGCCCCACGTAACAGACAAGTATGACCCACCAGTGGGTGTTAAAATCCTAGGGTCATACGCCATGTTGGAAACCGCAACCTTTGATATAGAAGGCTTTTATGGCAGCCACTATACCACAGGTGACCCCTGCAGATATTTATAGTTCCACTATTCTAGAATGCGAAAAATCGTCAGCATGTTGCTACATCTTTGATATGTAGAGCTCCTCATTTGATGAGGTGAAGATGCGCCTTGTATAAAACCTCTCATTAGAGGACAAACTCTGGAACGTTGAGGTCCGCTATTAGGAGGTCGAACCGTATATCATTTAATACAACTAATATAGCCCGATATTGGGTAGCAGGGATAGGAAGCAGTTATATACGGCGAGTTGCGGAGCCGAATCGCCTGAATTATTGCTGCATAATTTCTCCATCAGTTTGGGACCTCCTGCATTTCCTTCCATATTCCCTCGCCTCATTTAATTTTATTTATAATGTGTCCTATTTCACGAGCCTCTCTTCAAGGTTAGCCTTTCATTTCCTTGCCTTCTGTAGCGCTTCTCCTAATAGCGGGATAATTTTAAAGATCGGCCGTGTCGAGAAATTTATCTGACCGGAGAAGCCAGGCGAGTTCTTGCAACTAATGTACCTACAACAAAATGGACTTGGGGTAATTAATTTTATTTACCTCGCTCAGAAATACAGATTGAACTATTATAATAAAAGAATTCACAAAATCCATTTAAAGAAAATCTAACATTAACACTAAAAGAAATACAATAGTTTGAGACCACTTTATGGTTTAGATCAATATGTTAGCCTTTTTACTTTCACTTACTATATATAGTAAGGGAAAGTATTGCGATCGTGAAAATTTTCGAATTCGAGTTTTCAACGGAAAAACACGTTTTAGGTCCCCTGAGTCCAAATGACCAAGTCCCACAAAAAGGTTTATGTATGTGAGTATCCGTGCGTAAAAATAAAAGGTTCTATGGAACTGAAATTCCATATTTAAGACAACTATACGCCGGAGATGTTACAGAAACACCACAGCAGTGGCACAACACAGTATAGAACTTAACCATAAATTTGATTTTGAAAAACCTAATATTTTGGAAATAGAAAAAAATAGTTTTAATAGAAAAACAATAGAATCTATATACATAAACAAAAATATAAAAAATACAAACAATTATAAAACCGATTCAAAACACCTAAGTTCTCACTATGCAGATGCAATAGAAAAGTTAAAATTTTAGGATTGCATTGTTGATCTAATTAAATAATTTAGGACTCCCACTGTAGCATCGTCCGATTAGCCAAAGTAGCATAAAGTGACGTTAAACGAATAAACAAACCTAATTAAATAATAATTAAGTGAACCTTTACAGTAAATAGGATAACCCTAATCCATAAGGGCCAAAGAATATGTAAGGTGGGATGATTGTTGCAATATAGTGTAATATAATTTTATTTTAAAGACTTTTTGACAACATTTTTAAATTATAAAAATGGATTTTTAACTTGTCAGACAACTCAGGTGAATAAATAATATAAAAAATTTTTTTTATGTAACATTGTTATTTGAATGTTGTTAATGTTTATAAGTTATTATATTGAATCGTTGTATTCTTGATGTTAATTATTAATTCTTGATGTATTTTAGTGTGCCCTGATGATGGAGAAGGCCCCCGAAACGTTTACTCGTTAAAGTTTTTCTGTAAAAACCTTTTGGAAGATAATAGAAACAATTTTAAATGTTACAAAAACTGTTTCATCAAAATCAGCTAACCAGAAGATCCTCTAAATACCATCAATTTTGCTCATTAACAACTATGGTATATTATACAACTTTTGGTTTTTGAGCATAAAAACAGTAATATAGATGTATAATATGCAGATTGAAAACCTAAGATTTTAGAATTGAAAAAAGTTAAGAGATAGTGAAAATCCGATAAAACTAACAGTTTGACGTAGATTAAACTTTGTGTAATTATTTCTTTGAAGTTTTAAAAAATATTTAAAATAATAACACCTAGGAAGGGACCTTGAGGAACACCTTTTTAATTAATGGAGCGTGAAATTCCAGCGGGGAAACCGCACCTCGGGCTAAATGACAAAGAGATAGCCGCAGAAACTAGATATATCTGCAATGACGAGGGGGGACCAGGGGGTCGGGCGCCCCCCACCGATAATTGTAATTTATAGCATGGATCAGGGGTGCCAACCCTTCAGTCCCCCTCACGCACACCACACCTCTGCTTCTAGGGGTGTGGTGGGTCTTCTCTCAGCAGTGGGGGGTTTGGTAATTATTTCTAGGAGTGTTATAATACCTTTGTAAATGCTGTTGGATCTGGAAGCTAAATAATTTTTATAGAAAAAAAAAATCTAGTATACGCCTCTCTTGTCTCTACTACAAGTTGTTGTTTTGATTTGTTTGTTGTTTCTTTTTACTTTCACTTACTATATATAGTAAGGGAAAGTACTGCGATCGTGAAAATTTTCGAATTCCAGTTTTCAACGAAAATACACATTTTAGATTCCAGTCCAAATAACCAAGTCCCGCAAAAAGGTCTGTGTGTGCGGAAACAGTAAGTCCTATGAAACTGAAATTTCATATTTAAGACAAATATACGCCCTAGACGTTACGAAACCTTTTTCATCAAAATGACCTTACCAGAAGAGGCACTTTATACCATGCATTTTGCACCTTTTTTCGATTTTCTCGAAAATAGTTTCGACGATTTTGATTAAACTCGCTATATCGATGTAAAATTTATTAGGCTTTAACGTCATGTAGGTTTAATTCTGATAAAGATAGTATGACAGGGCTTAAATTCCGACATTTTAAATTTTGTTTCTCTAAACTACCTTTAATTTTGTAGTTTTTATAAAAATAGCCATGTCACCTTGTTATAGAATATGTAACCACTAGCACTCATAAATATGCAAGTTGAGCAAAATCGAAAAGGAACTAAAGGAGAAAACTGAAAAAAAAAAAATTTTAACGCAATTTTTGGTTTTTGGACATCAAAACAGTAATACACATGTATGATATAACGTTGGAAAGCTAAAGAGTTTAGAAAAAATATTATCTTATACACAAGCTTTTAAAAGTTAATAGAAAGTGATGAAAAGCCAATAAAACTAAGTGATTATTTTAGATAATAATATAATAGATTTTTAAATAAAACACATGTTTCTATAGAAATTCCATTTGACTAATTCCTTCATGGTTTCACTCATTTCTATCTCTTACTGTACTTGAAAATTCTTTAATCGATTTTAAAAACGGAGGTATGTGAAAGTCGTGTGTTGCCCGCAACAGATTTTTTGTTTTATTAATTGTTATTGTTTTGTATATATTTGAATGTATTCATTTCCGATTTTATGTCATTTGACTTTACCATTATTTTCTGTATATATTGCATGAACGTGTACCGCATCACTATTACTACTGTTCATTATGGAACTAATTGTAATAAATCTCAATAAATAAATAAATAAAAAAATAGTATGCGCCACATACAAAGTCTTCTAATTCCCCTATCCCTCTATATATTGGTTTGTTTCACATGAAATATCCGTTTTTATAGTTTCTGAAATACATAAAGGATTTTGCAGCTCTCTGTTTTTTTTTCTGAATGTTTACACATTTAAAGTAAACAGTTATTAATCCTCTAGCTTTGTTTTATAAACATCAGCTTCCCAATCAATTACCCACTTTTTAGTATACCTCCAAATACGAACATGGAAACACGCGATTTTCTAGTAATATTTTTGTACGAGTTTAAACTCGGCCATTCAGCAGCTGAGGCCGCTAGAAATATTTGCAAGGCGTTAGGAAAAGGAATTGTTAATGAACGGACCATTCGCCGTTAGTTTGCTAAGTTTTCAGCTGGGGACACTCACTTGGAAAACTTGCCCCGAGGAAGACCTCCTTCCGTAAAGGTCAACGATGTCCCATAACATAGAGTAGAAGGAAACCCCTACCAAACAGTTAAAGGACTCTCAAAACAATTAAATGAAAGTGCATTTACCGTTTACAGACATTTAAAGTGTATTTGGAAAGTAAAAAAGCTCGATACATGGGTACCTCATGATCTCACTGAGCGGCAGAAAGACCCCATGTTTCAAAACATACCGTGCAAAAATTGAAAGAACTGGGCTATGAAGTTCTTCCGCACCATATTCTCTCGACTTGTCTCCGACAGATTACCACCTGTTCAGGAATTTAGACAACTTCATCAAAAGAAAACTTTTTGAAAATGATGATCAAGTGAAAAGTGCGTTTTCAGATTTTGTTTCACTTCAAAGCTCAGAGTTTTTCAGTTCGGGGATAAAAAAGTTCGGGTCATGTTGGGAAAAATGTGTAGAAAAAGAAGGTAAATACTTCGAATAAAATTATCTTGTTTTCATATCGTAATTTTAATAAAAATCCTTTACCTTGAAACGAAAATTTCATGTGACACAACCCAATATAATACTAGCGGACCCATCTCTGCTTAACACGAGTGCAATTCAAGTGAGGTGTCATTCTTGTTTCAAAATCTCTCACCGATTTAGAGTTTATCACTTTGGGAGTCATAGTTTACCGTTACGAAAACTGAAATTAGCAAGAAAATATGTTTATTTTATAACGTCTATTTAATATTATATTTAATCATTGGTAGAAATAAAAAACATAAATCAAACTTACTGAAGTTTATTTCTTTGTGAAGTACAGATAAAGGAAAATTTAATTTTTCTTTATAATGAACTTTTCTTCATTCTTCTTTCTAATGAACTTTTCTTTATAAGGTTTTCGAAAATAAGGTACTGCGTAAAATATTTGGCCCGAAGAGAGATGAGGCCACTGGGGAGCTTAGAAGGTTACACAACGCAGAATTGCGGAACTTCTATCCTGTGAATATAATTGAGTTGATAGAGATTCAAATGGGCGAGTAAAGTTGTTGGGCTCGGTGAGGAGTGGATTCAGAGAAGGTTGGTATTCGCTGAACCGTTTGGTAGGCGTCCGAAAGTTAGACCGAAGCGTCGATGGGAGGATTGCGTTAAGGCTGATCTCGGGCTTAAACGGTGAACATCGAACGAGTCTGTGTAGGCGGAATTTGGTGGTATCGGCATGGAACCTTCGGGTCCTGTAAGCCTATTATTATTATTATTATTATAATGAACACTTTGTTGTTATGAATGTATTTAATAACTACATCTATAAGAACAGTTCCTATTTTATTCTGTTTATTACTATTTTATATTTCAAATGAGATACTTAAATTACATTTTAAAAGTTAAATTAAATTATATAAGAATCATATTTAGTTTACAGTGAAACTTCCCTTTTCATTAAATACTAATAATAAATTAAATTTGATATAATTATTAACAATGTTAGTTTATAGCTGTATAACAACTTACCATTTAGTATAACAGCTAAGTAACAATTCGGTCTGTAATATTGTTTTTAAAACCTTGCGTATTAAATGGAAGAATATCAGTTACACGATCCTGTACGACAATGGCAACATTTAACTATTATAACCTCCATTTATTCAGTTAGCTTTAGTTAAATTTCGCAAAGCTTCCTCCTAACCCACTGTGAAACGACTGACTTCCTTTCCTTAATTATAATAATATTAATAATGATAGGCTTACCGAACCCGAAGGTTCGATGGCGATACCACCAATCTTCGGCTGCACAGACTCGTCCAATGTACGTCGGTCAAGCCTAAGCCCTCGAGATCAGCCTTAACGCAATCCTCCATCGACGTTTCGGCCTACCTTTCGGACGCCTACCAGTCGGTTCAGCGAATACCAACTTTCTCGGAATCCGTTCCTCACCGAGCCCAACAACTTTACGCGCTCATTTGTGTCTCCGCGATGCTATCAACTCAATTATATTCACATGGTACGAGCTCTCAGTACCTTATTTTCGAAAACCTTAAGCCGTTGTTCATCCTTTAAAGTAAGCGGTTACGTTTCACATCCGTAAAGAACCGTCGGAAAAATAATAGTTTTATAAATTCGAACGAATTCCTTTTCTTAATCAGGTAAATCTCTTCAAAAATATTTTTTCTCAAACAAGAACCCTAAACCCAGTTCAGGTAATCCCCATCAACCAAAGCAAAGCTACAGAGGTAGATAAAGAGTAGAGGCATACAAATGACCCTAGGACACTAAACAACACCACAACCAGGTCTAGCCGCACCACAAAACCACAAACAGGAAATTCTGGTCCCTACATCTGTCAGTAGTCTGGTAGCCTCCCCGTCGCTTTGTTGACTGCTCTATGGACTCAAAACTAACTTTAGTCGCATAATTCATTTATAGTATGTAATTCAGATTATTTTTACTTACCTATATATGAAATATATAGCAAGGAAAAGTATTTTGACCATGAAAATCCTACTTCTGGGGTAAATATATGGTTTAGTGTTAAGCTCAAAAAAGATAAATCATCTTATCCTTCGTTAAAGAAAATGTTGTTTCTTTCTCCTTTAGCTGCTCATCAAATCTAACTTGTACGTCCATTTTCATCAATGTTATTTAATGGTTTGCTTATTTTTTCGAATCTACAAAATTTAAAATGTTGGAAAGCTCTGACGTACTATTTTAATCAGAATAAAACCTGCATGATATTAAAGACTATTAAATTTTACATCGATATAGAGATTATAATCAAAATGATTGGGAGCCAATGTCGAGAAAATCGAAAAAAAAAAGTAAAAATGCATGGTACAAAGTGGCTCTTCGGGTTAGCTGATTTTAGTGGAAAAGTTGCTCTAACATCTCGGGTGTATAGTTGTCTTAAATAGGATATTTCAGCTTCATTCAACTTTTATTTTTTGTGCTAGACTTACCATAAACTCGCGGACATACGGACACACACACCGCGACCTTTTTGCGGGACTTTGTCTTTTTGCCACAGGGGCCCTAAAGGATGTGTTTCCTTTAACATCTCGAATTCGGAAATTTCCACTATATTAATATTTTCCCTTACTATATACTTCTTACATAGGCCAGTGAAAGTAAAAATGAAAATGCATATGCAATATTTTTAATAGGGATGAATAAGTGTGCTGAGTAATTAGCAACTAGATGTATAATTGGGAAGCGTTGCCAATAAATAAAGCATTGCTTTCTCCATGTTTCATTGTAATTTGTGTATTTAGGACTGATAAAAGAAAGCGAAATAAGATAAAAAAAGTAAACATTAGTAAGAGAAAAATTCAGCAGGACAATAAATGAAAATAACAAACAAAACTTTAGTCTAATTTCATAGACCGCCATAATTTTACGCCATTTAGAGTTGGTTTGGCTACTTTTTTCGGTACTTTTCGTTCTTTATTTTTTAATATTGGGTCGTGTCACATGAAATGTCCGTTTTCAAGGTAAAAATTTTTATTAAAAATACGATATGAAAACAAAATCATTTTATTCAAAGTATTTACCTTTATTTTTTCTACAAATTTATCCCAACGCGACACTTTTTATACCCGAACTGAAACACTCTAAGCTTTGAAGTGAAAAAAAATCTGAAAACGCACTTTTCACTTGATCATCATTTTCAAAAAGTTGTTCTTTTGACGAAGTTGTCTAAATTCCTAAACAGGTGGTAATCTGTTGGAGACAAGTCGGGAAAATATGGTGGGTGTGGAAGAACTTCGTAGCACAGCTCTTTCAATTTTTGCAGGGTATGTTTTGAAACTTAGGATCTTGCTGCCGCTCAGTGGGATCATGAGGTACCCATGTATCCAGGTTTTTTTACATTCCCAATACACTTTAAATGTCTGGAAACGGTAGATGCACTTGCATTTAGTTGTGCTGAGAGTCCTTTAACTGTTTGGTAGGGGTTTCCTTCTAATGTATGTTTGAGGACATGGTTGTCTATTACGGACGGAGGTCTTCCTCGGGGCAAGTTTTCCAAGTCGGTATCCCCATCTCAAAAACTTAGCAAACCAACGGCGAATGGTCCGTTCATTAACACTCCCTTCCCCAAACGCCTTGCAAATATTTCTAGCGGTCTCAGCTGCTGAATGGCCGAGTTTAAACTCGTATAAAAAATACTTATTTGGAGGTATACTGAAAAGTGTGTAATTGATTGGGAAGCTATTGTTTATAATACAAAGGTAGAGGATTAGGAACTGTTTACTTTAAATACGTGTATGTAAACATTCGGAAGAAAACAACACAGACCTGTAAACTCCTTTATGTATTTCAGAAACTATAAAAACGGATATTTCATGTGAAACAACTTAATAATATATGTTATTACGAAAAATCCCGCCATATGACCTTCACCCTTAGTCATAGAGACCGAAGTTCCATGATTTTGCACGTTTTATTTTATTTCGTGTATCAGCTTCAAATCCGGATATTCATGTACTAGGGAATAAACAACACAGTTGATTAGTGTATAGGGCCTATTTCTTTATTATTCATTTCCTAGAATTTAATATTTGTTGGTTTATTCGTTTAACGTCACTTTAAGCTACTACGGAAGATTAGACGATGCTACAGTGGGAGTCCTCTTATGCTAGCCACTACCCTATGGGTGATCCCATATTTAATCATTAAAACATGTTTATAACAAAAATTATATAAGATCAAACAATTACAATTATTTTATTTTTTTATCAATTGTATCATAATTAAAATTAATATGCGAAAATATATTGGAATCATAAAATTTATTTAAATTAGAAAAAATATATCTTAATTTGTATGTAATGCATTAAAAAAAGTCGTGATGTTTATTTTGTTATATTTTAATTGAATCTTACTTCATTACTCAAGCTCATTTAAACCATTAAAAATATATAACTTAATTTTTTTAGAAATCATTCTCTTAAAATGTGCTGAAATTAAAAATCTCTAAAACATTAAAAATAAATATAAAACGTTATTAATCTTCCTGGTATTTAGAAAGATAGAGAAAAAAAAAAACAACGGTTAATCATACTTGATAAGTTGAAATAATGTCAAAACCAAGCCCTTTTCTAGAGTAATTGAAAATTGCTAATTCCTCAGCTGTTTCAATTTAAAATATTTGTTTTCTTTCTTCTTTTTTTAGCTCGAAATATTTCAATATCGTGAAATGAAATACTAAAAAAAAAACGGTGTATTAAATCCTGCAACATTTAATATACCTAAGGCAAATATTGGTCCTCTTGGGTTGGGAGTTATTACAGAATTTACATTTATTAAATTTATTTAATTACGAAGGCTGAGAAGTGTTGTTGCGAAGGGTGCATATGTTAAAGGCAGGAGAGGAGAATACCAGCAATTACCGAGGGGCGGGTTCAAGTCTATTCTCGAAACAGAGAGTCGAAATAAAGTTTTAGGACTCACTTCTCAACGTTTCTGATTCGCTTCATACCCGATCAAAGATTTTATTTTTTAATTTATTTGACAACAAGTAATATACAAATGCCTTTAGGCATATATTGTAACATTGATAACCATTACGTTAAACCTCATCCAGGATTCTTCTGAATTCGTGAGCGAAGAAACCTCCCAGTGAAGGCACTCCTTGGCGTGGAAGATCTGCTAAAGAAGTAGGTCTCTGCTCCAGAGGCGTTTCAGTCTCCTTGCTGGGTTTTGTGGTAGTGTATCAGTCAGTAATGTTTGTACCAGGAGGTTTGGATGTCCAGCGAGTGAGTCGTGAAAATGTTTGTAATATTTTTTAATGATATCCGTTACGATTGGTATGTTGAGGTCTCTGTGTAATGATTTATTGGTTACGTAAAAGGGACAGTGAGTGATGGATCAGAGGAATTTAGATTGAAAGATTTAATTTGTCTGCAAGTGTGATTTTTTGCATGAGCCCCACACCTGAGTACCGTGCGTCCATATAGGTTTAAGTAACGTGTTTTATATGATGATTTTGTTGGCTAGTGATAATTTGTTTTTATGGAGAAGAAGTCGTCTAAGTATTGATTGTCGATGATTCAGTCTTTTTTTTAAGGTAGTTACGTATTATTTCCATGTCAAGCGTCTATCCATTGTGAGTCCCAAGTAATTTGTTTCTGTTTGTTTGGGTAACTGAACATTTTAAAGTGTTAGTGGAGGACAGTCAGAATGCCTAAGCGTTAATGTTACTTGACTTAATTTCTGTATGTTTATTTTAATACGCCATTGATCAAAGTATAAACGCTTATTTTTTAAAAATCGAATGCGCGCAACACACGACTTTCACCTACCTACGTCATTGATATCAATTAAAGAATTTTAAAAGACATTTAGAAACGAAAATAAATTTTTGAGGAATTATTTATATTGAGTTTAATTACAAAATATGTATTATATTAAATAATCTATTATACTATATCCACGACAATTAGTTCGTTTGATCAGATTTTCATCACTCTCTGTTAACTTTTACAATACTATTCATAAGATAATATTTTTCCTAAAATATTTAGCTTTCCAACAGTATATTTACATATATATTACTCATATTCAAATACACTAAAACTGCATAAACAAATATTTTTGTTCTTTTCTAGTTTAGTTGATTATCAAATTCTTTCAACTTGTATATTAAGATGTTTTTCAGCAATCCTAATCAGATAATATGCCCGATTTTATAAAATCTACAAAATTACTTTACAAGGAAGGAATTTTAAAATATCGGCATTTAAGCCCTGTCTGACTATTTCTATCAGAATGAAAGCTACTTGTTTAATGAAAATCATTTCAACCGTTATAGAGAATACCATAAAAAGGTGCAAAATGCATGGTACGAAGTAGCTCTTCGGGTTGGCCGATTTTAATAAAAATGTTTCTTTAAAATCTCGGGCGTATATTTGTCTTAAATATGAAATTTCAGTTTCATAGCACTTTTCGTTTTCGCCCGGGAGCTACCACACACAAACACACACACACATCTTTTTGCGGAACTTGGTTATTTGGACTCAGGGGATCCTAAAACGTATATTTCAGTTGAAATTTTCCTGATCGCATTACTTTTCCTTACTTTATATTTTTAATACAGGCAAATAGAACTAAAATAAGAGTAAAAAAATCCTTAGTTACGCCGTCCTTTGGAGGGGACGTTAAAAGTTGACCCGAGCCTGTGCGATGTCAGGTACTCGTTAAAGATCCCTATCAATAAAATAAAACCTGGATAGGCAAAATTTAGGACTCCCACTGTAGCATCGTCTGATTAGCTATAGTAGCATAAAGTGACGTTAAATAAATAAACAATAAACAAAGAACTAAAATGAAAAGAATTCTGGCCATTTACAAAGATTTTACAGAAGGCGCTAAAATATCTGATTGTGAGATATATAATCTGGGACATAAGTTTTTTACAGAGTAACTGTAACCCGCTATTTGCTCGCGACTACATTTAGTGCTGATTTAAATATCTAAAAAGATATTTCAACTGTTAGATCATTTGATCTAAAACATTTGCTTAGATCAAAACTCATGTAGTTCTTTCATTTTTTTTTTCAAAGCTAGCTTTATATAGAACTTTTAAATAGATCATAAATTCCGGTGCGGTCAACATACGACTTTCACTTACTTCCACTGTTAAAATCAATTTAAAACTATTAAAATACTAAAATTTTAAAAATATTTTAAGTTAATTTAATTGAAACGTGTATTAATTTTCGTTTGGAACATATGTTTTAGATTAAATAATATAATTATACTAAATTGTTATCCAGTTATTAGTTCGTTCCCTATTTTTATATTTACCTTCTTTGTATTACATTTTACAACTTAGGGCATATGATAATCTTTCCTTTCGAATGGTATATCAGTTTATAAATTAATAGATTTCATAAATACTCTTTCATCCTTTAGTTGGTCATCGGATTCGTGCAACTTGTATATTTAGCCGTCCTTCATCAATGTAATCAAGATAATATGGTTAATCTTTTAGAATGTACAAAATTAAAGGTAGTTTAGGGAAGAAAAATTAAAATATACGCATTTAAGCCCTGTCAGACTATTTCAATCAGAACGAAACCTGAATCATATTAAAGCTCATTAAATTCCACACCAATAAAACGAGTTTAATCAAAATCGTTAGAGCGGTTTGTAAGAACATCGTAAAAAGGTGCAAAATGCATAGAATAAAGCTGCTCTTCTGGTTAGCCGAATTTGATGAAAAAGTTGCTGTAACATCTTATACATAATCGCTCTTCAAAATATGAATTTTCAGATTTATACAATTTATTATTTCCACGCTAAACGTACTACATATTGAATTGTGTCACATGAAATATCCGTTTTCAAGGTAGAGGATTTTTATTAAAAATACGATATGAAATCATGATAAATTTATTCGAAGTTTTTACCTTCTTTTTATACACATTTTTCCCAACGTGACACCAACTTTCTTATTCCCGAACTGAAAAACTCTGAGCTTTGAAGTGAAACAAAATCTGAAAACCCACTTTTCACTTGATCATCATTTTCAAAAAGTTTTTCTTTGACGAAGTTGTCTAAATTCCTGAACAGGTGGTAATCTTTTGGAGACATATGGTGGGTGCGGAAGAACTTCGTAGCCCAGTTCTTTCAATTTTTGCACGGTGTTTTGAATCATGGGGTCTTGCTGCCGCTCAGTGAGATCATGAGATACCCATGTATCGAGCTTTTTTAGTTTCCCAATAAACTTTAAATGTCAGGAAACAGTAGATGCACTTGCATTTAGTTGTGCTGAGAGTCCTTCAACTGTTTGGTAGGGATTTCCTTCTACTGTATGTTTGAGGACATTGTTGTCTATTACGGACGGAGGTCTTCCTCGGGGCAAGTTTTCCAAGTCGGTATTCCCAGCTGAAAACTTAGCAAACCAATGACGAATGGTCCGTTCATTAACACTCTCTCCCCAAACGCCTTGAAAATTTTTCTAGCGGCCTTAGCTGTTGAATGGCCGAGTTTAAACTCGTACAATAATATTACTCGAAAATCGCGCGTTTCCATATTAGGAGGTATACTAAAAAGTGGGCTAATGATTGGGAAGCTAATGTTTATAATACAAAGGTAGAGGATTAGTAACTGTTTACTTTAAATATGTAAACATTCGGAAGAAAACAACAGAGACTTGCAAAATCCTTTATGCATTTCAGAAACTAAAAAACGGATATTTCATGCGAAAAAACCCAATACACACAGGTCTTTTTGTGGGATTCGGTTATTTGGACTCATGTGGTCCTAAAACGTGTATTTCCGTTGAAAACTGGAAAGTAAAAAGAGGCAAGTGAAATTCGTGTGTTCCGCGTATCAGATTTGTTTATATTTTATTTGACAAATGTATCCAAATATTGTGAAATGTGATTAAAACTACTCTGATGTTGATGAAGTACGAATTCTCTGCCTCTAGATTCCAGCACTACCAGATGACAAACAGACATCCCTTGCCTTCATTAGACGGCTTTGATACGACGCGATGGTCCGTGGCGAGGTTAACCAAGAGGCAGGGTTAAGTGGCAAGTTAGCTGGGACTTTGGTCCGAGCTTGAGTGCTTCTCCTCGCACCTGTATTACTTATGTAAGCTCTGGGGACTTAGCGCTGCTTCCGAATAATTAACTCCTATGTATACCAACTTTGTTATCATGCATATTTCATTAGCCAAAGCTGATAAAACTATCGCAAACTAATAGTAATAGAGGTTAACTAATTAATTGCTAGTTAGGAAGATTATATAACTATAGCTAGTAAGTATTGGACTGAGTGAAAAGTTAAGAATGATTAGCAGAGTTCGGATAAGGGCAGTAAACTGTTCAAAATGTACAAAATCTTATAATAATATTAATAAAATTGAAATGTTCAGTAATAATAAAAACACTGCGAATTATTACACAATCGTTTATTATTTCTAAATAATTATATTTCGGTATATTAATTCAAATATTAATTTACGTTGCTATTTAGGAATAAAGTAATTTAAGAGCTGAAGAAAGGTTCGTCTTTCTTATTAAGTTATCACTGCTAATTGATATTCAAGAAAAAATCGCTACTGCTAATTTTTAAAAAGATTTAGTTGCTAGCGATCTCAGCTGCTGAATGGCCAAGTTTAAACTCGTACAAAATATTACTCGAAAATCGCGTGTTTCCATGTTCATATTTGGAGGTATACTAAAAAGTGGGTAATTGATTGGGAAGCTAATGTTTATAATACAAAGATAGTGGATTAGTAACTGTTTACTTTAAATATGTAAACATTCGGAAGAAAACAACAGAGACCTGCAAAATCCTTTATGTATTTCAGAAACTCTAAAAACGGAGATTTCATGTGAAGCAAATCAATACTTAACCTCTTCGATTTTTATGATAGTTTGTATTAATTATTGGCTATCCTTTTTTTAAATTTGATACCTAAGATATATATTTATACAGACAATACATATTATATTATTATATTTCTAAATGATTTCATCAGTAAAGTTGAGGATACCGGAAAGGCTAAGCCAGAGAAACGGCGCCTGGGAACATCAATTGCTCAAGAGGGAAGGTAATTAAAACTTTTCTTAACTTTTCCACCCGCGAGCTCCAACATCCCCATTGTTTTCTGGGTAATGTAAAATTAGAAAATCAGCCAGCGAAGTCAAGAGCTGTTTTGCGTTCATCCCATCTCTCCAAACTCGGTTAGTACAATAACTATTTTTATGAAATTATTAATATACAAAGTCTTCAATAAAATAGAAAAACAGAAAATAATAAAATCGTGTTATTAAATATAAAATAAATATTTATTAAAGATACGATATTTTTTTTAAAAATATATGGATACAAAATAAAAAGTAATTGTTGGATTGTATTCAATGCTTTAACTCTCACTTACCTATAATAATAATAATAGGCTTACCGAACCCGAAGGTTCGATGCTGATACCACCAAACTTCGCCTGAACAGACTCGTCCAACGTTCACCGGTCAAGCCCAAGCCCCCGAGATCAGCCTTAATGCAATCCTCCCATCGACGCTTCGGCCTACCTTTCGGATGCCTACCAGTCGGTTCAGCGAATACCAACTTTCTCGGAATCCGTTCCTCACTAAGCCCAACAACTTTACGCGACTATTTGAGTCTCCGCGATGCTATCAATTCAATTATATTCACAGGGTACAAACTCCGCAATTCCGCGTTGTGCAACCTTCTAAACTCCCCAGTGGTCTCATCTCTCTTCGGACCAAATATTTTACGCAGTACCTTATTCTCGAAAACCTTAAGCCATTGTTCATCCTTCAAAGTAAGCGGCCACGTTTCGCATCCGTAAAGAACCGTTGGAAGAATAATAGTTTTATAAATTCTAACCTTTAAGTTTTTAGACAGAAGCCGCGAGCTAAGTAATTTAGCAACTAAATAATAACACGCATTTCCCACCTTTAACCGGGACTTTATTTCTTTCTGGATTTCATTTTTTCTTGTTTTCGTTGAACCTAAATACTTGAATTTCTCTACGTGTTCACTTTCCTATATATGAAAATATATATTTTCATATATATGTGTTCTCACTTACCTATATATGAATTATATAGTATGGGAAAGTACTGAGATCGTGAAAATTTCCGAATTTCAGTTTTCAACGGAAATACTTATTGTAGAGTCCTCTTAGTACAAATGACCCAAGTTTATGTAAATAGCATAGAAATATCGTTTTTAAATTAACAGTGTTGATTAACCAATTTCCTCTTAAATATTTATTTCTTTTCATATTAGTTAATTGCCTTTAAACATCTATATAAACATTTATACCCTAATATGTATTTTTTTGGAAATAAAAACCATTGTGTAATAATTTGGATCGTTTTTTTAATCCAGTATATTTATGTTATAATTAATGGACCAAGTAGCAATATAAAATTATTTTTCCTTCATCTTCTACGGTACATTTAGGAATGTATTAGAGTGTGCAAAAGGTTTCGGTAAATCGCTCCGACATCCGTATTCCACGCTCCAATGGAACCGCTAAGGTTAAGCCGATCACGGTTAAATAGGCAGTAGCGGGGCACACCACGACTGGGTTTGAATCCGTTCGATGAAGCATCATCTCTTTATCCGACAGGCAGGAGCTTCTGGCAAAATAGAAGATCGTCCTGGCTTAGTCTCTTTCTCGTCTCTCTGGAATTATCCTCCAAAACAGAAAAAAAGGAAAGAATTAATTGCGACTGTTTCAGCAGCTTTTGCTTATCTTGGCTCTTCACACCAGCGCGCTCACAGCTAGCCGCGGTTTCTTTTTGAGTTATTAAAGCCCGAAGAGATCTGGCTATCTTGACGTTAGTCCGCTCTGCCATGATTTATCGTCTTTCATGTTTTGTTTAATCGTTCTAAAACCTTCGTTTTTAGGATGAAGAATAATATATTGAAGAAATCCCAACCGGAATGCGATAACATGAAATATATTAATTAATGCTTTGTTAAACTTAAAAATTACATAGCGAATCACCGAAGCCCAGTCTTTGTTTTATTTATTAGTTATTTAAAGTTAGATCATTCATTTAAATATTGATCAAATATTTTCCTTACGTCAAATATTAGAGAAAAAATTCTCTATCAACTTTATATCGATTTAAAAAAGGCTTATGATTCAATAGACCGTCAGAAGCTATATAACATCATGATTGAACAAGTAATACCTAGAAAGTTAGTAAACCTAGTAGAGATGTGTTTGTCAGAATCATTTCATAAAGTTAGAATCGGTCATAATTACTGACCTGGTCATAGAAAGGTGATGTGTACCGAAAAGGCTTAAATATGGGTGAGAAGATTCCGGTTTTGGGGTATGCCGATGATTTGGTACTGCTAGTTGAAGACACGGAAACCATACAACTAAATACAAGTGTGTTATTAAAAGAAATAAAGAAATAGGACTCGAATTAAATACCGATAAGAGGAAATATATGATTAGTAGCAGAAACGGTGGCGATCTTGGTGATATTGATTATCAGGGCATATTTTTAAACGCGCAGAGAAATTCAAGTATTTCGGTTCAATGATAACAAGAAAAAATGAAATCCAGAAGAGATAAAGTCAGGTTAAAGGTGGGAAATGGGTGTTATTATTTACTTGCAAAGTTACTTAACTCTCGGCTTCTATCTAAAAACTTGAAAGTTAGCATTTATAAAACTATTATTCTTCCAACGGTTCTTACGAATGTACTTTGAATGTTGAGGCCACTGGGAAGTTTAGAAGGTTGCACAACACGGAATTGCGGAACTTGTATTCTGTGAATATAATTGAGTTGATAGCGTCGCCGAGACTCAAATGGGCGAGTATAGGGCTCGGTGAGGAACGGATTCCGAGAAAGTTGGTATTTGCTGATCCGACTGGTAGGTGTCCGAAAGGTAGGCCGAAGCGTCGATGGGAGGATTGCGTTAAGGCTGATCTTGGGGTTTGGGCTTGAACGGAGAACATTGGACGAGTCTGTGTAGACGGAATATGGTGGTATCGGCATCGAATGTTCGGGTTCGGTAAGCCTATTATTATTATTAGTTATTTAAAGAAATTTACAACTGTATTGATTCAATACAAGTAAAATGGATTGATGTGAGATTAAAACGCATGATTGTCCTGGAAAGAAACTACCCATTCGTAGAACTCAGATGTCCAATTTATGGTAAGAGGTCTCTTGGCCATCTTCTTTTAAGTCGCCTCGGTGGATTGTCAGGAATAGAGATGGAGAAGAGGTTACGTATAAGCGGGTTTGAGTGGGCAGAAAGTTTGAAATGGAAGGATGTATATCTGTATCGGGCTAAGTCTTCAACTAATGGGATATCTAAGTCTTTATGGATGATTTTATTTGTAGCAAAGTATGGAGCATTAAGGATTTTTCGAAGGATTTTAGATTGCAGGGATCGGATGCGAGAGAAATTTGATGGTTTAGTGGACCCCGATTTCTCAGGTCCGAATAGGCGAAGCATAATCTTGAATTAAAAAAAAAAAAAATGAAATAGATGATCCAAATACTTATCAGATCTGCAGTTGAAATTAAGTTCTCAGCCTTTGTCAATTATGCCGTGTATTAATGATTATCTATGTGATGTTTCTTGCTGTTCAAGTCTAGGAAAATGGATTCCTATTCAGAAGATATTATTGAGACAGGCCTAGGTCATAGGTTAACAAGTGAAACTTCAATTTTATGCTTCTTGAACTCATTGGACGAACCTACATTAGGAGTCCTAAGCTTTGTCTAAGCAGGTCTAATTAGGGTAAGGTTCTTAGAAGAATTAAATTAAATAGTATTTAAACTTTAGCGTGGGTTAATTACATGTGAGGTCAACTATTCAATATTCAATAATATTTTGAACTCATGTGCTTTTTATAATCCTGATCCCCTACATGTGGTGAGGTAGATATTATAACAGTCTACTATCCCTTAAGTCACCGTTTCATACCCGGGCCGATAGGCCTAGGATTTTTAAAAAGGAGTAAACATCCATGGTATGTTCCTCCCGAAGGGCAAAATGATGGTTCTGAGCCTATGTGATGTCAGATATTAGATCCCTATCCTAATTACACTTAGATAAGCAAAATGCCTGACCCCTCCTCCAACATCCTCCGAATAGAAACAGTACAATAAAAAGTTATGTCAAATGAATAAAATACGTTAAAAAATCCTACATATTGCTATGATTATACTTGTTTGATAACATGATTTAAACCAAGGGGATGCCATGGTTAATTATTTAAAATTATTATACAAACTTACTTACTTTCCTGAGGAATTATATTTGGAAACCTTTCCAAATGGGATGTGCCATCCAATTTATTGAGATACAATAAAAAATAGAAAGAATGGTTTATTCAGAGACATATTATACATAATTAGATCATGGACTATATAAATTACTTGTATAAAAAAGATGATTGAATGCTTTCGGCGGCTTCCGGATATCTGTGTCTTCTTCAACGTCTCCTCTGAGACTCCTCTTGTAGGTGGCTATCCCTGCTCTAGGAGTGGAAGGGTGTATATTTTTTGCACCGACCTTCTAAGAACTTTCCTGGCTCTAGCCCGGTAACACTTTTACTCGTCTCTTATACTTTTCAATACTTAACGTTTGATACATAGCAATATCAAATTAAATCCCTATGGGGTAACCTCTGGTTTAGTGGCTAGCATATCAGCCTTCTATGCCAAAGGTTGCTGGTTCAAACTTGCAGGTGGCCCTAGGATTTTTTAATAGGGATAAAAAATCCTTAGTTATGCCGTCTTTCGGAAAGGACGTAAAGAGGTGGTCCCGAGCCTGTTCGATGTAAGTTACTCGTTTAACATCCCTATCCTAATAAAACCTGAGTAGGCAAAATTCAGGCCTCCCACTGTAACATCGTCCGATTAGCCATAGTAACATAAAGTGACGTTATATGAATAAACAAATAATTTTTTTTTCCGTCGTAATCCAAGGACTGCCTGTTCCATCAAATTATTGAAAAATATGCAGGAACAGACTTTGTAGATAGTCATGCCTCAATATCTTCTGTTTTGGAATATCAATCTTTACATCTAAATACATTGAAACAACATGGCCGAAGAATATGGCACCACATATTGTATAATAACTCTCAGATTTTATTTTTAACTGCCAACAGTTTATTTGTATTTGTATTTAGCTTTGATGTTCTCCTATTTATTTTTTTTTTTTTTATATCTATTAAATTAACTAATTTTAGCTTAAACTCATTTTATCTCTAACTGTATTTGAAATTCTTAAATTTATATTAACAACGGAGGTAAGTGAAAGTCGTGTGTTGCGCGCGTCAGATTTTTTCAATATCTTATTGTGCATCTTATATACGAAGATTTTAGAATAGTGAAATAAAACAAGGTCAAAGATAAGCCGAGACCGATAGGACTTAGGTTAAATATAGACAGATCTATGCGGCCTTTAATAATTCCAAAACATGTGGTTAATAAAAAATTCCCTGACTGCTCCTAAGTAATCGATAACCTCCGACATAGTCCTCATGCCCGACAGAGATAAGACTAGATGGAGAGTGCATCGGGATCTGTGACCCCACAAAGACACGGCTGCTTAGAAGAAGGCAGTGGCTGGGAGGAGATTATCTGCGGTTAGTGCCTAGGACAAAGGACAGATGGCACTGCTAATCCCCCGAAGGCTGGCGTAGCCACGGCAGGCCCCTTCGATAATATCCCCAGGGCACTGCGGAGGAGGAGGGAGCGTTAGGGCGTCTCTTTGCGGCGGCATGTGGCCTATGCATGCCTAATCTCATCGCCAGCCCTTTCTAAGTCTAATGATCTGCGGTCGCTTGTTATTGTTAGCTTAAACGGTTTGCTTTGACCCCCATCCCGGGTTTTAAACCCTTTAGTAATGTAACAGTCTCGTAATTCATTATGACCATTATATATAGCTCAGTGTTCACTGCCAATAGTACTGTATTCATAACCTTAATTTTCTGAATATTGAACTAGAATCTCAATCTGTAATTTAAGTTTTGTTGTATTATTTAGAAAAGTACACCTTTGTATTCCTCAAAATTTGAGGGCTTACGTTTCAAGATACGTAAAGCTCTAATATATAATGGGGAAAAGTCCGTTTATCTGCTTTTCGCCGTCCGTGGCATTTCTCCACCAATTTTTTTATAAACTATACATGCAACGATGATCCTAACAGATAGAAGTATATATCAGCTGGTTATTATTAAAATGGCGGCGTATTAAAAGTGATTTCGTTCAATAACTCGGTTATTTTTGAAGATTTGGAGAAAAAAAGTATTGAGTTATAGAATCAGTAAAGCGCGATAAAGAAAAAAATTGAAATATTGCCTATATATACGCTTGTAACTCCAGTATTTTCAAACATAAAGAAAAAAAAAATTTGTTTTTTCACCTCCCCTACCCCCCCCCCCAAAAAAACGCTAATAATTACAAAAAATAGAAGAAAAACAACAAAAATTTGATATTTTACCCCAAGTTACGAAAGGCTCATCTACATTACTATTACAAGGCCGATATGGACTTACGGAGTAGAGCTTTGGGCTCTTCTAAACTATCAAATTCCATAATGCTTATTACTTTGTCATGAATTAACTCATCCATGATGACCAAAAGAGAAGAGTCATAGCTCCTTGGGATTCCCCAATGCTCTAACTTTGTGCGACACTAACTTTCTTATTTTCGGTAGCGGCGTGATCTAGTAGATAGAGCGCTAGTCTACTGTGATCCGGGTCCTGGGTTCGAATCCCGGTTGTGACGACATATTATTTATTCTGTTATTTCAGCCGGGGGGCGATCCTGGGGAATGGAGACCCTCCTAGGGCAGACCCAGCCTCTATAAACCCGAAAATGGGGGGAACGGCAGAGCGTGATCTCGGCTGAATTACCTCATTGCACGGCCGTTGGCCTTGAAACAGTACGATTTTCTATATGTACTGAGCCTAAGACTCTTCATGGGTTGTTAGTGGCACATGTTTTTATTTATTTTTTTTTTTTTTTTTACATTATTATTTTGAGGGTTTGACTTCTTGGCCTTCTGGAAATTTTCTCTTCTTTCATTTGTTACTACCTTTTTTTCTGTGCCTGCACATCAAGTTGATATATTTGAGTTTTCTAGTGAAAACCTTGGATAACAGAAAAATAATTAAAATTTGATTATCTTTCCTAACCGCTGAGAATCAGACAATCGGTGATGAGTACTTTTATTTTCACGTAAGGTCTAGTATCTGATCTTACAAAGGATCGATCTTTCTCTCTCGAATTCAATTGGGTTATTAATCAGACTTTCTCTATGTTCATGTATCAGACCATAGCCGAGGACGAATTTATACAGTCGTTGCTTTTAAAAGCAAGTGACTACGAAAATGGCGGAATCAACCAAGTATGATACAAGGAAATAGAAAGATTTTAAATACCAACAATATTTATTTTGAGATGAACGGAACCCATTTAGACTCCCCTAAAACTACTTCTGAACCCACCCCTTCTCCATATCTAACGAATGAACACCCACCCATCTCTATTCATGGGGATGAAAACGAAATGCTTCCCTACCCAGAGACTTCAAAGTAACTGCTGTTTGCACTTTTAAAGGAAGTTATTTATAATTTCCTCCCCACGCACGGTTCCTGTTTGCCATCCTCCTCACCAGGGAGCGCGAAGGCTCCTTGTTTGCTCAACCACAGTTCCTCTTTAGCGGTTCTTCAGTTTTCCCAACCGGAAAATCAATTCAGCAAACACGAGCTCAAGTGTTGCCAACCGTCTTTTTCAAATGAATACATTCCTTCAACTTTTTTTTTTTTTTTCATTCAAGAGCGAAAAGTAACATTTCTTCTTTCAATTTTTATTTTTGCCGGTCCTGTGAAGATTGCTTCATGTGTGTACACATGAGGGAAATCTGCTGCCTTTGATGTCTTCCTATGCTATGTTTAATTTTTTTCCCCTTCAGCATATGACTTATGGAAAAGTAAGACCACATAATTATTCAAACCACTTGAGTTAATTAAAGTACATTTTAATGGCATCATTAAGTAATTGCTTGGTTTGATAAGCTATGTAGTATTAAGATAGCTAAAAATATCAAACTAATATAACTTTCTTATTACATTATTAGAACAATTCAACAAATACAAAAGATATGTAATAAACTCATTAAACAATATTCAACAACAAAAACAACGTTTTATTCCCAAATTGTGGTTATCCATTACTAACTAACAAAAACATATATGTTTTACAATAAATATATACAGTGCTTAGTGTTGTCACATTATCACACCTCCCCACTTAAGCCTTCACTCTCGCCTTCATCTTCCTCGCTGACTGTACCAAATGTTTTCAGCATTTGGTCCACGTGCCTCTTCCAGGTAAGCTCGGTGCCTTCAGGCCTCACCAGGTAAAGGCATTCTCCAAGCCTTCCTGTAACAACAGCTCGGATCCCCTTGGTTACCTTTCCTGATGGCGATTCCTGTAGTCCTGAACGTACACATCTCTTCGCCGGAACTCTACCTTTCTCCCTTTCTTTTCTTCAACTCTTGGCGTTACTTCGTCTTAACTCGGGCATCCATCCTGCTTCGGATTTCTCTCTCTAACATCCGCTTAGCTGGAGTCTCTCCAGTTGTACTATGGATAGAAATCCTATAAGAAAACATACACCAACTGATTGCAGTTGCATTGCAAACCCGTTCCTTTTGAGAATCATCCAAGGCTTTTAAAAGACCTTTTTTGAAGCTCTTTATTGAGTTTTCCGCCGCACCATTACTTGACGGGTGAAAAGGAGTTGTTAATATATGTGAAATAACATTACTTTTACAAAAGTCGTCAAATTCTTTTGAGCAGAACTGTGCACCATTATCTGTCACCAGAACTTTAGGTATGCCGTATCTTGCGAAGGTTTCACGAAGTAGTGACATCTTTCTAGTAGTGACAGCATAGGAAATAAATAAATAAAAAATAAGAAAAATTAAGAAAAAAGAAACTGTTCCTCTACGATCTTGGGTTCAGTACTAGGAGACATTAGTACTCTTTCATGGCTTACTGAAAAAGCAAGGAGATGAACAGGCCTTGATCACGCTTAGCCGCCATGGTTTTTTTTCTCAATTTTTTGGGTACCCTCTTTATAGATGCTGGGTATGCCCGCTCCATAGCTGAAACAACGGAATTTTTTTTTTTCTGCTTTAGCCGATATTCGAACCTACGACCTTTAGAATAGTAGATTAGTGCTCTATCCAATATACCCCACTGCTCCATATAGCATAGCATAAAAAATAATTAGAAATTAATTATCTGAATTGAAAAACAATCCTTTCCCCGTATGACTGTTAGGTGGTTAAAATAACAATGGTGAGAAAGATGACAGACAACATACCACCTGGGTCCTTCCTTCACTCGGAGCTTGAAAACAAGATCATTTCACAAAAAAGGTGGAATATCATTTTTCCAGTTTTAAAAACAACTTACAATAATTCACTGATGTTATTAACATATGTTTATTTAACAATATAAAACCCACGCACATTATAAAAAACAAAAGAACATATATTATATTGATAATAAATAATAAAATTATAATTAATTGTAAATTTGGGCTTGAACATCTATCATAATTACTTAATGATACTTGTATTATGGTTTATGCAGTGTTAAAATGTAGGGGAAAGATTAGAAACATGTATTTTATATTTATTGTTTACTATTATAATATTATATTGATAGTGAAGATAACAGAAGAATTGATAGATTATTTAATTAATTTCAGTAAATGTATGTTAAACCATTTAAGAAGTACAACTTAATTTCAGTAAGTGACTGGCAATGTAATCAGATATAACTTTTTTAGCGTGTGGGTGGTTCGGATCTGATTCCTAGAACGAAGAAAAAGAACAAATTTGATGAGTTTCAATTTGGTGAAAGATGGGGTCACACCCACGCCCTCAGTGAAAATCTGAAACCTTAATCTATCGGTTAAAGGCTATATTTTAAATAGCATTTATACAATACACATTTTCATAGATAATATATTTTTGAAAAAAAAAAACCGTCGTAGCAACGCCAAACTAGTAAAAATACTAAAACAATTAACAAATCTATCTAACTAAAGCTGAATTATGAAATCAAACGATACGTAAAGAGAAATGAGGAAAGCTAGTAAAGTATTTAAAATATATTTATTGATAAAAATATTAACTTATAATTACAACTGTATTAAAAATACAAGTAAATGTGATAGAAATATTGTAAAATAACATGAAATACACGTAGGGATACTACCCATTGGTGATATTCTATACTTTAAGGTCTATAGGCCATCTTCTTTTCAGACGCCTTGGAGGATTGTCAGGGATCTAAGAGGAAGCAAGAATTGAAACTAATCGGTTACTGTGGAAATGGAGTTTGTGATAAAATGAGTGGTACATGGTTCAAGTCAGCAACACATGGAATACTATTGTTGGGATGAGTGAAGTTTAAACGAAATGAATGAAAGATGGGCTAACGTAGACTCGATCCCGTTTCGAAAAGAGCTGGTCTTGAGTACCTAACATTAAAATAAAAAATAAAAAATAGGTAAATATTAAATAAAATGATAAAATTAAAAGGAAACAAAATAAATAAAAGTTTAATAAAAAATAAAATAAATTAAAATCATTTGATTTATAAAAAAAATCTTCGATTAACCAAACTGTAAAAAAATAAGTTTGAAAATTGGATTAGTGCGTTAGTACTATTAAAATATTACAAAAAGAATGAACAAATATAATGAGAAAAAAAATTATCAAGGATAGTTAACTGTCCATAAATTCTTCGGTTCCACACGACGGGTAGGCGACTCTGGAAGGACGGTGATCTTCAAGAAGACGAGACGAAGTCCTCATAAAAAAATTGTTTGAAGGTGCCAATCGAGAAAAGCGTGCTCTCAGCTTACTAGTGCGATCGGTACTGGCTTGAGGGCAAGGGGGCACTGTTATCTGGCTAATCTCTACACTATTGAATATAAACACTAGACGTAAATAGAACACGTAAACTAACAACAAATAAAAATATTTTTCTTATAAAAAAAAACTATTTTTAATTAATTTTTAAATTCCAAACAAAAATAAAAAGGTAAAAAAGATAAATAAATAAAATTTCCGAGCTCAAACAATTATCATCTTTATGAATGAGTTTACTAGTGACAAAATGGGAAGAATTGAGGATGTTACGAAAGATTTTGGATTGTAAGCATTAGATACTAGAAAAATTTGATCGGTAATAGTCCAAGAGCTTGGGTCGAAAAATGCGTATTATAAGAAGAAAATTTTTAATGTGATTTTCACATTTTAGCCAACTTGTACAACATTTTTTTGTTTGCTACCTCAAACTGGTCGGAATCAAAAAGGGCGGCCATTCAAAATGGTCACTAAAAACTTGGCAATGGTATTGTTTGAATAGGATTTTTTTCTTTTTATTTATTTAACTAAATCACTGCCTGAAACAAGGAAAAAAAAAGTATGCCCATCATAGGCTTTGGGGTTCACTTGGCAGACAAAATTCAGAAACACGGTTTAGGGCCCGAAATTTTGTATGATTTGAAGACGTTTCTTTCTTTTCTAATATCAAACTAGGTTTTTCCTGACACAAAAAACTTAGTCTGCCGATTGCAGGTGGTCGGGTTCGTCTAGCAGACATGATGCGAAAACCCGCAATAGGTCAAGACCCAAAATTTAAATTATTGGAAGACGTTTCTTTCTCTTCTTATATGAAACTAGATCTTCACTTTGTCTTAAAAAAATTAGTGCGGGCAACACACGACTTTCACTTACCTCCATTTTCAAAATAAATGAAAGAACTTTCAAATACAGTTAGTGTATCCTTTGGCAATATTCCATTAATCCCCGTTGAACAGATCCGCTACCTTGGACTCCATCTAGACAAGCGCCTTACTTGGAATCCTCACACTAGACTGAAACGACAAGAAACTGCCTGCAGATACTGCTTACTACAACACTTACTAGACACACGTTCAAAACTCTCCATTTACTACAAAAGACTCATTTACATCACGATTATCCGACCTATTTGGACCTATGGCATTAAGCTATGGGGGTCCACTAAACTATCGAACTCCTCCCGCATCCAATCCTTGCAATCCGAAACCCTACGAAAAATCCTCAATGCTCCTTACTTTGTGACTAATAAACTCATCCATAGAGACCTAAATATCCCACTGGTTGCAGACTTGGCCCGCGATAGATACACCTCATTTAATTCCAAACTACCTGCCCACTCAAATCCGCTTGTCCGTAACCTCTCATCTACATCTATTCCCGGTAATCCTCCGAGGCGCCTGAAGTACTACCACTGGGTAGATTCTTTACATGTCTATTCATGCCTGTTATTGTCATTCAGCCATTTTACTTATTGTATTTGTATATACAGTTGTAAAAAATAATAAAATATATTACAAAAAAAAAAAAAAAAAAAAAATACAGTTAGAGATAAAAATACGCGAAACTATTAAAGAATTAATTAAATTGAATATTTATAGAGACATGTGTTTTATTAAAAAATCGATTATATTATTATCTAAAATAATCAGTTATTCATCACTCTCTATTAACTTTTAAAAGCTTGAGTATAAGATCATAATTTTTCTGAAATCTTTAGCTTTCCAACGGTATATCATACATGTAGCTATATGACTGATGCTAAGTCCAAAATCAAAAAATTGCATTAAAAAAATATATTTTTCAGTTTTCTCCTTTAGTTAGATTACTAATTCGTTCAACTTATAAATTTATGTGTTTTTCATTGGTGGTAACAAGATAATATATTTATTTTTATAAAATCTACGAAATTAAAGGTCCTTACAGGAACAAAATGTAAAATATCGGCATTTAAGCCCTGTCAGACCATTTTAATCAGAATGAAAACTACATTATATTAAAGCCCATTAAAATGTACATCGATATAGCGAGTTTAATCAAAATCTTCAGAACCGTTTTTGTGAAAATCGAAAAAAGGTGCAAAATGCATGTTATAAAGTGGCTCTTCTGACAAGCTGATGAAAAAGTTTTTGTTACACCTCGGGCGTATAGTTGTCTTGAATATGAAATTTCAGTTTCATAGGACCTTTCGTTTCCGCCCCGGAGTTACAACACACGGACACACACAGACCTTTTTGCGGGACTTGGTTATTTGGACACAGGGGACCCTAAAATGTGTATTTCCGTTGAAAACTAGAATTCGAAAATTTTCACGATCACAATACTTTCCCTTACTTTCTATAGTAAGTGAAAGTAAAAAGGTTTGTCTGCCCAATCTAGCTGGTCGGAATCATGTAGCAGAAAAGATCCGAACAAAAAACATTGAGACTTGGTATTTTGTTAGAAACGGGGATTGATATTGGCATAGATGAAGTTGCAAGTATGTGATTTATAGAAATCCATTTTTGTTTATAGTTGCAAGTGGCGGATTCAAAATTAAAAGATGTAAAATGACCAAGTTTTTTTTTTTTTTTTAATAGTTGATGAGAAGCTAAAGCGTAATTGCCATAACATAACATATAATATGGACATAGACATCTCAGTACCAATAATACCTACTGACATCCATCAGCTCTCGAATTGCAGCTTATTCAATGTCCACGAATGTATATTATAATATGAATAAATGAGTGGTTTCTATTCAGCACTTTGACTATTAGTAGAGCTCAATAGATCTACACCGAAAGTCCATATCGGCTTCATGATAGTCATGTAAATACGTGTACCAATGTTTCAGATGATTGGAAGGTTTGAGTGTTTGTTCAGTAAGTGCTGAAGTTGTTGAAAATGTTGGACAGTTTTTTTTCGTTTTAGTCTTGTATGAGAATTCCAAGTGAGACAGGGTGGAGCCATAGGTATTGGTTTTGTTCAACAGGGACGAGTTAATAATGGATATTCCCACCAAGAAAACAATTTAAAAATTAATGAAATATATAAATTATAGTAATGTCGCTTCGAAAAATTTCCATTAAATTTCTAATAAGGAAATTAGTTATATTTTCCATCTGTGTTGCTTCTACCAACAGTGTGTCAAACGTGATACATTTTTGAGGATGAAAAAAGTTACACAATAGAAGCTATGGACCCAGCAGTTAAAAGACTTATTGTTTTTATATTTGACTAAATTTAAATATTTTTTGAAAGTCAGTTCTAGGAGAATATTAGAGGTTAATAACTTGTGAAAATATTTTTTGAAAAAATATCTATTATTTATTTTTTCTTCTTCGGTTGGCGCGATAGGCCGTCGATACCGCGCGATGTTGTTTTCTAGTATACGATGATATTTTATAGGGTAGGATGATTATTCCCTACACATGTTTTTGTGAGTGGCCACAAGTCGGCTGGTGTGTCTCACATATTCTCAGTAGAAGTTGTGGGTTGATCCTCATTTAATTGTATTATCGAATTAGTCCGTCCGTTACTGAGATATTTTGATCAAACTATTTATAATAATTCGATACATATTCATTTTTTTTCCAGGGCTATTTTTGAGGGAAAAAATCATCTTACGATTTACCTGAACCTCGGGAGATAAGAAAAATGATGGTAGATCGCGCGAAAACAATGGCGATGAAGCCCTGAATTGATGATGGTGTTTATCCGAAGTCCCTATAAGGAGAGCGTTTATTAAAGAAGCGGGGAGTATAAGGGTATTAGTAGAAGTAAGAATTTAAAGATAACAGGAGGAACAAACTTTATAAGAGACATCAAACTTCTAAACAACCCTAATCTTGGGCGAATGAGCTATTAAATTTTATGGCCCATCTTGTCAAAAAGTCTTCTCTGTCCCTTTATACTTTCCCCCAGAAACATATCTATGTTTGAGGTAAACATGTACTTCCTCGAGACGTTTACGATGTTATAAAAAATTTATTTTAATTAATTTGTATCTTTTAAATACATTTTGAAGTAAGAACATACTACATGGTTACTGAAAAAAAAGATTATGACAACTATTCGCTCAAGATGATACATAAATTTTTACTATCACTTACTTATATATGAAATATATAGTAAGGGAAAGTATTGCGATCATGAAAATTTTCGAAATCCAGTTTTAACGGAAGTACACTTTAAGATCCCCTAAGTCCAAATAACAAAGTCCCGCAAAAAACTGTGTGTGTGTGTTTGTGGTAATTCCCAGGCGAAAACGAAAAGTCTGAAATAAAACTGTAATTTTATATTTAAGAAAAATATATGCCCGAAACGTGACTAAAACTTTTTCCATCAACAGGACTACAATCCTCTTTTTACTTTTTACTCATGATAAAGTAATATCGAAAAAGATCCTAAAATAATACGTTTTCTAAATTTATAAAATCAAATTTCTATTCTGGGTACGTAAAAAGCTCCCGACATGTATTGATAACTGTTTTGCTTATTTATTTAACGTCACTTTATGCTACTATGGCTAATCGGACGATGCTACAGTGGGAGTCCTAAATTTTGCCTATCCAGGGTATTGATAACGGTATTGTATATTGATGGAGACAATTTTGAAAAATAAAATTAATTTTAATTCTCAGTAGACGAACGACTAGTACTCAGTAGACTGGGTAGCGGGGTGGCTGAGTGGGTTATCAGCAACGCATCTTTCTATCTTCAAATTAAAAAAAAAAGTTCGTATGAAAGAAGTGCGGTCAGAGTACAGTCAATGTAGCAACAACCAAAGGTTTTTGACGCCTTCTCAGCTCACACAATCATCCTGAAGATGGCCTATAATTTAGGCCGAAACTTCGGCACCAATAAACTAAGTTTACGCTTAATGGTGTGTTACAGTGACTGCACCCTGAACCAACTTCTCTCATATATACACACAGTCAGCTATTGTCACTTCATGAAAAAAGTCGATTTAAAAATAAATAGTTTTTTTTTTTAATAATTCAATTTTTCAATTCTATATAATTTTTTTGTGATGTAATCATCGAAACCTTGTTTGCATTTTATGTATTTTACTTAAATGTTTGTATTTTGTATTTGTAATTTATGGCTAAAATAATTGGGTTATGGTTGAAGAATATTTATGTTACTAAATAAATATATAAAAAATTATTCAATGGAAACTGCATTTAAAAGCTCTTAAATTGACTTTAACACCGGATGTATTGGATGTCGCTTGTTATGCGCAGTAGATTTTTTAATTTCGGAATTATTGCAACTCCTGCTTTAAACAATCTTATCAAGAAGGAGAGACGTATTTTATTATCATTTTTTTTTTGTTTTAGAGTTTAATAGAAAATTGTTTATGAAATATTTCAGTCAGGTCTCGTTATTAAAAATATTAAATTTTTATTAGAAGCTACTTCCACTTGCTCGGAAATATCCTTTTCCTAAAAAATTATAAAACCTAATGCTTCCCTTGGTAGTTAAAATAATCTCTTTTTAGAAGCGAAAAAAACATTTGACGCGACGCTCCTTTTCAGAATAATTAAAAATCTTCAATTAAGATTACGTCTAGTAATTTTTAATCAGGTCTCATTAGCATTTTTATGAAAATTTAATTTCATTAACATTAATAAAGTCCTTTTTTTTTAATAAAAAGTCAACATTATTTGATTATATGAGAGGAAATCCCATCTTCAGGGCGGTACATTTCCTTGAGCTGCTGCCAAGATATTAGGTAAAATTCGTAATTCCTAAAAAACAATTAGAATGGTGCAATACTAATACTTATCCAACACATATTAATTTATTAAAACGATGAAATCGTAAATAAAATTGGAAAAGAAAAATATTATATTATATATTTTATTGAATTTCACATCTGTATATTACATAAATACAATAAGTAAATGTGATGAATTATAATAAAAGGCGTATAAGGCTTGTGAAGAAACTACCCAGAGGTACAGGCAGTTTCCTGTCGTTTTAGTCTCGTTTAAGGGTTCCATGTAAGACGTTTGTCAAGATGGAGTCCTAGGTATCGGATTTGTTCAACAGGTATGAGTGGCGTATTATTAAAGGATACGGTAGGGCAGGAGGTCATCGGTTTTCGACAAATGGTAAAGGTAATTTGGTGGGATTTTTTAGGATTTATTTTAATCCTCCTGTTCTGACACCATTCCTCAATGACTGTGATACGGGACTGAAGGATTTAGGATGCAGCGGTTGGATCGTTATGGATGGATAACACACAAGTGTCATCCGCGTAAGTTCTGAGGACAGTGCTAGGATGGAGTGGGATATCAGCTGTATATACCGTATAAAGGATGGGACATAAGATACTACCCTGAGGTACACCTGCAGACTGAGAAAATATGGAAGAGTAGGAAAGGTTATGATTTACTTGAAAGGTTCTATTAGTGAGGTAGGAACGGATAATGAGGAAGTATGTTGCGGGAAGGAATTGACGGAGTTTATAAAGGAGTCCTGGGTAAGTTTATAAAGCTAGCACTCGTGCAAAACATTCCTCGCTCCAATGTGGAGGACATAACATCCACCACACGGTGGCATTGCTGAATTGTCGAGTGGGATGTCCGAAATCCAAACAGATGGTCAGGTATTACGTGATTCATTTCTAGGATCGGATAAAGGCGCGTTAAAATAAGTTTTTCTAGAATCTTGCCCATGATAGGTAAAAGGGAGATCTGACGGTATGAGGATGGATGTTCAGGAGGCTTTTGAGGTTTTGGGATCATTTTGATTATTGACATTTTCCAAGGTTCAGGAAAATAGGTGGTTCGGAGGGTGGCATTAAATATATAAATGAGGTAAAGTATTGCCTTTCGAGGTAGCTGTTTAAGGATAAAGAATGTTATGAGATCATGACCATGTGCTTTTTTAATACGTAACTGATGGATAACGTTAATTATTTCAGAAGGATGAAAGGCTTTAGGAAGAGGGGACGAAAAGAAAAATAAATTTAAATTTCTCTCTAACTGGGAAACACAGTAGATCATGGTTATCCCTATCTATAATGTACTGCTTTTTCCAAAGAGACAGATTTTAAGTCTGAGGGAATGACGTATTGATGAAAACAGAAGGTTCAAAAAGTATGAAATAATTGAATAACATAATTATGTTTAATCATTTATCTACATTTAGACAGGAGCGGCGTGGTTTGTTAGATAGAGCATTAGGCTCCAGTACCCCGGGTCCCACAGTACAGGAGCCAGGTGCTTGGTTAGCTACTTCACTGAACGTACATTTAGAAATATTAAACAAAAAAAATTCTTTCCAACTTACTTATTAAAAAAATGCATTTCTTGCGGTCCTAAAACTTTTACTAAGAAACTAATTAATTTTATGGAGTGATCAATTATGTCACGATTACTGGCCCATCGAACATGCGATAAGTTTTTGTTTTAACTGGTCTGTTATGCCTTAACAATGACGAAAATACATTTCTTGCGGTTCAGAAATTCTTCCTAATGACCTCCGGAAGAGCAAACGTCCAGCGAAACCACGTGGAGGCTGGCGGTCCACACGTTAAGATAGCCCGTGGTGTGACTTAAAATAAGACTAGATTGAGTTAATATTGATTATATTATGCAATGTAAATGAGAGATTATACGATTTTTATCAGATCTCAATTTTGTTTTTAATGTAAAATATCTAGGAATTTTTTCTACTGTGAGTAAAGGAATAAACTTTGAATATAATAATAAAAGATTATTTTTTTAGAAAAGTAAAAACGTGTAAAAGAAAAAATAAATGTGATCAAAAATATTTCTAGATGTATGTTCGATGAGGTAGTCAACCATGCATCTGGCTCCTGGAATACCAGATTCGATTTCGGCTGAGGCAGAATCGTTTATTCTGTGATTTGAACTGTAAAGCGACCATGGGGCATGGAGACCCTCTAGAGGCACATCCAGCCACTATTAAATGGGTACCTGACACTGTTGACTGGCGGCAGAGCGTGATTTAAGCCAAATCAATTTCTTATTGCACGATCGTTGGCCGTGAAACAGTACGAATCTCGACATGCACTGAAACTGAGACACTTTGTTGGTTATAGAAGTACAGGGTTATTTTTTTCTTTTTGTTTTTCTTCTTATTTTTTTTTTAATCTAAACATATCTAAATCTAGACATTACTACATTTTTTTTTAATTTAAAAAAAAATTATATCTACTTAACGGCAGGCTCTAAAAGGAGCGGCGTGGTCTAGTGGATAGAGCACTAGTCTGCTGTGCTCCGGGTCCTGGGTTCGAATCCCGGCTGTGGCAGAAATATTATTTATTCTGTTAATTCAGTCGGGGGGCAACCCTAGGGTATGGAGACCCTCCTGGGGCAGACCCAGCCTCTATAAAGTGGGTACCCAAATTAATTGGGGAAAAACCTGGCGGCTGAGCGTGATTAAGGCCTAATCACCTCATTGCACTGCCGTTGGCCTAGAAACAGTACGAATCTCTATATGTACTGAGCCCAAGACCCTCCATGGGTTGTAGTGGTACAGGGTTTTTTTTTTTTTTTTTTTTTTTTTTTTTTTTTTTTTTTTTTTTTTTTTTTAACGGCAGGCTCTTGCGACAAATGTTTTATAACAAGCAGTATTTTTCATTAAATTTCTAATAAGCGATTTCTCAAATTTTCGATTCCCACATCAGCAGAGACTTATCAAATGTTACATTTTGTTAGTGAGAAAAAAAAAAATCGTGCGTTTTCTCTTTTAAACATCTTCATAGCTTCTTACCATTAAGCCCTAACTGAAAATAGCATGTATCAAAAAATATTTTCCATTAAATTTCTGATTAGGGTACTCTCATCAAATTTTCGATCCATGGCGTGATTCGAACAAAACTTGTCCTTTTTTCTTCAAAGCTTCTAAACCCTTGATCTTAGCTAATAATGTTACAAAAACACAAAATATTTTTAATTTAATTTATGATATGATGAATGTTGGCCAGTACTGATCAGAGCAACTGCAACAGAGTTAGAGCATGTCATGTCTGCTACAATGTTGAGGGTGATTTTTTTTTTTTTTAATTTGTTAAAATTTTTGCACTCATTCTTCAAATATCCTATCCAAACTAATTCTGAAAAGCGTTGAAATTGTAAATATACATAAAGCCAATCAGAAGACATATCCAGAGAAGTAAAAGCAAATTTTTAAATTTCTCAGATTCGTTATTAACCAAGATAAAATATTATTGAAATAACGCTCTTAACTATAAGAAACTTTATTTTATACTTTTCCCTAAGTGCGATAGGCATTGAATAGAATTTACTAGTAATATTAATCATTTAGTTTTCATACTGACTCCGACAGGACAGCCACAGCGATGGCAAGACTATGTACAGACCCTCAGGCTAGACTGAGAAAACATAACTTGACTAACTGACTCGGAAAGACTAGTGAGGCCCATCACTGTGTCTCCCATTCGCTCCCATATACCGAACATGTTTGTATCCTCTCTCCCCTCTTATAATGCATGTAATGCAGAAAAAGAGATCCCATATTCCTTCTTCTATTTCCCATTTCCAACCCCCAACTCCCATCGGGCTTAGAAAAAAAAAATAAGTGTTCATAAACATAAGAGTTCTGTAATCTTAAGTATATTTTTTTTAGGTTTTAGTTGTTATCCGCCTCTACCCTACAGGGTCGTTGGCGTCATCATATTAAATTTTACCCTGTTGTAGTACCCTACAATATTTAATTATTCTAACAGTATGGATATATGTTTTTCTTCGTCGCCGAATATTTGGTTAAGTTTGAGTGGCAATCAAATAATTTTTTCTCAAGTTCTTGTATGTTTTGCATTTTATTAACAAATGCTTCACACTCTGTATGACGTTGTCACATTTTGTGCAAGTGGGAGCTTCAAGCTGTTTTAGGAGGTACCCATGGGTAAATTGGCAGCATGATTTCTTCCCTCCTAGACTTTCTGGAGCTAGTTTTCCATTTACTCCAATCAGATTTGACTGGTCCTAACTCAGTCTGCCCTCTTTTCCACTTTTCCGTCCAATCCGCTAGCAACCCTTTTTTCGATCGGAGCACCAAATCTTCGACGGCTACTTCATTAATTGGAACAATACCACTCTCTTCTGATATTCCTCGATGAGATGTTACCCATAGCAACACAACATGTACATGTCTGAGTTTTATTTTCCAACTCTCATTAACCATTGCCCGGATAATGGCGTTGGTTGGTGTTTGGCTGTCGATGGCAGCCAGCACACTCCAAGAGTCCATCGAAATAATCCTAGAATTTAGAGTTGGCTATACATTTTAGAGCCTTTAGGCAGCTTATTTATGAGTTGTTTATCTTTATTGTAGACAGCACAGGCATGCTATTGTCCATTTTGAAGCATCATTGAACAGAACTTTAGAGTTATAAAGTATAATTTATATCATGTTATGAATAATTATTAATAAAGCATGTATTTTATTATTCCGTCAATAGTTTATTTTTCCAATAGATAAAGTTCTAGGTAAAGTATTACATACCCGAGTAAGTGTATTTTTATTAGAGAAGGAATTGATAAAAAAATATTTACTCAAGGTAAGACCAAGTAGAGAAAAAGTCGAAGTCCGTTTATATTGTATTTTTTTTTACACAATTATATCAATGTAATTAATCATTATAAAGTTATTATTAATAAGAATACTATACATAATTAAACTATTTAATTTTGTCCTAGGTAATCTTGCATTAACGTCTTAAAAAAGCACTCCTAAGGCATGCATACTAACAAAGAGCACACTATTAATAACAGCAATAAGTGAAGACTGTGATTGGTAGATTAATGAAGATTGGTAGGGAGTGATGAGCATCGGTTGGCTGGCTCGGAATCAAGCATTCCAATCAGATGCCACCGCAGAACAGTCTGAGGGATAATGTTGCCATTGGTTATCTAGTCCTTGATTCCAAATCAGGTCCATAAGATATCCAATAGATTGGTGGTTCAAGCGTTTCTAATGTGATTTGCGGTGTCCCCCTTTAGTAGTAGTCATTTTTAATTAATCAAAATTTAGAATTAAATTTAATTAATTAATTAACGAGTGAATAGTAAAAATTTTGAATTAACATTTTACTAATTTTTTAAAATTATTTCTTGAAATTACTTCTATAATTTATATATCCCTGTTGGCATTAATACAGACGGATTGTAGAAATTTTAGAAAAATAGGGTATACAATTTAATGATTACTGTGCATAGCAACGTTTTCTTATTTTATTTAAAACTTTTTTCCAACAAAACAGAATATAATTCTTTAAATGTTTTTAAACTCTAACTTTAATGAACAGTTCTTAAATTGATTTTAACAACCCAGGTAAGTGAAATTCGTGTGTTGGTTGCACCAAAATGTTTACTTTCAGCTACCTATGTATGAAATATATAGAAATAGAAAGCATTGCGGTCATTAAAATTTTTGACAATCAGTCATTACTGGAAATAGACGTTTTCAGCATCTTCTGTGAACAAATGACCAAGTCTCAATAAAAGTTCTGTGTGTGTGTTAAATCTAGCTTGAAGACGAAAATTCGTACGAAACTAAAATTTCATGTTTAAGACAACTACACGCCCAAGATGCTAAAATAAATTTTCACTAAAATCAGCTGACGGAAGATGCTTTTTTTTTGCCATACATTTTTCACCTTTTTACGATATTTTCAAAAAAGGCTCTAACGATTTTGATTTAACTCGCTATATCACTGTATATGGATGTAAAATTTAATCATTTAGGTTTTATTCTGAGAGGGATATTTTTTCTTCATCTAAAATAACTTTTACTTTGTAGATATGAAAAAATAGAAAAAAAATTAATTTATATAATAAAAAGCAGTCATAATCTCCCCTACTCATCAGTATTCAATCAGTCAGCTGGTGTACCTCAAGGTAGTGTCGTGGGCCCAATTCTCTACAAGGTGTATACAGCTGATATTCCCACCCATCCTACCACTGTCCTCACTATTTACGCTGATGACACTTGTGTATTGTCTGTTCCTGCATTCCAAATCCTACAGAACCATTTATCTGCCATTGAAGGATGGGTTCAAAACAGGATAATTAACATAACTCCGATTAAATCACTTTTACTCTACGTCGTAAACCTATGACTTCCTGCCCCACTGTAGTTATATCTCACTCATTCTTGTAGACAAATACAATACCTAGAACTCCATCTTGAAAAACGTCCTACTTGGAACCCTCATACAAGCCTTAAACGACAAGAAACTGCTCTTAACTACCGTTTGATACGACACTTACTCGAACAAACGACCAAAACTCCCTATTTACTATACTGCGACCTATGTCATTGGGCTATGGAGGTCCACTAAACTATCAAATTCCTCCCACATCCAATCCTTGCAATCCTAAATTCTCCTTATATTTCCACCAATTAAATCATAGAGACCTTAATATCCCTCTAGTTGTAGACTTAGCCCAAAATCGATACAGCTCCTTTAATTCCAAATTACCAGTCCACACAAACCAGCTTTTTTCTAAATTCTCATCTCCATCTCTTCCTGATAATCCTCCGAGGCGCCTGAAAAGACTGTGGCCTCCACACCTGCTAAGAAAATAAACATCACAGTGCAATAATTGTATCTTTTTCATACGACTATTTCACGCCAATATTTGTAGTTTTAGACGTTTTACTTGTTGTATATATGAATGCTCTTTTCTGGCCCATTCTACTAGTCTCTGGAATTCCCTCCCATCAAACATCCGTCATGCTCCATCCCTCTCCACATTCAAACACCTTCCCTTCCAGTACCTTCTAGCATCCCAAAATGACGCTGCTTGACAATGTAAAAATTTTAGCAGAATTGTATTCAATATTTTTATTTTTTTCCACAAGGATCTATCTATTTTTTCCACTATTTTATTTGGAAGACTTTTTTGTTACAATCGTTACAGTTTTTTTTCTTTTTTGTTTAAATTGTTTATATTGTGATTATTATGTCTGTTATGTGATTAGAAGACTTCGTTTCGTATCATTGTTTTTTTATTAACAAGACAACAATTTTTATTGACTAAAATTACAATCTGTCCCAATTTGGACATCAATAATAGTGCTGAAAGATATCATACATACTACATTCATACAATATTTACACGGCGTAAAATTACAATAAAATATATACACAATAATGATATCAATAATCAATAATCAATACAATAAAGTCAAGAATTCACTAATACCTATATACACATACACACACTCATACATACATCACATTGAGTGGAGAATCTAGCCAGTGCTAGAACTCCAATATATTTACAAAAGGTCGCGGGGCCACTGCCTTTTCAACCTTCTAGGTGAGTTGTATGGATGAGTGGAGATGGATAGGGATTAAGCTAGAGGATTAGGATGATGAATGAGGTTCTGGTGGAATTTGGAAAATTTGGATGGAATTAGGTCTGAAATAAATGGAACATTAAGGTCGTGGTGCAAGGTATAGTTGGAGACATAATAAGGAGCATTTACTATTGTACGGAGGACTTTAGATTGAAAGGATTGAATGCGTTTGATGTTAGTGCGTTTAGCTGTCCCCCACAGTTCAAGTCCGTAGGTCCAGATGGGCTTCAGTACTGTCTTGTAGATTAATAATTTGTTGTCAACTGTAAGTTCAGATTTTCTGTTGAGTTGTCGGTATAACTGTCCGAATCGTCGATTGAGTTCTTGTCTTTTAAGTCTTTTATGTGGGTTCCAAGTCAATCTTTTGTCTTAAAACAGTAAGCCAAGATACCGGACTGTATCTGAGAGAGGAATTGGTAATGAAATAAACTGGCGGGCAGGATTTCCGTCTAAGAGTAAAGGTTATGTATTTACATTTGGTCGTATCATTGTAGTATATTATTTTTATTTATGTTTAATTGGTTTATTTTTCATTAATTCTTGTCCAGTTTAAGTTCCTTTATTATTTCAAAGCTCATGTTATTATCAAAAGACCAAGTAACAAAACAATGTAAACATTTATTTTTTTTCTTTTTATTATATATTTAAACTCATTTATTTTTCATTTTGTCCAAACAACTATTTTCTGAGGATTGTTTTTTATTTTAATTTATTTTATTTTTATATTTTATGTATATATTCACACATAATTGTAAACATTAGTTAATTATGTTCATTTTGTCTGTTGGCCATACTGTATATTAAAAACTGCAAATATGTTATTCTCAAGAGACACAATCCCAGAATAAAATCAATTTCTATTCTATTCCATTCTATATATAGTTGTAAAAAATTAATAAAATATATTTATATAATTATCATTATGACGTTCGTTACTTATTAAACCTCTTTCCTGTTGGCTGAGGACTGCTACTTCTCCTAGTTTTCCTTATTTGATTAGCCGAGGGAGAGGATTGAGGACAAACATGCGGGGCACTACACACGGCCCGCTAGCTCCGAATCAAAGGCCTCTCATCTCCTGTACTCGCGTGGTAATTAACCTCAACTGCGCTAATTGGCAGAGCACTCTAGCGGAGGCATCCTGTACTACAGCGAGGAGGAGGTGGTTGTGGTACTCATCAAACCCGGCGGATCTAACCGTGTTTCATTATTTGAGCTGAGAAGTTGAAACGCCTACATGTCAACATTTGCATGTCACTAAATAAGTGGCAAGATGTTTCACATTTCCCGCAACACAGTCAGATTTAGGTTAATATAACAATTGTTTATTACTATCAAAGTTACATGAGATGGTAAGATCGAATATATAGAAAATTTTCGTTTTTCTAAATTCTTTGACATTGAAACGCCAATTTGGACATTCCCCAACATACATCTTAACGTCATGATTGTTATGACATTTTGTTACTGAACAACCGTATGCTCTTGAAGAAAGTTCGCAGCACTTTTTTCGCTATTTATTTTATTTTTATTTTTTTTAAATATTTGTTTATGGTATAAATATTGATACGGGTGTTTAAACACTTTGATATCAGATTTAATGAGCACTCTAGTGGATAGAGCACTTGCCTACTGTTCTCCAGGTCCCGGGTTCTAATCAAGTCTTAGTCAGGATTATATACCCTGTTGTTTTGGCCTTGGAGGCCCTTCTGGGGCACACCCAGCCTCTACAAAGTTGGTATCCTGATATTTGTGGAAAAAATCTGGCAGCTGACATGGTCTCGGTCTAGTCACTTAATGTCTGTTGGCTCAGAAACTGTATGAATCTCTATAAGTTCTATATCCAAAACATATATTGATAATAAATAGATGGTTCTTAAACCATCCTTATAAGTTTATTTTTACTTTCACTTACTATATATAGTAAGAGAAAGTATTGCGATCGTGAAAATTTTCGAATTCCAGTTTTCAACGGAAATACACGTTTTAGGGTCCCCTGAGTCCAAATAACCAAGTCCCGCAAAAAGGTCTGTGTGTGTGTGTGTGGTAACTCCCGGGCGGAAACAGCAAGTCCTATGAAACTGAAATTTCATATTAAAGACAAATATATGCCCGAGACGTTACAAAACCTTTTTCATCAAAATGAGCTTACCAGAAGAGGCAATTTATACCATACATTTTGCACCTTTTTTCGATTTTCTCGAAATCGGTTCCGACTATTTTGATTAACCTCGCTATATCGATGTAAAATTTAATGGGCTTTAATACCATGTAGGTTTTATTCTGATTAAAATGGTCTGACAGGGCTTAAATGCCGATATTTTAAATTGTCTTCCCCTAAAGTACCTTTAATTTTGTAGATTCAATAATAATAACTAGATTATCTTGTTAACGCTGATAAAACACAGGTAAATATATAAATTGAATAAATTCGATAACCACCTAAAGGAGAAAACAGAAAACATATTGTTTTAATGCAATTTTTCGTTTTTGAACATAAGAGCAGTAATATACATGTATGATATACCGTTGGAAAGCTAAAGATTTTAGAAAAAATATCTCATACACAAGCTTTTAGAAGTTAATAGAGAGTGATGAAAATAAGATAAAACTAACTGATTATTTTAGATAATAATATAATCGATTTTTTAATAAAACACATGTTTCTATATAAATTCAATTTTATTAATTCCTTAATAGTTTCAGGTTTTTTTATCTCTAACTGTATTTGAAAATTCTTTCATTGATTTTAAAAATGGAGGTAAGTGAAAGTCATGTGTTGCCCGCACCAGATTTTTACATAAGCAATAATTAGGAGTCAGCGTTTCGGGAGCCTTCCCTATCCTGAAGGTGTGACTTGCTTCAATAATATAAAACAATATCAGAGAGAAATGGCTTTAATTCATAAACAGTAAAATAAAAGAAAACAGTGCTGCCTAAGTGTATTGTGTTGCTACCACACACAGCGTAATCGTCAATCAAAAGACATATTGTTATATTTAGTAGAAATGTTATAATTTTTCCTTACGATATTTTTTAATTGATAGTTTTATGTTATAGTACAATATATTATATATCGCACATTTTTCAGCACCAACTCTACAAAAAGAGACAACAAATAAAAAAAGCAAGAATGCACACCGAACAGTACCAAAACAAAGTTTAAGTATAAGATAAAACGATATCATATAATACGAATATTTTTTTTTTTTTTTTTTTTTTTTTTTTTATTGAGATATATTACAATTTGTTACAAAATGAACAATAATAATATTGATAAGAGACCACATTCATACTATATATACAGAAAATAATAATAATGGTCAAATTTCATAAAATATAACATAAATTCAAATATATACAATAAAATAATAATAATAAATAAAAAACAAAACAAATCGAAACATAAACCTATTATTGAGATAAATAAAAAGTTGGCAAATAAATAAACATCTTACACACAATCATAACTATATACAATATATACAATTGCTAAAGGGACCCCAGCAAACGCTTTTTCCTCCACTTGTGGAGGAAAAAGCGGAATCCAAGAGATCCCAGCACCTCTATCTCAGCCGCATCACTGGTCTGAGCCAGTGGAGGCTGAGTTAGGGCGCTGTAGCCACAAACATACCGTACATGAGTGGAGGATCTGACCATTGTCAGAACTCCAGTTTAAATGTTTACAATAGGTCTCGTGGCCACTGCCGTTTCAATCTTCGAGGAGGATTGTAGGGATGGGTGGTGCTGGATAGGGATTGTGCTAGAGGGTTAGGATGATGACTAAGGTTCTGATGAAATTTGGAAAATTTGGATGGTACCAGGTCTAAAACAAACGGAATATTAAGGTCATGGTGTAGGGTACAGTTGGTAACGTAATAAGGAGCATTAACTATTGTTCGGAGGACTTTGGATTGGAAGGATTGGATGCGTTTAATGTTAGAATGTTTAGCTGTCCCCCACAGTTCAAGTCCGTAGGTCCATATAGGTTTCAGTACTGTCTTGTATATTAGTAATTTGTTGTCAACTGTAAGATGAGATTTTCTGTTTAGTAGTCTGTATAACTGGCCGAATCTGCGGTTGAGTTCTTTTCTTTTTAGTCTTGTATGTGGGTTCCACGTCAGTCTTTTGTCTAGTAAAAAGCCGAGATACCGGACTGTGTCTGAGGAAGGAAGCGGTATGGAATTGAAATTAACCGTTGGACAGGATTTGCGTCGAAGGGTGAATGTGACGTGAGTGCATTTGCTTTCGTTCACCTTAATGCGCCAAGCATCGCACCAGTCTTCGACAAGGGAAAGGTGCTTTTGGAGATTTAGCGATGCTGCTTCAGGATCGGAATTGGATGATAAAATGGCTGTGTCATCAGCAAATGTTGCCAGAAAGGTATTGAGGTCGGTAGGGATATCGGCGGTGAAGAGGATGTAGAGGACGGGTCCTAAGACGCTGCCTTGAGGAACACCGGCCTCAACAGTATATTGTTCGGAAAATTCGGAACCACAGCGAACTCGGAAGGAGCGGTTGGATAAATAGGATCGGAGGATTAGGTATAAGGATTGAGGTAAATGGGTTTTGAGCTTAAAGAGCAGTCCCGGGTGCCACACCCGGTCAAAAGCTTGAGCTATGTCCAGAAAGGCACCCGAACAATACTCCTTGCACTCAAGGGCGGAGGAAATGTGGTCTACAACTCGGAGTCCTTGCTGAACCGTGGAATGTTGAGGACGAAATCCGAACTGATGTGAAGGGAAATTTTGAAATTTGGCTAGGATTCGTTTTAGTAGGAGCTTTTCGAAAATTTTTGAGAGGATCGGAAGTAGGCTGATAGGTCTGTAAGATGACGTGTTGTTAGAAGGTTTGCCTGGTTTTAGGAAAAGGATCATAGTTGAATGTTTCCATAAGAGAGGAAAATAGGTAGTGCGTAGGATACAGTTATAGAGATATGTAAGGAATGTAATGGCTTTAGGTGGAAGTTGTCTTAAGATTTGGGGAGTAAGGAGATCGTATCCAGGAGATTTGCGGAGAGGAAGCTTTTTAAGAAGATATCTGACCTCAGAGGGATTAACTGCTTTAGGTGGTAAGGATAGTGGTATTGGTGACGTGAGGAACTCTTCAACTGCTGCAGTATGGGTTGGATTAAGCTCTGGATGAGGAGTAAAAACTTTGGAAAGGTGCTGTGCGAATTCCTCGGCCTTATGCTTGTCAGAAGCAGCCCAGGAACCATCACAGCGCCGGAGAGGATGGGAAATGGTGTGGGATTTTAGGATTCTCTTCGTGACATTCCACAGGGAATTGTCACGAGTCGAGAGAGAGGAGAGGTAGGTATTGTAGGATTGGGAACGGAAGATCGCCAACTCCCGCTTTAATTTTCTACAAAAAAAATTATAGGAGCGGCGATCTTCTGGGTGGCGGGTGCGTTGCCATAATGTTCTAGCTCGACGTTTGCTGTTGATGAGTTCTGTCAGGTGTTGTGGTAAATGGCTTTTGTAAGGAACTATTTGGGATTGTTTGGGAGAGGAGGCAGTCCAGGCGGCTTGTTGAATAGCGGTTGTAAAGGAATATACGGCGTCGTCAAGGTCATTTGGGGTTTTGAGAATCACTCTGAGGTCAATATCATTAGTGAGAATTTCGCGGAAGAGGTTCCAGTTGACAGGGCCCCTAATGAATGACGGTGGGATAGGTTTAGGAATAGGTGTTATGGATACATTTAGAATCAATGGACTATGATCAGAGGATAGTTCATCAAGGCGAGCTATGGAAAAATTCAGAGAGCCTAATCCGCTGTGGATGAAGAAGTCGAGGATGTCAGGATTACGGTTAGGATCTGTTGGCCAGTAGGTAGGAGAATCGGGAGGTAGGAGATGAAAGCGTCGGGAGTTGAGTGCAGACTGCAATGTCCGTCCACGAGAATTGGTGGTTCTAGAACCCCACTGTTGGTTCTTAGCGTTTAAGTCTGCACCCAAAATGAAGTGATTACCCAAGGAGTTGAGGAAGGATCCAAATTGGGCAGAGGAAATGGGATGTTTAGGAGGGCAGTATGCTGATGCGATGATAAGCGGAAAGGAAAAGGTTTTGATAACGATGGAAGTTGCTTGTAGGTAATCGTGGGCGGAAATTGGGTGTAAGTGATGGGTGAGGGATCGGCGGACTATGACAGCAGTACCGGCATGGGCTTTGCCGTCTGGATGGTCTGTCCGGTATGTCGTGTATCCTGGTATTTTAAAGTACTGTTTAGTGGTTAGTCTAGTTTCAGTAATGAGTGCAACATCAATGTTTTTGTCCTGCAGTACGGCTGTAAGTTCGTTAGTGTGAGTTCTAACACCATTGGCATTCCAAAGGAGAATGGATAAGGAATTAGGTGAGGTCATTTATGGTTTTTTTAAGGCAGGAATGAGATTTGTTACGAGATTCGTAAGGAGTGATATTAGGGGCATAACAAGGGATTTAATTTCGGAAATAAAGGATGTCATCAAACTGGTAAGGTCTGTGGCGTTTGAAGGAGGAGGAATATGAGAGATTTGTGGTGGATTAGGATTCTTAGGATTGGTTACATTTTGAGAAAGAGGTATATGTGGAATGGATTGAGGTACATTTTGTAGTTCCGGCAGGGCCACGGCTTCAGTACTTTGATTCCCACCTCCAAGTAGGTGGGCAAATGATAAATTGGCATCAATAAGTTTTGAGGGTTCTCTTCTGTTTCTTACTTGTCTTGCTGTTTCATCCAGTACTTGAGGTTTTTGAAACCTTGTCCTCAGCTCCTTATAGATTTGGCATCCTTTATAGTTGGCCGGGTGGTCCTTCAGGCAATGAGCACATACAGCTGGTGTTGATTTTGGTTTTGTACACTCCACAGACTTGTGCTGTTCACCGCATTTCACGCATCGAGGTATGTGATGACAATAACTTTTAGTATGACCATATGCTTGACAATTATGGCACTGAATTATCTCTCTCTTTGTGTAAGGTTTTTCAACTCTTACACTGGAATAGTACAATCTATTGAGGTCATAGATTTTTTCAACTCCTTCAGCTGGTTCCAAATCCACAAAAAAGAGAGGTAGAGGAATTTTATCCTTTAGGACGTTAGTGACTTGCCGCACTTTATAGCCCATCTCCGTTAGTTCTTCTTTAATAGCTTCAACTGGTGTCGAGGGGTGTAAGTTTCTGATTACAACCCTTAAAGCTCTCTCTTGGCGTAGCTGATAGGTATGGAAATCTGCTTTGGTTTCAGTTAGGTATTTCACTATTTTTCTATATGTCTCGGCAGTAGTAGGAGATATTTTGGTATCATTGATTCTACTCATACAGTAGTAGCTGGTAGATTCGGTAATTTTGTTCAATTGCGCACACAACAACTGGAAATTTCTAATATTTTTGACAAATATTGGAGGAGGCCGTGGTTCACTAGGTATAGGAGTAGATTCCATATTTTCTTTTTCATTATGTAAAATCTGAAAAGGATTTGGGGTGAAAAACGGCGATTCGTCAGTCATCCCTTGTGACGATGTGCCAGGTTGTGGTTCAGATTCTGAATTAGTACCGGAAGGGGTTGCTTGTAGATTTAATCTTTTATTAGTATCACGGCGGGGTCTTTGTTTTGTAGGTGACGGAATTGAACCACTAGATCTAGATCTTTTAGTTGAATCTTTGGAGGACATTACTTGATGATAATATCGCATTTCATGTATAGAAAGTAATTAAATAATAACCAGATGTGGGAAAAAAAAAACAATAACTTAAAAAAATTTAAGCAAGACCAGCCTTGCCGGGCTATTGGCAATCAGCTGATATGAAGAGGTGACTCAGCATTCACTTTACACTGTAAATTATATCACAACTTACCGCTGTTTGCTCCAATAATAACTGTTGTTGTTATCCTGAAGTCTGATGATGTTTTCAAGACTGTGCTGAAGTGAAATCCAACTGTAAAAGCAAGAAATCCGAGAGCCGACTTGAAATGTGACTGCTATACTCACGCGCATGCGCAGAACTCAATCAGAATATTAAAAAAAAAATAAAATAAAATAAAAAAATAAAATAAAATAACTAAAGACGAACATTTCACAAAAATTAATTTTTTTATACTAATTAAAATTCAATATTAAAAATGTATAACAATGATACATAAAAGCTTATTTAACTGACAGCCATGTATGAGTTAAAACTTATCCATTTAATTTCAATAAATTATATAAGTCATTAAAATCTATAAAATTTAAACCTATATACCTATATATGAAATACACTTACCTATATATGAAATATATAGTAAGTGAAAGAAAAAATTGGTGATTAACTTGTATACTATGTTGTACTAATGCAGTGGTATATTTTCCCTCTTTTTTGCAGTTAATATCATGTTGTTTTATTTGGGTAGTACTATAAGACCTAATAAAACCGTTCTTGGTTTGTAGAGTTGTAACAGTAATAATTATATTTTTTTAAACTTTAGTTGATTAATTTTATATTTAGATGAAATTTATGAAAATAAAAATTCTTAGAATTATATTTTGTTATTCGTAAATAATTTTTAATCGTGTTTCATGAAGCGGTGAAAGGCCTATAAGCCGGACTGAGTGTCAACCTTAAGTGGGAATCCTGGTCGCCGAGAGAGAAGCTGTCATTGGGGATTCGGCCTGTGTCCCCAGAGAGCTCTCTTATCCAGGCCCTATATATACCCTGTCTCTCCTAGCGGATAAAATAGTCCAATTTTCGCGTGATATGTCACTTTGTAAATGGACTTGAATACACAACTCCCTGAAATATGGCTCCTAACCGAGAAGACAAATGTAGGCTCTCAGTCCTTTACATTCACATGTGTATTCGAATAAATAATACAAAACTATGTCATTACATGCTTACTTTTCGAATCCAGATAAATTTTAAGTGTTCACGTATGTTTGTCATTTTCGGCTAATTCGATATTTACAAGATAAAGCTCAAACTTGACTACATAAGGCCCATATGCAGGGGGTTCGTAATTGCTCGGCAATATTTTAGACATGTGTTCACTAATACAAAATAAAAAAAAAAATTGACATATAGTATCTTAAATTTATTTATTAAACAGATATACGCAGTACTGCTGCTTTTGACAAGTTCTGTCTAGCCAAAGCAACCTCTCTTTGGAATTCTATCCCTCCTGAGATCCGTCATGTAAGAACGGCTTCCTTCTTCAAATCGCTCCTTTTCAACCACCTTCTCCTTACTCAGTCAAGCAGACAATAACCTCAAACTTCAGATGCTAGAAATACCAATTTTGTTGTGTTTACATTATTCAAAATTGTCACTGATGAAGTAGCTATTTCTGTTTTTTGTCTGTTTTCATTCTAAAAGTCTGATTTGTACATATGTACATATACCACAACCTTAATTATTTTTTGTTGCTCAAAGCCATAACCACATTGTTCCAGTCAGCAATTCTGTATTTTTATTTTATACTTAAGGGTCTTTAATCCACGATAATTAAGACATTTTTCATTTTATTATATATAGGTTAAAGATTTATTATTTATTTACTACATTAAGACTGACTGTACAAATATTGACGTGTTTAATACTAAATAAAAGAATCCATTATGCGTGGGTACCAGGCCATATGGGGATAATAGGAAATGAAATGGCAGATAAGGCTGCCAAAGAAGCCCTTACACTCCCAGGTCGTGGTAGGGCACTACTGACACCATCAGAGCTAGCACGTCCACTAATAGAAAATGTATTGAAGAAATGGGAAGAAACTTGGAACAACAGATATCCAAGTAAGCTCAAAGTGGTTAAGAAGGAGGTAAAAACTTGAAGAACCTCAAGTCGCACCGACCGTAGAGAGGAGGTGGTCCTGGCCCGCCTGAGAATCGGACACACACACGACTAACGCATGGGCACATAATATCAAAAGAATTGCCCCCAAGATGCAAGCATTGTAGGGGAACCTTGACCATAGCTCATATTTTTGAAGAATGTTCCTTCTACATCACGCAGCTGAACAAAAATAGAATACCAAGCAACGTCGCAGATGCTTTGGGAAACAATGGAAAAAGGATTGATTAATTAATGTGTCTCCTCTCTCAAATGGATTTTTACAAGCTTATTTAAACTAATATGGTTTTCTTTTGACTTAAATTATTATATATATATATATATATATATATATATATATATATATATATATATAATTTTTTTTTTTTTTTTATTCTTTTTTTTTTCTATTATATTTTATTTTATTTATTTTTGTAATTACTTTTCTAATTAGTATATTTATTACTTTATTTTTCAATTAATATTAATGTATTATGTATCACCTGATAAAGAAATGAACGATGAAACAATGACAGTAGTTGCTCATCTGTCTAGTTCTGTGTATAATTGTTATATTTATAATATTTTTTCTAGTTCTGTGTGTTTTAGTGTGAGTGAATTCTGTTACACAGTTCAATTTATAATTATCATGAAAGACACCATAAATTTATTAACTTTTTCAGTTCTTAGGTTAAGAAATTTACCACAATATCTTCGGACAGCAGCAGCACCGTTTTTATGTGCCTCGCCATAAGTTAAAAGCATGTCTGTTTATTCTGTAAAAAAAAAAAAATCATCCACTTTTGTTCTAAGACTTTTCAAACTCTTCTAACTACCGCTGTCCAAGCCCTCGCAAGATAGGACTACATGATCCTCCCATCTACTTTTCGGCCTGCACCGTGTATATGCCTACTAGTCAGTTCATCACCTTTTTGAGAATTCGTTTACCAATGTGATTCTCACTTACGAATTCTACCACGGTTCACCTTGTTTAATAAATATAACATGAGTCTACCTAATAATAAGTGAAGGACTTACTTATCATATAAATATTGGTTAATGTAGTATCGAATGTTGGATACAGAAGCAAGAACTAATACAGGGTCCTAGTTAGTAGTGGAAGGACGGGTGGCAATCAGGATGACGTGGCACCGACAACGGATCTTGTCATCGCTGCTTCATCATCTGATAAATTGACGACTTAGCTTGTCAGGGCGCTCTATAAATTTTTATAATCGATTGTCGGGTCTCTGAATTCGATCAGGGCACAACGCGATGTCATTAATAAGGGATAATGATGCCAATATCAATTATCCCTCACTAAATATAATATACTATTAATCCATAAGTGGCAGAAGGGAAACTATTGAATATATATATATATATATATATAAATAACTATGGAGATGATAATAAAAGAATAAGTGATGACATCGACGACATGGATGGGTTACAAATTACAAGAACGAAATATCGACATGTCGACATTCACTGGTGAACATCAACCCATATCAAACACGTCAGTATACATGGAATATGACAGCACACTTTTACATTCAGACTCTCGCCGGTATATGACAACAATCACAGATATATCCTGGTGGAGGTGAAAAAGATAGTTGTCGCAATCAATACGATTTGAATCACACAAGTTATCATCACCCTTAAGTTATTGTAACTATTCTTAGATATTTATTTTCAGTAATGAACCCTTATAATCGACAGAAAAAAATTATCCCCCTCAAAATTTGACGGCTTACGTTTTAAGATACTTATAAATTTCGAATTACGAATACAAAAAGTACGTCTATCCACCGTAAGCCATCTGTCCAAAACTACTGGACCATTTTTTTAAATCGCTGTTATTTTTCCAGACAGCGAAAAATAACTGCGATATATATCTGGTACAAGTATTTCTAACCATGAAACCGGGAATAATTATTTTTTATTAAATTTAAGGTTTAGGGCTGTGAGGCGACAAAAAAAAAAAAATGTTGACGTTTACCGGTTTAAGCCAAATTTAAAATTACTAAGAAAATATTTCGGACATACACCAAACGACTATACGAATTTTGACATTCACTAGTGAAAGCGGATATTATCCAGATTTCGGTGTTTCGTTGTTAGAGATATACATTTTAATGGGTTTAGTTGTTTTTTGTTTGTTCTATGATGAATATGAAAAATAAAATTCAGGAGGAAGTGAAATCGTGAACCAAGGCGTAAGATTCTTCTATTGTTAAGTTACGAAACTAATTAGCTCGTGGATCATAAATGCATTAATAATAATAATTATTATAATAGGCTTAGCGAACCCGAAGGCCGATACCACCAAATTTCGCCAACACAGACTCATGCAATGTTCACCGTTCAAGCGCAAGTCCCCGAGATTAGCATTAACGCAATCCTCCCATCGACGCTTCGGCCTACCAGTCGGATCAGCGAATACCAACAACTTTACTCGCCCATTTGAGTCTCCGCGATGCTATCAAGTCAATTATATTCACAGGATACAAGTTCCGCAATTCCGCGTTGCGCAACCTTCTAAACTCCCCAGTGGCCTAATCTCTCTTCAGACCAAATATTTTACGCAGTACCTTATGTTCGAAAACCTTAAGCCGTTGTTCATCCTTCAAAGTAAGCGGCCACGTTTCACATCCGTAAAGAACCGTCGGAAGAATAATAGTTTTATAAATTCTAACCTTCAAGTTTTAAGATAGAAGCCGCGAACTAAGTAACTTAGCAACTGAATAATAAATAAATAAATATATATATATATATATATATATATATATATATATATATATATATATATATAGCAATTGATCCCTTAATAAACTGGAAATTCATTGTATGAGGGGAAAAAAAAACTAGAAAGGCAAGAAGAAAGAAATCTGAATATCAACAAAGCTCTTCAATAGCTGAAAATCTAAGCTACATCTCCTAACTGACCCCTACTCTCTACCCTCCAAGCTAATCGCTTCTAGCATAACGAAGGCCTTAGAGGTTCATACTGCCGCACTCTGACTCCAACGACTGCGGTATTATCGGCCAAGATCCTCAAGCAGTGGAGATGGTATCTGAAGTGGAAAGAATTGGGCCACCCTATCTCCAAGCCCGCACGACACAAACGCACAAACTTCCCATTACAACTCGAGCCTCTGCAATGCTGATACCATTTATGCCCCAGCAGGATTTTATCAAGCCCAATAATATTGTAATTTTTAATGTATACTAAAATGTTATAACTGTGATTTTACATTAAATAAAAAAAAAAAAAATATACGCCCAACATCGCGGGTACAATCCCGTCAAATATTTCTAGAATTTTTTTAAGGGAGTAAAAAAAAAAACCCTTAGTTATGCCATCATTCAGAGTGGGCGTAAGATGGTGGGTACTGATCTAGTATTATATCTGGTATTTGTTAAAGATCCCTAACCTAATTAAACGTGGATATGAAACATTTCTGACTTCCATTATTATTATCATTTCCTTTTCTATCTCTGTTCGGTGTGAGCGTCATACTTCCTCTCCTATGTAGCCAGCCTCATTGAAATGAGCGTATATATCTCCCTGGTATAGATTTTTTATTCATTTAGCGTTCTTTGCAGTTTAATCGGTCGCTTCAGTGGTCGTCCTGAGTTTGGTGTTTTCCGGTTTAATTAGGATAGTGATCTTTAACGAGTATCTTACATCGTACTGGTTCAGGACCACCAATTTACGTCCCATCTGAAGAACAGCATAACTTTTTTTTTTATACTTTCTTAAAAATCATAGGACATCAGTCAAATTTGAACCCGCGATCATGCTCATAGAAGACTAATATTCTAGCCACTACACCACCGGTGACTCAATGTAATTCTTCAAACTTTTTTCAATCGTAATTACTTGGTACACAATAACTGAGAGTTCGTGCCTCGGTGACAAGGGTTAAACTCGACATTTTATTCCTTGCTTTTATCCCCTGACCCGGGAAATCTCTGTTTTGTCTTAAAAAAAACAAAGTTAGGAGTGGAAAAAAAAAATAGTGTAAACCATGGATGATATTTGGTGAGGTCAAAGCACAGTTAAGGCGCGTCGGACACGCATTTCGCTTAATTTTAGTACAGCGTGGTTAAGACGTGTGGTTCTGTGTATAAAACATAAACCAGGTGTATAGTACCAGTTTGATAGTTGACCAAAAGCTACAACCTGCTCTGGGACTATACCATCTTTATTTTACTGGCTGAGTAAAGCTACAGAATTCCACGCTGTGTAACCTGCTAAAGGATCTTGTGTATCTCTACGGATCATATTAAAGCTTAGCCGCTATACATGAAGTCAAGGTTTCTATACATGATGATGTGGACTCATTTGGTCAGCAACATATTTGTTCACGTCATCGGTCCTTGTTTTATCATTTGTTTAAATTTGTAACTAGGCTCATTAGGGCCTGTTTCCAAAATTGAGACGTTGATTTCCAAAAGGTACTATATCCATTCTAGGAAATTTTACAGGAGACGCGAAAATCACTAATCATTGTATTATTAAATTAGCTAATTTGATTCTTTTCGCATTAACATCCAGAATTATTTTTTTAGTATATTAATAACATCATATTAAAGTTATGAAATGAGATGTTTTGGTATAATTTAGAACGAAATTAAAGGTGTAATTAGTTCCTTTAGAAAATAATTATATTTCTAAATTGCGTTTATAAAGGACTTGGGTGTACATTCGATAAAATTAAATACAAGATTTTGATAAAACTAAATGATGAGAATACAAATATGTAAAAAAATCAATTTTGTGAAAAATGTCCTTTAGTACCTTTTGGAAATCAACGTCTCAATTGTTGAGACTTACTTAATAAAGATTTCACGATGTAAAATAAAAGATTAATATATGTTATTTGTACATTTAATAGGGCATGATATACAAATTATGCACTTATTTATGCCAACAATATCATCTAAAATATATAAATAAAAGAAAAAGCTTGAGATGAGTGAGGACATCTTTAAGAGAGTATTTAAATTAACCATAGACCCTTATTTATATCTTTTATCCGTGTATTTTATAATTCTGTTTGAATTATTTTATGAGTGCATAGTTTCCACTATTAATTAATTACTATTAAATATTTACTAATTTCAAATTATTACAATTTTAAACTGTGAAACGTTCTACTTTATAATTTATCATCCTTACAAATCACAACCGCATCGGTCACGGTTTTCAGATCTTAAGGTTAACACTATCAAAGAACTGCACAAAACAATCAAATAATACAGAAAATTATGCTAAGCATCTCCACAGCACATGTAATTACCACCCAGACCAATAATAAATATATACCACAGCATAAAAAAACAACAGAGGACCAAGGAACAGTGACGTCATCAGGATTGTCCGCCATATTTCCCCTTCTAAATCGAGCCCACTACTTTATAATTAAACACCTTGCATGAAGTGCCTTTTACTTAGTTTTTCCTAGATTTCTTTATCACTTTCCACCGCAGGGTTCATCTCCGACACCCTAAATGAGACGCCGACACAATAATTGCCTTCAGAAGGAGGACGGCAGGTTCGGAGGCGCAGACCGTGGTTGGCAGGTTAGAAGCCATCCTTTACTCCACTTTATGAGCGACCCAATAACCTAACCCAACCTCGCCCGAATTCGGCCTCAGTTTACGACGCCGCCGTTAAGGTTCCAGCAATTGTATTCTCCTCCTTTTGTCTTCTCTACGGCTAATATATTGTTACACTTTTCTAATCTTCTTCCAGAACTTTATAGGATACAAGTACAATTATCTTTTTACATAAAATTACCTATATATGAACTATATTAAGTATTGCTACGGTAAAAATGTAGTTTTCACTAAATTATACGTTTTAGGATCCCCTGAGTCCAAATGACCAATTAATACCAAAAGGTCTGTGTGGTAAAAAGATAGCTCGGGAACGAGTTGAAAAGTTGTAAAAAAAATAAAACATCATTATATCAATATGTTCTAAACACGGAAGATCTCATTCAATTATTAAGGTTGATGAGGGCTGAATAAATCTTCCATTAATACTGATCATTTATTTCTTGACGTTTCGGGATATTATCCCAATACAATGGAGAAATTTACAAACAATTATTTGGACTACCAATGGGTGGAGCCATGTCAGTTAATCTCAGTGGTATTTATTTAAATGACCTAATTAATAAAAATCTAATAAAATCAGATGTAAGACCAATGTTGTTGAAAAAATACATAGACGATATGTTAATAATAATAGACAAAAACCAACAAAATAACTTCCTTGAAACCTTTAACAATCACCATAGAAGAATGATATTTACCACTGAAAAACCTAATAACAATACAATTAGATTTTTAGATATGGATATAATTCTTAAAAACAAAATAATTAAAACAAGATGGACTAAAAAAGATATAACTAGTAATGTGCTACTAAATTACCATTCTAATCACCCATATATACAGAAAATAAATGTTATTAAAAACTTCATTAGAAAAGCAATAGCGCTTACAGATACTGAATACATAAAAGAAATAAAAACCACCACTTATAAAATACTTTTAGAAAATTTCTACCCAAGAAAATTAATAAATAATATCTGGTATTCTGAGGTTAAATATAAATCTCCTGATAAGAACCCTGACAATAGTATTGGTAACAAAATACAGCAAACAGTTAGAATAATTAAAGATATTGGTAGAATGAGTGAGAAAAATAATAAACAGAAAACCATTACAGATTTTTATAGAAGCGCTACAGATGAAAAAAACAACAGATGTTAATAATCAAAATATTAAAGATGCTGAAATAAATAAGAGCTTAAACATCAAACAATTTTTCAAAATGCAATATATACCACATCTTACTAGTGAAATAAATAAAACATTATTAGCTTATGATTTACCCAACATCAAATTAGGCCTTTATAACCATAATAAATTACAAAAATTCCTCACTAGTACAAAAGACCCTATAAGTAATGAAGAAAAATTAAATGTTGTATACAAAATAAATTGTCTAGACTGTGAAAAATGTTACATAGGGGAAACGTCCAAAAAAGTTAGTACTAGAACTAAACAGCACAAAAGTAATTGTAACAACAGTAAAAATATAAATACAACTGCTTTATCACAACATAGCATACATTTGAAACATAAGTTTGATTTCAATAGACCACAAATTTTGGAAATAGTCAAAAATAAACAAAATAGAAAAACCATAGAGGCTATATATATCAATAAAAATATAGATAAAACCGTGAATTTTAAAACTGACTCAAGACATTTAAGTTACCACTATTCCGATTTAATTAATAAATTAAAAATATAATATAAATAATTAATAATAAATTTTAAAGAATTTCACAATATGAAATAATAATAACTATATACAAGTTAAAAATTGGTCTAATCCTTAATCCAGTTGAGGACAAAGATCTGAGAAATACTCTTGCTCAGATCTGAAGTGTTTAGAATTTGACTTCATTTTTATTTATTTTTTACCTGGTTGAAGGTGGTACTAGTAAAATGTTGGATTACAGAATTTATAACGAGGTAATTTTTATAATATTAATTTATTTATTTAATTAAGTACTGTGCAACATTATTAAATTTTTGCTTTCATTGCCTCCATATGATTTTAAAATTTGTTAATTAATAGTTTTAAAATATTGTTATCAATTGACTCCTAATTTAAAAATTGTTTAAACCATTCACTTCATTATAGTGATCTTTAATGTGATGGTAAATTGCTTAAAAATTTTTTTTGTAGACTTCTGAAGATGGGAGAATATCCCGAAACGTCAAGAAATAAATGATCAGTATTAATGGAAGATTTATTCAGCCCCTCATCAACCTTAATAAAACATCATATTTTAGAAGCGTGTTCAGTGGTGCAAATATTGGTCTCTCCAAAAGATCTTCAGAAGCAATCTATCACTAGATCTTAAAACTAATGTTCTGACCACATGTGTATATTCCACGGTTCTCTACGGGGCTCAAACCTGGGCACTTACAGGAAAACTCGATCAGAGGCTGAATACCATGCAAATGCAACTTCTAAGAAGTTCAATGTTTATTCAGAAAAGGGAGGGAATAAAAAACAAAAATATTCTTCAGAAAGTGAACATTAAAAGTCTAAGGGTTGAGGTACATCGATTGAAATGGAGCTGGGTTGGGAACTTGGCCAGGCTGAAAGATGGGCCAGAGCTTGCACGGAGTGGGTTCCGAGAGAGGACAGCAGACAGAGGGGGCGACCACATCGCAGGTCGAGGGAGGAATTGACGCAGACTGTAGGCGAAAACTGGTGGCTGGTTGCGAGGGACAAATCCTGGTGAATAAAAGTTTAAAAAAATATTTAATTTGTGTTTTATTTTGGTGTATTTTTTCAAAGAATCTGTTTTGTTTTTTAGGGTTTTTTATTTTATAATTATTTGTATTTTTTCTTTCTTTTAATTTTTGTTTTTTTTCAATATTTTATTATTTCTAACTATAGCAAACTACTATAAATTCCTCCCTATGGGAGAGGCGTTTGTCATTACTGATCCCAATAAAGCTATCATTATTATTATTATTATTTTAGAAGCGTATACAGCGAGGTAGCGGCGTGGTCTAGTGGATACGGCACTAGTCTACTGTTCTTCAGGTCCTGGGTTCGAATCCCAACTGAGGCAGAATATTATATATTCTGTTAATTCGAACTGGGGACTACTCTACCCCAGGGTATGGAGACCCTTCTAGGGCAGACTCAGCCTCTTTAAAGTGGGGATCCGAAATTGGGGAGAAAACTGGGGGCTGAGCGTGATCGAGGCCTAAAAACCTCATTGCACGGCCTTTAGCTTAGAAACAATACGAATCTCTATATGTACTGTGCCCAAGACATGGGTAGTAGATGACAGTGTTTGTTTTGTTTTGTTTTTTATATATCCACACACAAGACTGAAACGACAAGAAACTGCTCACCGCTTTTGATTACTTCAACACTTACTAGACAAACGCTCAAACCTTCCACTCAACTACAAAAGACTCATTTACATGACCATCATAAGGCATTTTTGGACTTACGGAATTGGTCTTTGGGGCTCCACTAAACCATCGAATTCTTCCCGTATCCAATCCTTACAATCCAAAATCCTTCGTAAAATCCTCAATGCTCTTTACTTTGTCACAAATAAAATCATCCATACAGACCTAAATGTTCCATATGTTGCTGATTTGGCCCGAACTAGAAATCAATCCTTTATGACAAACTCCATTCCTACCCCAACCCATTAGTTTCAACTCTTGCTTCCTCTTCGATTCCTGATAATCCTCCGAGGCGTCTGAAAAGAAGATTGCCTCGAAACCATCTTGTTTAAAATAGTTACTGGAGTTCTTCCATTGGGTTGCTCCTCTATAAGTCTGTCTCATGTGATTTTTCTTTAAGCATATTTAAAGGTTGTAAGCGTCAAAGATATTAGGGCAACCTTTTAAGCAAGTTTTTTGTATCATCGTCTGATTATCCACAGCAGCATAAAATAAGGTTTGATTAATAAATAATAAACATATTTAATTTTCCAAGTTTTATGAATACTGAAATGCCGTCCCTCGGCTTTGTTCTCGAATATTAGAGGAACATTAAATATTTGTAAGGTTTAAGAGGAATTTAGTGGAAGAGTTGGCGTGTGGGAGTGGGATCAATGCAGGCAACTGAAAGCTATTTCGGACTATCACTGACCCATAAGATCCTAGCACTCCATTCTCTTTCCTATTTTTGCATTAATATTGGTTTTTCCACTTTCGCAATTGATTAGCAACTATAGGTACACCTTTCTCTTATATCTCTTGTTTATCCTTCCATCTTGAACGATTGTCATCGGATCTTGCTAACCAATGTTTTCTTTTAATACAGGCATTCCAAATGAGTGATATTTTGATTTGGACGTTGTTTTGTCACAGGCAGTAGGACAACAAAAGTGCAACAGACATGTTCATGAAATAATGATTTATTCTAAAAATAAAATAAACAATAACGCAAGATTCTATGACATTGTGACGATTAAATTAATAATAAATAAGTCCTGTTAGAATTATATATATATATATATATATATATATATATATATATATATATATATATATATATAAAAGAAGAAGTTTTTCCTATGAGAGAAACTTTTTATGGAGAATGAAGAATGTCGGTCCCATTTAGCTTGCAGTAAAAATACTATTTTTTTTGTAAAATGAGCTAAAAGTAGAAATAATTATTAACATTATTAGTTTATCACAACTTTTCCTTTATTTTTGTTTATTTTTCCTTTACAATATATTTTTCTAAAATCTTGACTACTTCAAGGCATATCACCTTATGATCTTAGGTATATCACCTTATCACCTTAGGTATATCACCTTTACGACCACCATGAATCACCATACTCTCTCTAATGCACATTACAAATAACATTTGAGCATAAGTGTTAGCGCAGGTAACATCTTTCTATTGAATTGCCCGCCTTATTTTATTCCATGTTAACTTTTTTTAAATCTTGCGCTTTCCAACGGTATATTATACGTCTATATTAATACTTATATTTCAGGAATAATTGTTTTATTATTTGGTCACAGAAAATATATCCCGTTTAAATAAAAGCTAAAGTTTAAACGGATTACACTTATAAACCTTCAGGAAACAATGCCCTAAAAGTTGGTGAAAACCGTATCAAAATAGGAAGGAGTTAGCGGAAACCAAAACCCTTTTATCATATAATATATATATATATATATATATATATATATATATATATTATATATATATATATATATATATAATAGATTATTTAATAAAACATATGTTTCTATAGAAATTCAATTTAAATAATTATTAGCCTCACTTATTTTCATCTCTAACTTAATTTGAAAATTCTAAAATTAATTTTATCAGCGGAGGTAAGTGAAAGTCGTGTGTTGTCAGCGACAGATTTTTTTTAATTAATTAAAATAATAATATTAGCCACATTTATTTCTCAAAGCTCATAATTCTAAATAAAGATGTATTCAACGAAGTACACCTGTTCCAAATGAATAACAAAGACAAGAGAACGGTGTGTAATTATCATAATATGCCAATACACACCTCCCAGTGTTCTCGATACTCGGAAAGGTATTGTTGAGAACCGGTGAATATCCCTGGCTATATGGAATATTTATAAGGACAGTCGGGAGAGAGAGACATTCCTGAATACTCCATCGTAAAAGTCTTATTTGCTTTGACAATAATGTCCAGGTGTCGCCTTGTATACTAGGCAGGCCGTCGACATAGTTCGGCTTCCGAGGAATATCGAGAAATATAACACTAAGCTACAGCAGCACGACATAAACGATACAGGAAATATTCAGATATTCAATTCGTATTCAGAATAAAACTGACGCTTTCACTGTGTGATCTGGTGTGTCTTTGATGTTTATCAACTGACCTACTGAATCACAATAGGTCTGTGGTTCTTGATCATCACTACTAACTTTTATAGTTTATTAGTAAATTATTAGTACTTAATTAGTTCTCGACTGTTGATAATTTATGTTTTCTACTGGTCTTAAAGTTCAGTCAATAAGCAATCAATTTAGTTTAGGCTACGTTACGTGAATTTATTGTTATCATATTCATGTCCTAACAGTGGAAAAAAACAAAAAAAACAACAACATAATCCTACAAATAATTATAAAATAAATAAATAATCTATATCTCTATATCTTAAATTATTTTTAAAACCATTTGTATATTTATATATAAATAAAATTATCTATATTCAAATGATATAGGTCAATATATATATACATATATATCGAGGTATGATTCTTATGAAGGACAAGAAAGGGTATCAGAAGCCTCGACAATTGTGTATTTCATGTAAGGAAGAGAGACAACAGATGGAGACGGTGCTCGCCGTCGTAGAAGCACGTACCGCAGCACCAGGTATGAGTTTACTCTACCTGGTAGGGGGCGAACCGGCACCTACCAATTAGCAAAGGACTGGCTAGGATGTGGTAGTAGCACGACAGTAGTGTTGCTTAGGAAGAGAGAAGGTACATGAAGGAAGTTAAAAGAAGATAGACCACATAATGATACAAAGGCAGAGTTAATCTGACCTAGGGAGATACCAGTTAGGTGATCTAAAGAGCTAGCTCTTGGGGATGTTAGTCATCCATGTCAATAATTGACGGTGAGAGATATGCTACCAGACTAGCGTCTAGTCCCTAGGTCAAATTACATTGACAGGTTTATTAATTCTTATAAATCAGTTACATAAACAAAGGTATTAATTTGTATGATTTTTATTTATTATGATTTTTATTTATTTCCCAACTTGTATTTATATCTACTACAGGATGTTGTTTTCATTTGTTTGTTGTTGTTTTTATTAATTGTTATTTTCTTGTATATATTTGAATTTATTTATTTCCGATTTTATGTAATTTGACTTTATCATTATTTTCTGTATATATTGTATGAATGTGTACTACATGTTCATTATGTAACAAATTGTAATATTTCTCAATGTATAATAAAAAAAAAAAAAAAAAAAAAAAAAAAAAAAAAAAAAAAAATTGTACGTCTTTATATATTTGGCCAGTAATCCATATAGTCACCGCTGGCGCTATCTGTGAGCGAGCGTGTGAAGCATCCGCCACACACACACACATATATATATATACATTCACTGTCATTTAGTGGTTATCTTTATTTCAATTTCACATAGTTTGATCAATTAAAATATATGTGTGTTCTTAGACTAACAAGTAATGATGTAGAAAAATATTTGACCTCCAACCCTATCCCCTACCTGTACTTGCAGCTAATTTTCCTATGTCATAATAAATATTATTTAGGGTAAAAATTAGAATATATATTTTTTTCATTTTAAAATAAAAAAATCAATCTTTTTATTATATCTGCATACTTATTACTTATTTTTTAAAAGCTTTTAAAAAAACATATTTAAGTTTGTATACAGTAATTAATATATGATGTTACTGTTAGAGAGACAGAAAATTTTTTTGAATACATTTAAGAGTACGTTGAACTATTAATAGACACACAGTAGTTAAATAAATCTCAATTACAATTTACATTTGTTTTATTTAATGTTATAAATAAATATAAAATAAATTATTACAACTTTTTTTTTTTAATTTGAGACAAAATAGTGTCTTACTTAGAACTGTACGTCTTTTCTCCTTTCGTTATCGAATTCGGATATCGAATTAGTTAAGCTTATATATTATTCTATTTTTTATCAATGCTAATAACATTATATAGTTAGTTTTCTTTAAATATTCTTATAAAGGTAGAGGAAAGTCGTGTGCCATATTTTGTTTAAACATAAACGAGTCGAAATTATAATTCCATCTGTAGCAAGGGCGGGTCACTAGTTGAATATACTTCGTTTTCCTTTATCAGATGCATGAAAACATTTAATTCTTTCAGAAAACATATTAACAATATACAACAAAGGACATAGTGGAAGGTTGACATTTCCAAGCTGGACGGATGAGTCAGGTTGATTCCCGACTTGCGGTGGACGCAATCACTGCAGGAGGGCACACGACAGATGCCGGGTCACACTAGGCTCTGATTGCCCGCCCAAATAAGGTCTCATCCCCCTGCACTCTCCTGGTTTTTCACCAGCCTCCCCTTAATGTGTATAGATATATATATCGTGTGGTTAATTTCCGCATTGTCCTATCAGTAGGGAGTGACCAGCTGTCCCCAGCGGATGGAGGCTGGTAATAGGCCGTCCTGGGGGAGCGCTTGATGTATTGCGTCGTCGACCTGGGGTTCAAATGAGGCCTTATCCCTGGCAGATAACTAGGGGTATATCCAAATATATATTCATAATCTCGTTTTTCCTACGGTATATAGGAGGGATTGCTAACAAAATATTTTCGCGAATGTCCTTCACTCAACCACTTCAATAGCAGGTACCCCCTAAATACTAAAAATCATAAACATATATGTAATTGCAAAATGTATATGTATATTATTATTATTTTGGACTATTCCAACGTGTGAACTCGAGCCAATCACAGTCCTTACATTCTTCTCTTCCTTCATCAGTTCACTGTGTTTTTTCTTTCTTTCCTCAGTCTATATCTTGCCTTTTCATATTCTTTCTATGTTGGAAATTGAATTTAGGCCTGTGAGTTGTATGAATCCTCCTAAGTACTTAGAGGTGTATATATGTGTACATTTATATATATAATAAAGGAATTATATATAAACGACCAACCCTAATGCAATTCATACATTTATAGTTAGGTATCATTTATATTCGAAAAGGCAGTGTTTGACAGATTTAGAGTTTTTATTTGTAATAATGAATAAAAATTAATAACCTAATGTAAAAAAACAAGAGACCACTGTGATTTAGAAAATGTTTTGTTCTCTCTGAGCTATTCCTAGCATCTTTGTTTCAGTATTCTTAAAAAAGGTTTTAGCATACACACAGGTCTAAGAAAGACACTATTTTGTCTCAAATTTGTTTTTGTTTTTTAGATATGTTACAATCTATCTCAATGGACATTAATAATAGGGCTGCAAAATCATATTCATGCAATATTTACAGTATAAACGATTGAAAAGTAAAATTACATAAAAAAATATAAAAGTATATAATAACAAAGTTTATGAATAAAATAAATACAAGGTTAACAAAATAAATGAACAAAACATGAACACACTCATGCCTATATACAATATTTACAATCTACAATCCACCACTTGTGGAATGACAAGCAGAATCCGAAGGATCCCAGTGCCTCCTTCTCTGCCGTGTCACTGGTGAATGGTCAGTGGAAGCTGAGTGGGCGCGCCATAGCCCCAAACACACCGTAAATAAAGGAGAATCTGACCGGTGTCAGAACTCCAGAATAAAAACATCTCGGGCCTACTGCCGTTTCCACTTTCGAGGAGGGTTGTATGGATAAGAGGAGCTGAATAGGGATTGTACTAGAGGATAGAGATATACTATAGCATAGAGATCCGTACTGTTTCTAGGCAAACTGCCGTGCAATAGGTGATCACGCTTTTTCCCCATTTTTCGGTACCCACTTAATGGAGGCTTGGTGTGCTCCAGAAGAGTCTCCATGACCCAGGATCGCCCCCTGGCTGAAATAACAGAATAAATAATATTCTCTCATAACTGGGATTCGAACCCAGGACCCGGAGCACAATAGAACTCTACATCACTAGACCACGCCGGGGATTTTTCTAAATTTTTTATTTTGTTCATCTGGCTCATGTTCCTGTTGTACATTAGCCACTGCATCTATATATAGCACAAATTTCATCCAGACTAATGTTTAGCCCCATTTATTGAGGCTTAAAGTCAAGATAATGCAAGTTTTGCTTAAATTACATAATTTTCAGAGTTTGCTATATAACTGGGAAAAATAGTGAAATAATTCTAATTTTTTTATCAAAAATATTATTGGTAGCATAGCCTTATAGTGCAACAAAAAATTTCCGGCTTCCTCCGGGATAGAGAAGATATTTTCTCAAAATAGGCGTGTTAAAATAAAGAATAGAACAAAAACCATCTGCCTTTATCTGCTTATCCGATCATAACACCACAAAGAAAAGAAAGGATTAGATTAGTCCTTAATTTGTTGCACTATTTTGTTTACCCAATTGGCTCAGATAATACATGCCCCACGTCAAAACACTTTTAATTCTAGTTTATTCCAGTTGCTAACGTTGTCTAGCCATGAGCTCTATCAAAATTATATACCGCGATTTGTGTGAGTGCTTGTGGAGTAGTACAAACTTCGACGTATTTCTTCCCTGAACTTGACGAGGAAAACATTTTTACAATGGTAACAGCTCTATATCAGAGGTTTTGCCTCATTTTAATAAAATTACAAACAAGGTAAATCGGGACCGGGCGAGTTCAGAAAAATATACTGAGACTTCAGATCCTTCATCACGAACATGAGACCCGAACCAAAAAAAGCACCTGGAAATCAGTGATGCAGCAAAGCAACTGTTAATACAATTTCCTTGAATTTGAATCCGTAAGTTTCTTTTAAATTTGAGCAAGCTTTGACTTTGAGTTTAATTATTTACGAAATTCTCCCGTCTTTTAAACTTCCTTGAATTATTAATCGTAAGTATTATTTAATTTCAATATACACTCAAAATAATTGTTTGAACTGGTTTTCATAAGTGCAACATAATTTGAAAATTTCCGAAATTTTTTTCTTGCCAATAGACTTTACTTTTATCATTAGTTATTTAATTTATTTTTAAATTACAATAAAGACCGTTGAACTTGATGTATTTTCTTATTCTGAGTCGAATGAGACCAGCCCCAGGTTTTTATGCGAATCCATTTTCGAGATATTGAATTTTTTCCGCTTTTTGGGCATTTTGCCCCACTGTGCGCCGCTTCCTTGATCAAATACGAATATATATTTATTTACATCCTCAATATATTTATTTAAACATGTCGACTCTCATACTGTCCTTTTCTCTGTATTGAATTGTTTTAACATTTTTTTGTTACAAACTGCACAGTACACCATTACTGTTTCAATAATAACACACTTCATAAGCTCGCACACTACTGATGAACCGGAAACCGTACCTCCATCCGGCACGACCCCTTCCCCAATGACTGTAGACCCTGCTACGATAAATCTTAATACAGGACTGACTCAGCGGCGGGTTTAAACAACTCCAGATTGGAGATCATTATCCGCGGTGTGGCAGGACGGGATATCTATTATCGTAGCTCGCAGCTGCTGGCCGCTAAGTGATCTCAGCTCTGTAATGATACGCCAAGTCCTCCTTCGCATTTTTTCACTGTTGCCTTGATTATTGTGATGAACCAGCTGCTAGTGCATGCTATGGCTAATGGCTCACTTGGAATGATACACAGTATAAAGATCTGATCCGCAAATCATCCAGGTTTCATTTAATATTCGACACATTATTCAGTATTCATGGTATCAAACGTTGTCTGTTGGTAGCTATTACTTTAACTTAACTATAAAAAAAATATATATTGTAAGAAAAAGCATTGTGATCTAGGCTTTCATGAGTCCAACTAACACCCTCAAAAAAACGCTGTATGCGTGTGTGGTCAGTTTAGCTCTAAAAGGATAATTTGTGTGAAACTGAAGTTTAATATTGAACAACATAACCTTTACTCTTAGACGAAAATCCTGTCCGCCGGTTTATTTCAACTCATTACCAATTCCTCTCTCAGATACAGTCCGGTATCTTGGCTTACTGTTAGACAAAAGATTGACTTGGAACCCACATACAAGACTTAAAAGACAAGAACTCAACCGACGATTAGGACAGTTATACCGACTACTCAACAGAAAATCTGAACTTACAGTTGACAACAAATTATTAACCTACAAGACAATACTGAAGCCCATCTGGACCTACGGACTTGAACTGTGGGAAACAGCTAAACGTACTAACATCAAATCCTTTCAATCCAAAGTCCTCCGTACAATAGTAAATGCTCCTTATTATGTCTCCAACTATACCTTGCACCACGACCTTAATGTTCCATTTATTTCAGACCTAATTCCATCTAAATTTTATAAATTCCACCAGAACCTCATTCATCATCCTAATCCTCTAGCTCAATCCCTATCCAGCTCCACTCATCCATACAACCCACCTAGAAGGTGGAAACGGCAGTGGCCCCGCGACCTTTTTTAAATATATTGGAGTTCTAGCACTGGCTAGATTCTCCACTCAATGTGATGTATGTATGAGTGTGTGTATGTGTATATAGTGAATTCTTGACTTTGTTGAATTAATTTATTATTGTGTATATACTTTATTGTAATTTTATGCTGTGTAAATATTGTTTGAATGTAGTATGTATGATATCTTTCAGCACTACTATTAACGTTCAAATTGGGACAGATTGTAATTTTACTCAATAAAAATTGTTGTTAAAAAAAAAAATATTGAATAAATTCATATACATTACTTGTATATAAAAATAAATATAAAAAGTTCCATTCGACTTTTTCATCAAAATCGGCGAACCATACAGGCCACTTTATTCATTATATCATGCATTTGGCACCTTTTACGATTTCTTAAAAAAAAGTATTTAACTCTTTATATAGATGTAAAATTTACGGGGATTTAATCTCATGTAGGTTTCATTCTGATTGAAATAATCTGAATGGCTTGAATGTCGATACATTGAATTTTCTTCCTCTTTTGTACCTTTTATATTGTAGATTAAAAAATAAACATATCACATTGTACTATTGATAAATAAAGACTAAATATAAAAGGACGATTTTAATAATCAACTAATGGAGAGAAGGGAAAACATATATATATTTTTTTTCAAGAATATATGAATAGCAATACAGATGAATGATATATTTTTGAAATTTAGAAGAAATGTAATCTTATGTAGATTGTAATGGAATGTAATGTAAAGTGAGGAATATGTCATAAACTTAAGTTATTATAACATATCATTTATCAATTTTATAGTGCTATATTATTTTATCTAAAACATGTTTCCAACGTAACTGCAAAAATTCTTTTAACGTTTGTCAACTCTTACTTCATTCAATAGTTCTTATACTGATTTTAAAAACCGCGAGTGAAAGTTATGTTTTGCTAGCACCATTTTTTTTTTTTTTTTTTTTCTTTTTCTATATATATAAATAGTTTTTGTTACACTATAAGCGCGATAGTAACACTGATTTCATGTTTATGCTTTTAATTGTCTATTGGTAACTATTTATTTTATCAGTAGATTTAATACACTATAATAACATGATTATATCTAAATAGATTTCGTTAATAACCCATGTGTCCAGAAATTGTCAATAAGTTTGGTTTAAGGCAGCATCCTAGAACCCGTTCTTTATAAAGTTGATATCCCAACCCATCACCAACCCCAACACTTTCCAAGAAACGACTATAGGGTTTCTAGTTGCTACCATAGTTCTACAATCATTAGACCGATATGGATTTACGGAGAGTGCTATGAGGCTCTACTAAACCAATTTTAATTCTTCTCATTTACGATCCTTACAATCTAAAATCCTTCGTAAAATCCTTAACGCTTACTTCTTATGTTGTCACGAATAAGCTCATCGATAAAGAAATTAATGTTCCACATGTTATTGAATTAGCCCGAAAAAGATAGCAACCTTTTCATGAAAAACTTCATTTTGGCTCTAATCCACTAGTTTCTGTCCTATCACTCTCTTCGATCTCTGCTAATTCTCCGAGGCGTCTGAAAAGAAGAAACCCCCGGACCTTCTAGTTTAGAATATTTTTAAGGTGCTGCCAATGGGTAGCGAGCGTTCCTACATGTATTTCATGTCAGTTTACTATATCCATCTCATTTACTTCGAGTATGTAATGCAGTTGTAAATATCAATAAATAGGTTTAGAAAAAAAAAGTTCGGTGTTTTTTTTTGTTTATACATTTAACACCACTTTATGCTGCTATAGCTAATCCGAAGATGCTATAGTGAGAGTCATCACTTTTGATTATACAGATTTGATCAGAAAAGGGTTGTTTAAGGAGTACCTGACCTTGCACAGGCTCGGGACTACCTTTATTAGCCCCCTCCGAATGACGGCTTAGCTAAGGAGACTAGATTTAGTCTCATTAAAAAATCCTAGGGCTAATGGCCAGCTTTGAACATACGACCTTGGACATAGACGGCTGTTATGTTAGCTACTACACCACAGGTGACCCAACATGGATATTAGTGATGATATAATTGTTAGCCTTCAGTTCTCTGAAGATCAGGTTCCGATACAATCGGAACTTTATCCTGAAAACTATAAAATAAATGCAAAGCTAAAAAAAAAAAAAAAAAATCTTTTATTCATGAAGGAAATCCATTTATACCGAATAAGTTTCAGCTGTAAAGTTCCGGACGATAAACTCTGAGGCTGTAAGAGTACCATAATCGGTAGGATTGGAGTCCTGTAAGGAGATGCAACCAGCATACTGCTGTTCTCATTGTGTCGGCCGCACGCGAATCCTATGGGCGTCTGCAAGGATAAAAAAAAAGAATGGCTAGCTAAGAGCTACAAGTGAAAGCTTTTAATAATATTCGGGAGGGGGCGACTATTTTCCTGAGTAGCGGTTTTGATATAGAAGGCGGGGGGCACTCTCTGCGATTGTCCTCAGGCACATAAACCACCGCGGCTTATCGGCGTCTCTTTATTATGGAGATCGCCGGTGTTCCTTCCGATCCCAGTCTGTTTCATTCCACCGTATTTTTTTATTTATTTTGTTTAATATATTATTGCTGAATATGTATTTATAAATGGATGTTTGTTTGCTGTTTGTTTTTTATTGCTACTAAAATTCTCTGTCATGCCAGATTTCACAGAAACTTATTTTAGAATATCAATCAAATCATATAAGTAAAAAATTTGATCGAGTTTGGCTCCCAGGACTGCTATACAAACTCCGGAAATTGCTCTATCCTACATACTTCCTAATTATTCATTCTTCATAACTGGAGAATGAAAATCAATCCCAATAAATCCCATCAAATTACCTTTACCCTACGTCGCAAGCCTATGAATACCTGTCCTCCTGTATCCTTTGCATCCCCGCTGAAAAGATCCGCTACCTTGGACTCCATCTAGACAAGCGCCTTACTTGGAATCCTCACACTAGACTAAAACGACAAGAAACTGCCTGCAACTGCCACTTACTACAACACTTACTAGACAAACGTTCAAAACTCTCTATTTACTACAAAAGACTCATTTACATCACGATTATCCGACATATTTGGACCCATGACTTTGAGCTATGGGGGTCCACTAAACTATAAAACTCTTCCCGCATCCCATCCTTGCAATCCAAAATCCTACGAAAAATCCTCAATGCTCCTTACTTTGTAACTAATAAACTCATCCATAGATACCTAAATATCCCACTGGTTGCAGACTTGGCCCGCTATATATACACCTCCTTTAATTCCAAACTACCTGCCCACTCAAACCCGCTTGTCCGTAACATCTCATCTACATCTATTCCCGGTAATCCTCCGAGGCTCCTGAAACGACTGGGTAGATTCTTTACATGTCTATTCATGCCTGTAATTGTAATTCAGCCATATTACTTATTGTATTTGTATAGACAGTTGTAAAAAACAATAAATTATATTATAAAAAATATATATATATATTAGTAAAAACAATTAAAATTGATATTAGCTTAAACGAATACTTATAAGAATAATCTATTGGATGTAAAATATGTTTTTAAATGGTAATTTTAATAAAAGCTTCAGGATTCTTGTGAATAATTAATCAATATTTTAGATCAATTATGCTTGAGTTTGGTTATCACCTACGGAAATCCACGTTTTAGGGTCCCCGAGTCCAAATGACCAAGTCCCACAAAAAGGTCTGTGTCTGTGTGTCCCTGTGTGTGGTAAGTCCAGTGCATTTATTTTCGTGAACTTTTATTGTACAAAATGTTTTATTTTTTCATGCTGAGACCCTTGGGTATTGAGACCAGCTTGGCACACAAAGTGGGTACCCATAAGTTGAGGGAATAAACCTTTGAATTAATGACCTCTTTTTATGGCTGTTGACGGTGAAAAAGTATGAATCTGAAGTACTAAACCATAGCATAATAGTTCGGAAAGGTTTTAGTTGTCAGTATAACTCGACTTCATCCTTAACCATCAGTGATAGAACTAGATTCTAGAAGGATATCGATCTATTTACTTGTTACTCCAGTTTGTCATTAGTCTCAGTTGGTATAAGTTAGGAATTGTACTTGAAAAGACAATATCAGCGAGAAGCGAGGCGTGGGGTTCATTACAAGGTCTTATTGAGGACGATGTTAGGTAACGGTCCGGGTCACAATGAGAATTACGTAAGGCTAGGGCCCGAGTTCCGTGGGGTTGGAGAGGATGGGGGCTGTTACGGTCGAATAAAACTTTTAATTGAACGACTCGTTATTCAAAGACACAGGGAGAGCAAGGGGAGGTTCCTGGAAGGGGGACAATGAACGTAGTTGACGGCGATCTAGAGGAAACCCAAGGGTAGCTTCTGGGGTAGGGTTCTTAGAGGAGGGGCGCGTGACTCCGGGTTTTAATTAAATGGGCTAATCGCGCAACCGACGGTGAAATCAATCCGTTCCTAACTTCTAGTCCCCCAACAACTACGAAAAAATATTTACAAAGCGATTAACGCAAGACCTTGCGCAGGGTGTGATCCTCAGACCTATTATATCATGATTAGGTTCAGGACTTGGTCTGATTTAAATTAAAGCTATGATTAGAAAAAAGTTTTTTTTTTTATTTATTTATTTTATTTTTTATATAAAAAAGCAAAGTATCCACTTACACGGTTTCTGAATGGAACGTACATTCTCATCTCAAAAATTCATATAAAGATGTTTGATTTTTCTCAGCTGACTCCCATTTCTGTAAACTACATATACATACATCGAAATTTTGCCCTGCTGATGTTTTTTTTTAAATTTTCGGAGATATATCAAAAATAATTCTATAATAATTGTTCTATTTATTTTTGATCAAGTAAATAAATAGTTGTATTTATATAGTATATAGTAAATACAGATATTTCAGAGATAATAACAATGTATTTATTATCAGCAAGTTTCAGCTTTATCTTCTGAAACATCGAGATACCATATACAAATCGGCTTGGTCATTTGGACTAAGGATCACAAATTTACCACAATGCTTACGCTTACTGTATATTCTATAGATTAAGTGAAAGTAAAAAACGAAAGGTTATCGCCAAAGTTGCATATTTCGTCTGTAACATTACTCTACATCGTTATTTTTGAAGCATCTGGAAAATAGTTAGTCCGGATTTTAATTAAATATACTGAGTAATTACGCAACCGACGCACAGAGAGCAAAATCACCAATTTAGGTAGACAAAAGTCAAGTCAAACCTTTTTATCATTAGTTGGCTAGACCCTTAATACTAATATTTCCCACGATACCGTGTTTACAAACAAAAAATACAAAAAATAGTAAATGAATGAATCATTCCTGTTCACACAAGTGCCTAATAACCGGCAGTGGGATTATCTTTATTGATGGTCATTTATTGGGTTCAAGGTGTATTTAGACCAAAATCTTTTTGCTTTTATTTAACAATGGACATTGCTGTGGCAGGTAAGACATTATATTTCCAAACTCTGTATTGAATATACATTGCAATCTCACCTGTAGAGTTAATTTAGCAATTAGTAAATGTATACCCCTATTCAACAACGAAAAACTATATAACCCCCAAGTTACCCCAAGGATTTGTTTCATCAATCCTTCTAGTATTTAGATATTACAAATAATTTTGGCGTTTTTTTTGCGTTTTGGGTGATATATAATTTTTTCAGGCACAACACTCCGATTCAAAAGTTTTACAATCAATAATTTCAAGAATTTCCTTAACGATATAAAATACATTTTTTAGCAGGTTTTAGAAACTCTGAGCCATAATTAGATTTTTTGGATTATTTTTTCCCGTATTCTGGGACTACGAACGTAAAATATAGGGAAGTTTTAGATTTTAGCAAATTAATTTGATGTTTGACCACAGTGAGCTCGCCGATAGTGCAAAAAAATTTATTAGTGTATATAATTTTTCTTATAATTTTTTTAAATATTTTTTCCGTAATCTGGTAAAACCGTAAGGTTTAATACAGACAAGTTTCCGAATTTTGTCACCCTAAATCAGTCATATTTCCCACTGTGCGACGGTGAAATCAATCTGTTCCAACTTCAACAACAACGAAAAAATATTTACAAAATGTTCAGCGCAAGACTTTGTGCAGGGTGCTATCCTCAGACCTATTATATCTTGATTAGTTTCACGACTTTGTACGCTAGGTTATTATGTTCTCCTAAGGAGGGCATCTGCTAAGAGAATGGTTAACGGTCCTGCGAATTACTGCTGATCATATCTTACAACTAATAACGTTTTCTTATTTATTTTTTTTTAATTTATAAATGAGTGTAAACAGATTATACTTTGATTTTATAGTTGAGTCACACTTTTTTATGTGAGTGTATGTGATAAATATGTATCTTAAGTTTGAAAACGATCAATGCTATCGAATGATTTTTTTAACGTTTAGATAAGGAAGATGGTTGGGGGTGCGGTCATAAATTAAAAAACACACAATTAAAAATAAGCGTTATTTTAAGTATGTGCCGACGTTTCGGCCTACAATGTGGGCCTTCATCAGGGCTAAAAGAAACAAGATAACAACCAATGTAATTATAGACTTAATAATGCGTTAGATATATAATAATAATATGACAGTAATAAATTATGGGAACATAAATAATATTAAATGTAAAATGATAATAAGATGACAATTATAAAGTATGGAAATAAGGTGACAGTTATAAAGTATGGAAATAAACAAAATTAAGATGATAGTTATAAAGTATGGAAGTAGACATAATTGAGATGATAATATTGTAATGAGAATATATAAATAGAGACTAAGTAAATGAAAAAAAAAAATGATAAAGGAAAAATATGTGAACAATTAAAATTTTAAATATTAACAATTTTGAGTTGATATATGACGGTAATATATTAAAAACATAGTTAAGAGTATAGGTAATATATAAAAAAATATAGTCATTACAAAAGAGAAACAGTATGAATAAAAAATAATAATTTAAAATTTAAAATAATGTAATATTAAACTAATAATTATATGTCAGGATATGTAACGGAGAAAGATATGAGTATGGAAAGGGGGAGAAAGAAATGGGCGATGAAAAAAGACCCTTATCAATAAGAAAAAATACTTACATGACGACGTGCAAGCGTTGCCTACAGAAGTGATGTTTCCCAGTTTAAAAAACGCTCATTGCGTGGAACGGAAAATATGAGAACTAGAATGTCCGTTAGGAAAATTCCAAGAAGCTAAGTTATGTTTACTGATTCGATTGTTAAAAAATAGCCAAAAGTCATTACTTGAGAGTACTTGAGTTATTACTTATGAGTATTTGATAAAATTGTAAGAAATAGTGACGAGGTAAAGATTTTAAGTAATAACGGATGACGATGATAAATGATGAATGATGATAAGGTAATAACGAATTTAGGCTTTTTAAGTACAATATTCGGTCTTATTAAGACTCATGTTTTCCATTTTCCCATGGTTGGAATCATGGTTTGTTATGTATTCGATCAATGGGATAAGAAATTTCAGAGTGAACAGATTATCTGTTTTAAAGAAATATAAAAATTACTTTAATGTACGTATGATATTAACACTTTCTCTCGATCATAGTTTTTATTATTGTACATTATTTCAGGAAAGAACTGTTGGGTTGTGTCACATGAAATGTCCGTTTTCATGTTAAAGGGTTTTTATTTAAAATACGATAGATGCACTTGCACTTAGTTGTGCTGAGAGTCCTTTAACTGTTTGGTAGGGGTTTCCTTTTACTGTATGTTTGAGGACTTGTCTATTACGGACGGAGGTCTTCCTCGGGGCAAGTTTTCCAAGTCGGTATCCCCAGCTGAAAACTTAGCAAACCTACGGCGAATGGTCCGTTCATTAACACTCCCTTCCCCAAACGCCTTGCAAATATTTCTAGCGGCTCAGCTGCTGAATGGCCGATTTTAAACTCGTACAAAAATATTACTCGAAAATTGCGTGTTTCCATGTTCATATTTGGAGGTATGCTAAAAAGTGGGTAATTGATTGGGAAGCTAATGTTTATAATACAAAGGTAGAGTAACTGTTTGGTATTCTTATATCATTATCTAAAATAATCACTAGTTTTATCTTCATTTCATCACTCTCCATTAACTTTTAAAAGCTTGTGTATGAGATAACATTCTTTCTAAAATCTTTAGCTTTCCAACGGTATATCATACATGTATATTACTGTTCTTTTGTTCAAAAACAAAAAATTGCATTAAACAAATATTTCTTCTGTTTTCTCCTTTAGTTGGGTATTGAATTCATTCAATTTATATATTTAACTGTTTTTCGTCAGTGGCAACAAGATAATATAGTTATTTATATAGAATCAACTAAATTAAAGGTACTTTAATAAAAGAAAATTTAAAATATCGGAATTTAAGCCCTGTCAGACCATTTTAATCAGAGTGAAACTTACATGATATTAAAGCTCATTAGATTTTACATCGATATAGCGAGTTTAATCAAAATCGTCGGAACCGTTTTCGAGAAAATCGAAAAAAGGTGCAAAATGCATAGTAAAAAGTGGCTCTTCTGGTAACTTCATTTTGATGAAAAAGGTTTTGTAACGTCTCGGGCGTATATTTGTCTTAAATATGAAATTTCAGTTCATAGGACGTGCCGTTTTCGCCCGAAAGTTACCACACACACACACCTGATTGCGGGACTTGGTTATTTCAACTCAGGGGACCCTAAAACGCGTATTTCCGTTGAAAACTGGAATTTGAAAATTTTCACGATCGCAATACTTTCCCTTACTATATATAGTAAGTGAAAGTAAAAAGAAAACTCTAAAACTGTTCTAAATTTTAATTTAAAATTAAATTATTGCATATTAATTACATAAGTTAAACAACGCGGAAATGTGGAGCGTATATCCTGTCTGTACAATTGAGCTGGTTTGAAATTCGGCAACTCAAATAGTGATAGATAGTTTTTGGTCTCAGTGAAGAACGCATCCTGAAAACTTAGTATGCGCTGAACCAACTGATATGCGTTCAAGAGGTAGGCCAAAGCGTCAATAGGAGGATTAAGTTAAGTCTGATCTCGGAGGTTTGGACTTGAACGTTGATCAATGGAAATATTTAGTGGTATCCGCATCGAACCTTTTGGTTCAGTTAGCACATTATTATTATTATTATCATTATTAGAATATCCTTATAATAATTACAAGTAAAATAAATATCCCACCACATAAGACGTTTAATGTTTATAGAACTACAGAACTATATAGGTTGAATCTAAAGAAAAGTCATATTTTATAGGTCCTTTGAAATTAGATAGTACTATTTCACTCGGACTATCTCTAATCTGTAAGTAATTAATGTTTTTCTTCCTTGTTCCATATTAAGCGTTAGATAAACAATACTTATCTTTTTATCATTTCTTACAACAGTCATAACAGTGCATGAAGGCAGTAATTACAACATCTGTACGAGATGTTGAGGAGTACTCATCCGGAACGTAAATAAAAGAAATAAAATCACATTAATCATCTTGAAGGAAGTTAAAAGAAAATTATGTTAATGAGTGTTATTGATTGCCGAACCCTTGGCGTTACATATTCATCCTTTTTTCCTCTCTTCCCCTAACGAGTCCTTTTAATTAGCTCCTTAGTATCCTTCCATTATTTTATTTACTTTTTCCTCCTTCGTCCTTTTTACGAGCCATATGGTCGGAGTATTTGTAGCTTTTGAACTAAGGTTTTTCATTCATCTCATACTCATTTCGAGTCTGATTAAATCTGAATGAACTCTGAAAATAGTAAAGTGTATAGTATGAAACGATCTTTGACAGGGTGGTTTCATATATTCACAGTGATCTTGTCTGCTATTGTTCTGGGATAGATAAAAAAAAATAATATATATATATATATATATATATATATATATATATATATATATATATACATATAAGTTTATGTTGTTCTCAGGTTTCAGTCAATGAATAAACAATTTTATCTATGCGACGTTTCGAGAACTTATTGTTCTCATAATCATGCAATTTTGGACAAAATAGTGTCTTAATTAGACATGTTTAGCCTACAAACTTTGAAAGCAAACATTGAGAACAATATATTCTCGAAACGTCGCATAGATAAAATTGTTTATTAATTGACTGAATCCTGAGAACAACATAAAATTAAATTATCAACAGTCGAGAACTGATCAAACAATATATATATATAAAGTATTTATTTCCCATTTTCGTGTCAGACTGGGTGAAAAATGACGTTACATATGAATGTTACAGACCCAGCTAAAACACATATTCGCGTCAACAAATTATTGATCATATCATAAGTCTTGATATCATAACATAATTCTTTAACTAATTGTGATTTACTTTTTTTGGAACTCAGTCTGTATCCATATCAAACTAAAAATTAAGGACTTGTATAGAACTAAAATGAATCTCTAACCATAAATTTTATTTGTAAAATATGTATTTGATCATTTCAAAAAAGAAGTTTATTGATATATAAATATTTTTTTTAACATTTACCTTAAAAAATATATTAATAAACTTGTCTTGTGAAACGGCCAAATATATATCTTACTAATATTGAACCAAAAGAAAACTCAAGACAATGATAAGAAAATTAAATTTTATTCTAACACCTGATTCTACTTTTTACTATAATCTTTTCGAATTCTAGTTTTCAACGGAAATACACTTGGACATGTGTAAGTGTGTATTAAGTCAACCTTCAAAAAATTTATACAACTGAAAGTTTATATTTGAGGTATTTTGGTTTATTACAATAGTATCAATAATGTACCATTGGATTCGAAAAAATGCCTTTTCCTCTTTTTTTTTTTTTTTTTCATCAAAATGAGCCTACAAGAAGAGGCACTTTATACTATGTATTTTGCATCTTTTTACGATTTTCTCTAAAACGGTTGAAACGATTTTGTTTAAGCCTGCTATATAGATGTAAAATTTAGATGGGCTTTAATATCATGTAGGTTTCATTCTGATTAAAATAGTCTGACAGGGCTTAAATGCAGAATCATTAAATGCTCTTCTTCTGGAGTACCTTTAATTTTGTAGATTCTATAAAAATAACCATATCACTTTATTGGCATTGATGAAAAACAGGTAAACATATAAGTTGAACGAATTCGGTATCCGACTTAAGGAGGAAATAGCAAAAAAAAAAAAAAGGATTTTACATTTAATTTCAAAACATACTCAAGACACCTGAATTTTCATTACTCAGATGTAATTAAAATTTAAAAAAAATATAAAAAAATAACGAAATACGTTAAAAGAATTTTCACATTATTTAATAACAACCATGCACATAGCTATAATTAACCTAATCCTTAAGCCGTTTGGGGACTAAGATCTGAAGCAATGCTCTTAACATACACAATTTTTGAGCATGTTGACTATTTTTTATTGTATTGATTTTTTTGTAATTAGTGACAAAGTTTTGATTGTATGAAGATGATGGTATATTGTTATTGATACATTGGTACATTGATAAAAAAACAAGCAAAAATATAATTTGAACAAATTCGATTCTAACTGAAAGAGAAAATATCAAAAATATTTGTTTATTGCAATTTTTGTTTTGAACATAAAAAACAGGAATATATATGTATAATATACCGTTGGAAAGCTAAAGATTGGGATAATTTAGATGCAATAATCAGGAGTCAATCTTTTTCTAAATATTTTTAATTTTGCCGACGTTTCGGCTCAAGCTTGGGAGCCATCATCAGGGCATGACTGAGTCCTGATTATTCCACTTATAATAGTTTCTACAGTCAACTATACATCCTCAATAAGGATTGGGAAAAAATATTATCTTATACAAAAGCTTGTAAAAGTTAATAAAGGTGATGAAAAGCCGATAAGAGTAATTGATTGTTTTAAATATTAAAATAATCTTTATTAATATTAAAAAAAATGAAAAGCACGTTTCTGTATAAATACAATTTGTTGTTTATTTATTGAACGTCCCTTTATGCTACTATGGCTAATCGGACGATGTTACAGTGGGAGTCCTAAATTTTGCCTATCCAGGTTTTATGAGGATAGGGATCCTTAACGAGTAACGAAGGATCCTTGATACAATTTAATTAATTCTTTATTAGTTTCACTCATTTTTATCTGTAACTCTATTTGAAAATTCTCCAATCGATTTTGACAGCGTAGGTAAGTGAAAGTCGTGTTTTGCCCGCACCAGATTTTATTTTCATACTTGTTATTAGTTCAATTAACTGTCGAAATCTTACAATGTATTCAAATGATAAATATTTCCGTATATAAATCCCCGCTTGACCTGCCTCTGAGCGAGCAGACTTAAGTATCTCAAACCTCCAGGTACGAGCGGGCGACGTATTAACGATGCCCTTGCACTAATACCACTGCCGCCCTGCTAGCGCCGATATACGTAAAGTATTCTCGAAATACTGAGGATGAGGTATAGAGGAGGAGACAATAGAATGGAGCCTGTATCAGATCCACCTTTGGGATTTAATACCACGATCCTATCGGCCGAGTTATGAAGGAGTCGAGGGATTTTTGCGATCGGCTGTCCGGTCTTGTATCAGATGTGCGTCTGGGTAGCTGACTGTCTCAGGTCCTTAGAATTTCCGGATTGTATACTCGGTTTTCTTTTTTAAGTGTGCCGAAATTTACAAACTTGGTAAAAAATTTCTCTGTCATTATATTTTATTATGCTTAGCTCATTGGTATTTGTGTTCGTGCTGGTCGTAAAAAGGTTCTTCCGAATGCATACTTTAAGGTTTTTTTTTATATAACGTTTATGATAAAGCCGACACGGGATAAACTTGTTTTGTTTTTTAGCGAATTTAGACCATTTGATCAGTGAGATGTGGTCAGAAAAAAAAAATTGTGCGCATCACACAAGTCTGTCACATGCCTCTCTTCTTAAAATCAATTTAAGAATTTCTAAATACAGCTAGAGATGAAATATAAAGATAAGTGAAAATAAAAAGGTCAAAGAATCCATTATTTTTCTTTATATAAAAACGTATGTTTAATTAAATAATCGATTGTATTATTGTTTCAAAAAATCAGTTAGTTTTATTGGCTTTTCATTACTCTACATCAAATTTTTCAATTCGTATGCAAAATAATATTTATTTGAAAATCACCAGCTTTACAGAGGTATATAATAGATTTATATTAATATATTATATTATATTCAAAAACACAAAAATTGCATAAACATTTTTTTGGGTAGAAACTTGTGCTAATATATTATTTCTTTCAAAAACTTTTATTATTATTTGACATCACATCAACGTTTCTGAACTGATTCTCATCGTCAGGACCCTACGAGTAAAAAACAACAATTCCAAATCTCATCAAAACTCTTGTGAAGGAAATGATCAAAATTATTATGGGAATAAGCTAGGTGTCCATTTTAACAAAATATAAATTAGTACGCAAACATTTTTAAAAATTAATAGGAGGTAACTGAAATACAATTAACAATGTTACACTTATTAGGTTCCTTTAATTAAAATGATCCATTTCATATAACTTATTTTATTTTCTTATTTTTTCTTCTTATTAAGAAAATAAAATAAGTTGAATGAAATGGATCATTTTAATTAAAGGAACCTAATGTTACACTTTTTATAGTTAAGATAATAAATATTCTGAAATATGAAATAACCTGTTTTTTCATTTCCGAATAGTAGCTGTATGTTTTTTTGTTTTTTTTTTAAACTTCGACCTTTATTGCAAAAAAAAACAATAACAAATAGTCAGCATGTTGAAAAATTAGGACATTGATTCCGATCTTTGTCCTCAAATGGATTATGGATTAAACCTATTTAAAACTATGTTTATGGTTCTATTCTTATTAAGTATTGTGAAAAAAAATTTTAAATAGATTTTATTATTTTTTTATAAATTTAATTACATCTGTATATTGAAAACTGAAGTGTTTTGAGTCTGTTTTATAGTTAACTGTAAAAACTTTTTTGGGTTTTTTTTTGTTTGCTCTTTCCTTCCTTAGTTGGATACAAACTTCGTTCAACTTACATATTTACCCGTTTTTATCAATGCTTACAAGGTTATTTATTTTATTAAGAAAATTTAAATATCGACATATTTCTGTACAGACTATTTCAATCAGAATAAAACCTACATCATACCGCCCTTCTGAATAAAGATATTCCATATGAAACGATGCAATAAATGTTTTGTGGTATAGTTCATCGTGATTCGCTCTTTTTCTCAAACCTCCTTAAAACTATCTACATCCTCTTTCTACAGCTTTCCACAACTTTGCCAGATCGTGGCCGGTAAATATTAATTAGAAGGACTGAGTTACGACACCCGTGGCTGGGCCCACAATTGCCCTGGAACGCGGACTGTATATCAGACCGAGCGATGGTTTGAAACCCTAACTCAGCCGACTGCCATATCAATCTCCCGCGTTGTAATCTTCCATCGTTGAGGTCTTCATCGCCGTTCGCTGAGCGCTTAATATTGAATTATAGGGCCACCTCGGAGCTCTCTATCCACAAACTTATCATCTGGATACCAAAGCTTTCTCACGATGGGCTTAAATGCGCTTCGATTCATAAAGCTTACAACATTAAACAGTAAATCGAGCTATTATAAAAAATAAAAAAACTATAAAACATTTAGAAATTTTTTTATTTTAGTTTTTACTTTCAGTTACGTATATATAAAAGAAACTGGTGCGAGCGACACAAGACTTTCACTTACCTCCGTTGATGATATCAATTTTGAAAATTTATAAATACACATGAAATATAAATACACAGTTAGACATGAAAATAAATCATTAAAGAATTAACTACATTAGGTTTCAATAGAAACATATAACAGATTGCAAGCACTACAAAATAGATACCTAGGAATAATTAATAATTATCCACCAAACACGAAAATAACTACCATGCAAAAAAATCTGGACATCCCTACAACACAAAGATTTATACACCAACAAACACAACATTTTTTCTAAAAATGCCAACTGACTGACGATACCCTTATAAAAAAAATTGGTAATTATACTAAGCTTATACCTCTAAATATACTGTTATAAAATTCTAAATTACTAAATCCTATCTTATGATTTTAATAACTGTAATTTTGTTTAATTATTTATTTTAATTTTTATTTCTATCTGTTTTTTTCTTTTTCTTTCTTTTTTTTAGTTTCTTTCCTTAGTTTTTGTTTTTTAAATGTTTACTAACAATAAAAACAATTGATGTACAAAATATATGTTAGCAAATAAGTAGCGCATTAATGGATTTCCAATCAATGATTTAAAACTGTGTAGTTGCATTCTACACAAATAAAGATTAATGTTGTAAAAAAAAAAAAAACAATAAAAAAAAAACATGTTTTATTTAATAATCTACTATATTATTATGTACGACAATCAGTCAGTTTTAACGGATATTTATCACTCTCTATTAACTTTTACAACTTTATCTATGTGATAATGTTTTTACTAAAATCTTTCTCTTTCCAACGGTATATTAGTCTGACAATGGTATTAATCCCAGACCAGGTACCTACCCTCGGGTATTTGAGATCGGTCAACTGATGTCTACTCACAAAAATATGCGTAAGAAGTAATGACCCTACCCTTTAAAATATCATTAAAAATCTGGTGCGGGCAACACACAACATTCACTTACCTCCATTTTTAAAATCAATAAAAGAATTTTCAAATAGAGTTAAGGATAAAAAAATACGTGAAACTATTAAAGAATTAATTAAATTGAATTTATATAGAAACATGTGTTTTATTAAAAAATCTATTATATTAATATCTAAAATAATCAGTTAGTTTTATCTTATTTTCATCGCTCTCCATTAACTTTTAAAAGCTTGAGTATAAGATAATATTTTTTTCTAAAATCTTTAGCTTTCCAACGGTATATCATACATGTATATTGCTGTTCTTATGCTCAAAAACAAAAAATCTGGTGCGGGCAACACACGACTTTCACTTACCTCCATTTTTAAAATCAACGAAAGAATTTTCAAAAACAGTTAGAGATAAAAATACGTGAACCGATTAAGGAATTAATTAAATTGAATTTATATAGAAACATGTGTTTCATTAAAAAATCTATTATATTATCATATAAAATAATCAGTTAGCTTAATCGGCTTTTCATCACTCTTTATTAACTATTACAAGCTTGTTTATTAGATAATATTTTTTTCTAAAATCTTTAGATTTCCAACGGTATACTACACCTGTACATTACTGTTCCTGTGTTCAAAAACAAAAAAAAATCATTAAAAAAATATTATTTCAGTTTTTTCCTTGAGTTGGGTATCGAATTTACTCAATTTATATATTTACCTGTTTTTCATCATGGTAACAAGATAATATAGTTATTTTTATAGAATCAACAAAATTAAAGGTACTATAGAGGAAATAAATTAAAAATATCGGCATTTAAGCCCTTTCAGACCATTTTAATCCGAATGAAACCTAAATGATATTAAACCCTATTAAATTTTACATCGATATAGCGAGTTCAATCAAAACCGTCGGAACCGTTTTCAAGAAAATCGAAAAAAAGTGCAAAATGCATGGTATAAAGTGCTCTTCTGGTAAGCTCATTTTGATAAAAAGGTTTGTAACGTCTGGGGTAATTTGTCATAAATATAAAATTTTAGTCTCATAGGACTTACCGTTTCCGCCCGGGAGTTACTACACACATACAGACCTTTTTGCGGGGCTTGGTTATTTGGACTCAGGGTCCCTAAAATGTGTATTTCCTTTGAAAACTGGAATTTGAAAATTTTCAAGATCGCAATAATCTCCTTACTATATAAAGTAAGTGAAAGTAAAAATTAAAAACGGTGTGGAATCTTAAGAAACTATACCGCGTGGTCAAGGGGTCGCCAAGGCCCGTCGCGCCGACCAAAACGAAATATATGAAATGCAAGTAATTTAATAGTGTAGTTATGGACCAAAGGTCAAATGACTTATGTAATACGTTTCAGTATATTACGATTAAAAGCTGTTTTGAAATGATTTAGTGATAAGATTATACCAGCATAAAATACCCGACAATAGTCACTAAAGCATTCTGGTAATGTACTACCATTCGCTTCATGCTGAGTAAGAAGACAAAGAAGAAGAGGAAAAAGAAGAAAGATAAAAAATAAAAAAAAAGACTCGCGTTCCCCGTGGACCCATGAGTCTGCTCGGACAGTGCTAAATCAAAAGGGGTCGATTTAGAGGGCATCGAGGTTAAAAAGTACCAAGCAAAAAGTTAACTAACTGCAACCTATACATTACTCGCATACAGTGACGGAACGTTGTGCTCCACAGTTTTTTGAGAATTATTTTACTATTTATTTTGTTAGTTTCTTTAACTATTTAATTTCACATTATGCTCTGTAGCTTATCTGACGATGTTACAGTAGGAGTTCTAAATTTATTCTATCCTGGTTTAATTAGGATAGCCATCTTTGACGAGTACCTGACATCACCCAGGCTCAGGATCGCCTTTTTACTTCCTCTCCGAAGAACTAAGGATGTCTGTTTGTTGATGCTTAAAGGCGTAAAACTCCTAGGTCATCAACGCCTATGAATTCACTTAAATTAAAGAGATTTATGTAAGAGTTCTATTTTGACTTAAAGAGAATTATCATAAGGAAAGTACTGATTATAATAACGATTAAGTGAAGTTAAAATCGAATAACATTATAAAAAAAAGACAAAAAAAAACAAAACATATATTAATGAAATAGAGAATAAAAATATATAAATAGATATGTGGAATAAAAAAAATAAAAAATTCAGATATGAGACCTATAGTTGCGACAGGAGATGGTAGGCTTTCAAAAAATGTATAACCATTGCTATTGACGTCTCGTCTTCTCTCAAAATATCGCTCAAGTTTGAAGTCAGAACTATTCTATTAATACTTTCTATATAATGAGTGCACTCCTCAAAGATGTGCTTTATGGTAAGGGTGGAGCTGCAGTAGGTGCATTTTGGCGGTAGCTGTTTTTTTATGAGGTATGAATGGGTTAGTGCAGTGTGACCAATTCTAATACGAGCTAAGGCTACCTCTTCCCGACGGTTACTACGGCAGGATGTCGACCACGGCTTTACTGTTCTGTTGATCTGTTTGAGTTTGCTGGAGGGAAGGGGGGCTTTCGTCCCACATAACCTGCCAATTATCCCATACTTCTAATTTTAGGGGTCGACTTAATTCCGATGGAGTGAGGACGACTAAGAATGTTTTTAAAAGCTTTGAAAAATCCCACCCATCAGTTTCCAACGAGCGACTTTAGGCATAGAAGGCTGTTATGCAAGCCACTAATGCACAAGTGTCTCCACTTTTGTTTTCTTATTTATATAGAATATGTCCCCCCTACCCATACCTTAATACTTTTTATACTACACGCGCCCCAATCGTTTGCACTCGGCACCGTTTCACACTCTGGAATTTAGATAATGTTTTTAAAACTTTAGGAAGAAGTAATGTATATTGTATTATAATGGTTTTCTAAATATTAATGAAGATACAAAAATAAGTTTATTTTTTATTTTTTATTTTTTAGAATATGGTAAATTCTTAAGCAATTGCTAATATGAATAATAGATTAATGTTTCTATGTTTAATGTTAAATCGAATCTGAATGTTCCACTAATTCTAAATATTTCTCAAATGATAAGATAATGTGTACTTCGCATGTATTTATCACGAATCTTAGAATTTTTATCACAATTTTATTTTTTTGGTCTGCTATTTTAACAGAAAACTGTAGGAAAAATGAATTTCTAATAATTTTGTTTTTAAAAAGTGGCTGTTGTTCAAGTTCATTTTGCATATTCGCTTATAAAAAGTTATGTCCTCCCGGAGGACCACCGAGTGCAAAAGGTTAATCACACCCACTGAATATGGGCTAAATAAGCTAAGTCAATTCTATCTATTTCAAGGGAAACTTACAGCTATCAGAAAATATTTAATTATGGCCAGACTCTAGTCCTAGAATAATATACGGATTAATTTACTTCTATATAAACAATTATTTTTATTTATTTATTTAGAATTGTTTTTGTTTGAGCTTTAATGTTATTTTCTATCTGCAAAAAAAAAAAATTGCTATAAGCAAATATGATGACTTCCGAAAGTCGGTTAAAGCAAGGCATCTCTAGGCCACCGCCTCAAAAGTCGTCGGGGTGGGTTGTACGGGATGGTGTAGGATTTAAATGTTTGGGGTCGATGGGTTCATGTCGTAAGTCAGTCTGTCATGAAATATTTTATAATATTCTGTGCCTGTGTCTGAAACTGTGAGTATGTCCAAGTCCTTGTGAAGTAATTCGTTGGTTACATAAAACGGTGCATCCTCGATTTTTCGCAATATTTTCGATTGAAGGATCTGAATTATTTGAATGTTAGAATATTTGGCAGATCCCCATAGCTCTATCCCGTATGTCCATAATGGTTTGATCAGTACTTTGTGAATAGTAAGTTTGGTGTTCACGGGTAATTTGGATCGTTTGTCAAGCAGACGGGATAGTAGTCCAAATCTATATAAACAAAAAAAGTAAATAAAATCTAATTTATTGGAAGGAAATCCACTATAAAGTGCATCGGACTTGAATAAACCCTCTTCTAGTTGTGTCAGAGCTAGAAGAACAATAATTCGCGACCGAACCGGCTAAGGAATTATGGTCCCAATTGCGATGGTGATTTGTTTGCGAAGATCCATTAGATAGGGTCGCCAGTGGCGGTGACGACGTCAGATTTAAGGTAATGAACCTATATCCCAAGACGGCCGGCGCCAATTTATGACGTCACCGAGATAGTTATGACGCAATTAAGGGGAATTGGATCCATGGACCATCCTAGCGGGTGCATATATAACCCGCTGCAGCTCGCACTCCGGATTTATGGGGTGCCAACCCTTTTATATCATTCCCTAGGTCCGGGCTAATGGTCCGCTCCAAGGGTAATGCATCTCTAAACGGTTCAGTCCACCGTAGTTTTGTTTTGCAAAAGTGTAAATCCGAGTGGAATTTACTTGCATATATTATTATCTAAATATCATAATACAAGTGAAATGTACTTATGCATGACTTTAAAAAAATCCGGTGCGGGCAAAACACGGCTTTCACTTACTTCGGCTGTTAAAATCAATTTAACAACTATTACATAAACATAAAGTTTATGAAAACAGTGTTAAGTTAATTTAAAAAAAAAACTGAATTCCGTTTCTATAGAAACGTATGATTTAAATTAAATAATATAACTATATTAAATTTTAAGTATGATAATCAGTAATAAGTATATGACCTGTTCATTACATAACAACTTTGCCTATAACAAACAGTTTTACCTAAATTTTTACGTTTTCAACGTTATATTGGATTGTGTCACATGAAATGTCCGTTTTCAAGGTAAAGGATTTTTATAAAACATACAATATGAAAACGAGATAAGTTTATTCGAAGTATTTACCTTCTTTTTCTACACATTTTTTCCAACGTGACACCAACTTTTTTATTCCCGAACTGAAAAACTCTAAGCTTGGAAGTGAAACAAAATCTGAAAACGCACTTTTCACTTGATCATCACTTTCAAAAAGTTTTCCTTTGACGAAGTTGTCTGAATTCCTGAACAGGAATATTACATGTTGGAGACAAGTCGGAAGAATATGGTGGGTGCGGAAGAACTTCGTAGCCCAGTTCTTTCAATTTTTGCACGGTATGCTTTGAAACCTGGGGTCTTGCTGCCGCTCAGTGAGATCATAAGGTATCCATGTATCGAGATTTTTTTACTTTCCCAATACACTTTAAATGTCTGGAAACGGTAGATGCACTTGCATTTAGTTGTGCTGAGAGTCCTTACAAAGGTAGAGGATTAGTAACTGTTTACTTTAAATATGTATACATTCTGGAGAAAACAACAGAGACCTGCAAAATCCTTAATGTATTTCAGAAACTATAAAAATCTGGTGCGGGCAACACATGACTTTCACTTACCACCATTTTTAAACTCAATAAAAGAATTTTCAAATACACTAAAAGATAAAAATTAAAGAATTAATTAAATTGAATTTATATAGAAACATGTGTTTTATTAAAAAATATATTGCATTATTATCTAAAATAATTAGTTCTATCTGCTTTTCATCACTCTCTATTAACTTTTAAAAACTTGTGTATGAGATGATAATTTTTCTAAAATCTTTAGCTTTCCAACGGTATATCATACATGTATATTACTGCTCTTATGTTCAAAACGAAAAATTGCATTAAAAAAATATGTTTTCTGTTTTCTCCTTTAGTTGGGTATCGAATTTATTCAATTTATATATTTACCAGTTTTTCATCAGCGTTAACAAGATAATCTAGTTATTATTATTGAATCTACAAAATTAAAGGTACTTTAGGGGAAGACAATTTAAAATATCGGCATTTAAGCCCTGTCAGACCATTTTTATCTAAATAAAACCTACATGATATTAAAGCCCATTAAATTTTACATCGATATAGCGAGTTTAATCAAAATCGTCGGAACCGTTTTTGAGAAAATCGAAAAAAGGTGCAAAATGCATGGTATAAAGTGCCTCTTCTGGTAGGCTCATTTTAATGAAAAAAGTTTTGTCACGTCTCGGGCGTATAGTTGTCTTAAATATGAAATTTCAGTTTCATAGGACTTACCGTTTCCGCCCGGGAGTTACCACACACACACACACACACACACACACACACACACACACACACAAACCTTTTTGCGGGACTTGGTTATTTGGACTCAGGGGACCCTAAAACGTGTATTTCCGTTGAAAACTGGAATTCGAAAATTTTCACGATCGCAATACTTCCCCTTACTATATATAGTAAGTGAAAGTAAAAAAGGTTATTTCATGTGAAACAACCCAATATAATACGTCTATATTATTCTTCTTGAAATAATATAAAAAACAAAATTTACGTTTAAAAAACATTTCTGCTCTTTTATCTAAAAGTTGGTCATCAAATGAAAGAAAGAAAATAAACTTTATTTACATTTTTACATATTGACAAAAAATTTATAAATGATTTCGGATGAGACATCCTTACAATCATCAAATGTTTGATTCATTTGGTAGTTATAATCTAATTATCTAGTCTATAATTAGTGGTAAAATTAAATTGATATTAACTATGGTAGTAGGAAAAACTAAATAAAAAACCTACATATAAAAAAAACAAAAAAAAAACAGATAACGCAATTGATAATATAAAATTAGAAATTGAGATAAACTAGTTTAAGTTAGCAACACATGTTTAGTTCTTTTATGAGTGTAGCGTTTTAGAGATGCTTTATTATAGTTACCGATTTCCTTTATTAAAGGATTTTTGGAGACTGGTGTTTTACTGAAGTAAGAAGCTGTTTGAGTATGGACAAAATGTTTAATTGTTGGAAGCTGTAAGTCCTGGAGCATAGATGATATTTTCGTGTAGCGGGGGTAGTTGTTAATTATCCGCATTGATAGATTTTGAATTCTTTCAAGTTTTTGGTAGTTAGTCAAGCAGGTTGAGCTCCAGACTGGCGAGTCGTATGTGATTAACGGGCGAATAACTGATTTGTATATTATTAATTTGTTATGAGAGCTCAAATGGGATTTTTTGTTGAAGTATGGGAACATTTTAAATATTAATTTTTTGGCTTTATCGATTTTTCTATTGATATGGTCTGTGAATGTAAGAGATTTGTCTAATGTTATGCCTAGGTACTGTACGGATTTTGACCAAGGGATGAGAGCTGAATTTATCTTGATTTGGTGGTTGATTTGTGGGCGACGTTTAGTGAAAAGAATTGCTTCGGATTTGGTGGGATTAATTTTCAATTTCCATTTTATGCAATATTTGTGAAATTTTTAAAATATTGTTGAAGGCGATTCACTATTGTATCGATGCGATATGATGAGGTATACAATGCTGTATCATCAGCGTATAATGACCTCGTCACAAATGGATGGGCTGGTAAGTCAGAAATGAATAAATTAAATAGGATTGGAGATAGGCAAGAGCCTTGAGGAAGACCCGCTGAGATGGGGAGGATGTCGGAAGTAGATGTGCCAACTTGAATATAAAACTGTCTATTCGTTAAATAGGAGTGAATGATGTGAATCAGGTATGGTGGGAAGTTGAATGAGATTAATTTGTATATGAGCCCGGAGTGCCAAATGGTATCAAATGCTTTTTCGAGGTCTAGAAGGAGCATGCCGGTATGTTTGCGTTCGTTAAAGGCTTTTGTGATGAAGTCAGTAAGTCGTGCTAATTGGTCAATAGTGCAGTGGTGATTTCTAAAACCAAATTGTATATCTATTAGGAGGTTCTTTACTCTAATGTGCTTGTTAATTCTTTTGAGAATTAGTTTCTCCAGAATTTTAGAAAGTATATTTAGTAGACTTATAGGTCTGTAGTTCGAAACATTACTATGGTCTTTATTCGGTTTTTTTATTACTATAGTTTTGGAAGTTTTCCAGATGATAGGAAAGTAGCTATATCTCAATGTGCAATTAAATACTTTAGTTAAAAAATAAATCGATTTTTGGCTTAGATTTTTAATAACTAAGGAGGGGATGCTGTCATCACCTGGGACTTTTTTGGTTTCAATTCTTTAATGATATTTGCGATTTCTTTCGGAGAGATGGAAGAGAAATTAACAATAAAAGGTGATTTTAAATAATCACGGACGGATTTTAGAATTTTACGGTTGTGGTGATTTGAACCAAGGAGAGAGGTGATTGAATGAGTTGTCTGGAAATGCTTGACTAATAGCTGAGCTTTTTCCCTGTCCAGATATGCGTAGCCGTCGTTATTTTTTAAAGGTGGAATTTTCGGGGACTGCTTAGTTAAATTTTTGTGAATTTTCCACATGTTATTGTCCCCTGGCTGACAAGATTTCAAAACCGTAGCCCAGTTTTCGTTTTTTCCAGTCATGGAGACGTTTTTTAATGTAACTGTTTAGTTTATTATAGACTAATTTGGTTTTTGGAATTTCGTTACGCTGGAAATATCTTTTCAATCTATTTTTTAAATATATTAATGCTCTGAGTCGATATGGTAAATTATTATGACAATACGGGTGGTAATATTGTTGTGGAATGGATAAGGACATGGATAATTTTATATGTTCATAAAAAGCGATTAGTGTGGTATCGATTTCTTTCGAATTATTTATGGTTGGGTTTATATTGATTCGGGAATCTAGCTCTTTCCTGAACTTTGGCCAGTCAGCGTCTTTGAGCGAAAATTTGAGTATTTTGGAAATTTTTGGTAAAGGAGATTGTATACGAAAAATCACGGGATTGTGGTCCGAATTTAAACATGGTAAAGCAATAAGAGGTGATAAGTTGTAAATATTTTTTGTAAGAGCCAAATCGATGATGCTAGGTTTGTAATTACGTTGAGTCGGTATATGGGTTGGTTCAGACGGACTGTGTAATTGAATATGGTTTTTTACGATAAAATTTAGAATTAATTTACCGTTTTTATTTGTTCTGTTACAGTTCCACTGTGTGTGTTTGGCGTTTAGATCGCCAAAAATGATAACTTGTTTATTTAAATTAAATAGTTTACTAATTTCTGGGATATTTATTTTATTTGGTGGGATATATACAGATATTACAGTGGTTGACTTGTTGTTAATAATTGTATTAATAGCGACGGCTTCGGTAAACATTAAGTCAGGAACGTGTATAAAATGATGCTGAATATCGGACCGCACTAAAAGCATGACCCCCCCTCCAGCTCTATTACGGTCACGTCTGTAAATGACATATCCCGGAAGAGAGAAACGATCAGCTTCAGAAAGACGTGTTTCACAAACAGAGACTAAATGGGGTTGATTATGATTTAAAAATAATTTAAATTCTACATCGTTTCCGCAAATAGTTTGAGCGTTCCACATCATAAGTTTAATTTTACTATTGGCACTAGTCATTAGAATTTTCCGAATGAGTTGTAGCCCCTATTGTAATGTAAACAAGAAAGTATGTTGTAAAAGAGTACGGGATATAAAGATCGCTGATAATTATTATTGTGAAATTGAAGCTAAGGCTAAAGTTGTTCGTACAGCAGCTTATACAATAGGAATTTAGCAAGACACTGTGTATAAACAACTTTACATCGCTAACACTCATAAGAGATTTGAACAAATAAATATTACGAATATTTTTGCATAATAGAATGACCATTAATCCAACATAGAAAGTAATCCTTCTACGAGAATAAAGATTTTTGACATGCCATCTTCGGCGCTTTTTAGTTGTAATAAAATTTTTTTTAAAGTTTGTAATTAATTTACTTACATTAAATAAATTGAATATATTTTTTATCTCTTTAAAACAATCAGACATGGTAGGTTCGTTAGAGGTGTTGGCGGTTTTCGGAGAGAATGTGTTTTGAGGCCACGGAGATTTCGGGGTTGGTAGAACTGGAAATTCTTGGTCGGTTTGTTTAAATGTTTTTCGTGGGATAGCTCGAAGTGCTGGATGTTTTTTGCTTAACTGTAATTCGAGATTTCTTTGATATTTCGTACATTCCGTGGAATTTGAAAAATGTTCATCGGAGCAATTACAACATTTGGGTTTGAATCCGTCGATTAATGTATTTGGGCAGTCCTTTGAAAGATGGTCTTCGGCACATTTCAGACATTTTGGATTTTTAAAACAATTACGTGCCACGTGGTTAAATTCTTGACACTTGTAACATTGAGTTAAAGTTTTGTTGGATCTATATTTTTCCCATTTTATTACAATGTTACAACTATAGCGAATGTTATTTAATTTGGCTAGCTGTTCTTTATTGTCTAAAATTACTATTAATATCGGAAGCTTTATAGACCCGTTGGCAGATTTTTTCTCCATTTGGTAGATTTTATGAATGGCTAAACCTTGATTTTGTAGGTCAGTCGAAATGTCTTCAATGGGGAACTGAGGAGGCATACCTTTTAAAATAATTTTAGGTTTCGTTTCACTTTTTGGAGTGAACGTGTGAAAGCCGAGATTGAGATCTTTTAAGAAATTTTTTACAAGTTCAAAGTCTTCACTATTTTGAACATAGATTGTGGTTTTGTTCATATTATATTTTATATTTAAGTCTTTCACTTTTAATTTTAAATTGTTAATAGCACCACTGATGTTGTTGTAAGATGAATTTACTATTATGGGGGGATATTGACTTTTGCTCTGTTTTTGACTTATTATGTTTTTTAAGATTTCGGTATCTTCTTCATCTAAATCGGAAAGTATATCATAACTATTGGAGGTTTCAATGTTGAACTCACCTCTTTTACGTTTTGTTGACGTGCTGGCTGTCTGTTCGGCCATAGTTCGTGCTTGGCCCCCGACCGGGGCACTCTTGTTTGTATTTGTTTGATTGGTGAACAATTTGAGTAACAAACAAATGAGAAACACAAAATAAAAGATTTTTCGAAAGAAAAAAGAATGACTGTAATAAAATCACTGACTGAAGGAGAGACTGATTAGACCACTGAACTGTACCCTACGGCTGCTAGACGTGGACTGCGGGTCATCAAATGTAGTATATTTCAGTACTAGTATATCAAGCCGTTATTGATCAAGGCTGGTAAGATGATATGGTTAATCTTTAAGAATATACAAAATTAAACCTACTTTATATCATAATAAAGCCCATTAAATTTTACATACATTTGTGTGTACTCAAAACGTTTCCAGCATTATTTTTTCAAGTAAATATATTACCTTTTATAACTGATATAATATTTATGAACGAAAATTGAATATTAGTTGTATATATTACCGAGGAATGAAGCGCCTGAAAGGACACATAGGCTGGGAACTGGTTCTGTTCGGGCGCCTAAAATGACAAAACACCTCCTGACTCTTGTACAATAGCTCAGCAGTAAAATATCTGTCCGAGCTCGAGCATGGAAGGGAGAAGATAACGTTGATAAAAATATTATATTAAAATAACGCATTCCTTTTGTCAGTGTAACCTAAGACTGGAGATGATTTGTTAGTCGTCTTTGTGGCTATAACAAAGCTAATTCACTCCTCTCTCGCTGAGAGGTGTATTATTTATTGCTCCACGTCACTTTAGGCCCCTCGGACATATATACATATATATAAGAGACCATGTAATGCGCGCCAGTATATATTCGCTTTCCGTTCTTGGGAAAACAAATTTCTCAGGTTTTCTTCGGGCGTTGTAATTTGATATTGACTGTTGATGTGGGATAAATCAGAGGAAAGAGAGAAATGTTGCTTACTACTTTTATTTTTTTGTTACTACATACTACCATACGTAAGGCTAATTAGTAATATGACGTTGAAGAACTATGTGAGGTTTTTAAAACATACAACACATTTATGAACATTTAAAAGAGCACACACTGCCTTCCATTCCTCACCCAATCACTTTATTTCATAAGCTTTTTATCAGTTTTTCATATTTGTCGACGTTTCAGGGCTGTTTCCCCATTTTCAAGACTTATTTTTTTTCATTATATGATTACTATATCATATTTCACCCTTCATTCTATTTCATAGCACACTGCTACCTGTCCATATTGGTAGAAAAGTAACAACACATTTATTAATATCATTATGAAAATTAAAAAAAATCGCCACTTATCCGAAACTTTTAATCAGAATAAAACATACTTGATATTAAAGTTCATTAATTTTACTTTCATTTACTATATATAGTAAGGGGAAGTATTGCGATCGTGAAAATTTTCGAATTCCAGTTTTCAATGGAAATACACGTTTTAGGGTCCCCTGAGTCCAAATAACCAAGTCCCGCAAAAAGGTCTTGTGTGTGTGTGTGTGGTAACTCCCGGGCGGAAACAGTAAGTCCTATGAAACTGAAATTTCATATTTAAGACAAATATACGCCCGAGACGTGACAAAACTTTTTTCATCAAAATGAGCCTACCAGAAGAGGCACTTTATACCGTGCATTTTGCACCTTTTTTCGATTTTCTCAAAAACGGTTCCGACGATTTTGATTAAACTCGCTATATCGATGTAAAATTTAATCGTATTTAATATCATGTAGGTTTTATTTAGATAAAAATGGTCTGATAGGGCTTAAATGCCGATATTTTAAATTTTCTTCCTCTAAAGTACCTTTAATTTTGTAGATTCAATAATAATAACTAGATTATCTCGTTAAGGCTGATGAAAAACTGGTAAATATATAAATTGAATAAATTCGATACCCAACTAAAGGAGAAAACAGAAAAAATATTTTTTTAATGCAATTTTTCGTTTTTGAACATAAGAGCAGTAATATACATGTATGATATACCGTTGGAAAGCTAAAGATTTTAGAAAAATTATCTTCTCATACACAAGCTTTTAAAAGTTAATAGAGAGTAATGAAAGGAGCATAAAACTAACTGATTATTTTAGATAATAATATAATATATTTTTTAATCAAACACATGTTTCTATAGAAATTTAATTTGATTAATTCCTTAATAATTTCACGTATTTTTATCTCTAACTGTATTTGAAAATTCTTTCATTGATTTTAAAAATGGAGGTAAGTGAAAGTCGTGTGTTGCCCGCACCAGATTTTTTATTCTGATATAGCGAATTCAAACAATATAGTTGAAGCCGTTCAAACAAAAAAAAAAAATCGCAAAATGCTCAAAATGCATCGTGTACACTGGCTTTTCAAGTTTACCGATTTTATTGAAAAAGTCCAGCGTATATGCTTCTAAACAATGGAATTTTCAATTTATAGAATTCAACGTTTTTGAGCTGGTCTGGCAGCACATTTTTATAAATAATGTATTTTCTCCGTTCTTTTATTTACACGTTAGTGTAAGTAAAACATTAAGTAAATATAGTAGTTTAAACGTGACTTTTTTCATTGAAATCAATATTTCTCCTATACTGTAGGTCTTAGCGAAAAATATTAAATAAAAAATATTCTCAACTTAATTTAAAACTCTGTCTTTATCGTCAAATTTTTTATCTGAACAACGATAACAGAGCTAAAGCGTGCCGAATTTAGCGTGAAAAATCTGGTGCGGGCAACACAAGACTTTCACTTACCTCCGTTTTTAAAATCAATTAAAGAATTTTCAAATACAGTAAGAGATCAAAATGAGTGAAACCATTAAAGAATTAGTTTAATGGAATTTCTATAGAAACATGTGTTTTATTAAAAAATGGATTATATTATTATCTAAAACAATCACTTAGTTTTATCGGCTTTTTTATCACTCTCTATTAACTTTTAAAAGCTTGTGTATGAGATAATATTTTTTCTAAAATCTTTATCTTTCCAACGGTATATTATACATGTATATTACTGCTCCTAAGTACAAAAACGAAAAATTGAATTAAAAAAATATTTTTTCTGTTTTTTCCTTTAGTTGGGTATCGAATTTATTCAATTTATATATTTACTTGTTTTTCACCAGCGTTAATAAGATAATATTATTATTTTTATTGAATCTACAAAATTAAAGGTACATTAGGGGAAGAAAACTTAAAATATTGGCATTTAAGCCCTGTCAGACCATTTTAATCAGAATAAAACCTACATGACATTAAAGCCCATTAAATTTTACATCGATATAGCGAGTTTAATCAAAAACGTCGGAACCGTTTTTGAGAACATCGAAAAAAGGTGCAAAATGCATAGTATAAAGTGCACACACACACACACCCTTTTTGGGGGACTTGGTTATTTAGACTCAGGGGACCCTAAAACGTGTATTTCCGTTGAAAACTGGAATTCGAAAATTTTCACGATCGCAATACTTTCCCTTACTATATATAGTAAGTGAAAGTAAAAACGTTTTTCTATGAAACTTATAAACACCAAGCCAACAAAATTTAACTTCACCAACCATAGCCATTTTTGCTTTCACTTACCTATACTCGTATATAAAATATATGGTAAGAGAAATTATTGCGATCTTGGAAAGTTTTTAACAGAAATATACGTTTTAGGATCACTATTCCAGAATTCCAAATGACCAAGTCCCGCAAAAAGGTATCTGTGTGAGTGTGTGTGTCTGTGTAGTAAGTCCAGCACGAAAATGATAATTTGTATAAAACCGAAATTTGAGATTTTAAAATTGCATATGACTGAGATCTAACAGAAACGTTTTTCAACGAAATTGGCTGACTGGAAGAGATAAATTAAACTATGCATTTTGCAGTTTGTGTTTTTTAACGTTTCTCTCGAAAACGGCTCGATGGATTTTGATGAAATTCACTATATCGGTGTAAAATTGAATTTGCAAAAAAATCATGTAGATTTCATCATAATTCAAATATTCAGACAGAGCTTAACGGCCGATATTCTAAAATGTCTTCCTATAATGATTCTTTAATTTTGTAGGTTAAAAAAAAAAAAACTGTATCATTTCGTTAGCATTGATAAAAAACGGAGAAACATGTAAGTTGAACAAATTCGATACCCAAATAAATGAGAAAAGTGCAATAATATTTTTCCTCCATTTTTTTTACTACAGAAGAATAGTAGTATAAGTGTATAGTTTTGATTAAAAACATCTTGCTCACAAAGTTATAGAAAATAATAGAGAATTAGGAAAAATTGACAAAACTAACTACATTTTTATAGATTATAATATTATAGATTATTTAATATATTATATTTTCTTGGTGAAAATCAAAGTAATTAGTCTTTTTACATTTTTCATCTATAGCTGTATTTAAAAATTCTTAAATTGATCGGTTTTTGAATATTCTGCGTTGACAAGAATTGGGAGTGAAATAATACTACATTTTACAATTATAGACGCTAAATAAAATTGTGGTATTACTGAACACCTTTCTCCTTGTAAAACTTATAAAATTCATATTTCAAGTTCATATACCATCTATATATGGTAAACAGTAACACTGTTAAAACTACAATACCTTCTAAAATTTGTCAATGTGGTAGTGGCTTCGGTGGAGGAACGATTAGAACGTTGGTCTGCCAAATAGGAGTTGATAGCCGAGTGTGCTCTAAGATAGCCCTCAATAAATCCACTCTTATCTCAAACCCCCTTCACCAGACTCCTTATAATTCCCACTCTCTATATCTTTAGTTCTTTCCCTAGGGTTTTTTTATATATAATTTGATTATTTCAATAGTTTCAATAAAGTTTAATTCTCCAGCGATGCAAGATCAATATTTTCAATTAAAAAAAATTATATTCTGATTTAAATGAGAAAATATACAGATTAAAGTTCATTTATTTGGCTTTTTTTTTTTTTTTTTTTTGATAATACAGAAGTCCTAATATATGTATATATATGTAATATATATAATAAGCATTATTCATATCTTAATTTATAAACAAAGAGAAATAAAATAAAATTTTCAAAATAGACACCATACAACATAAATTTATAAAAGACGCAATAATAATAATATAAAAATATAATTAAGAATAACTTAATTAAAATAAAATTTTGAAGTCATTTATTACAAATATTGGGTTGTTTCACATGGAATATCCGTTTTTATGGTTTCTAAAATACATTAAGGATTTTGCAGGTCTCTGTTGTTTTCTTCCGAATGTTTACATATTGAAAGTAAACAGTTACTAATCCTTTACCTTTGTATTATAAACATTAGCTTCCCAATTAATTACCCACTTTTTAGTATACCTCCAAATATGAACATGGAATATGAACGCGATTTTCGAGTAATATTTTTGTACGAGTTTGAACTCAAGGGACCAAAGGGACCATTCGCCGTTGGTTTGCTAAGTTTTCAGCTCGGGTTACCGACTTGGAAAACTTGCCCCGAGGAAGACCTCCGTCCGTAATAGACAACAATGTCCTCAAGCATACAGTAACATGTTAACAGTTCAAAACATGCCGTGCAAAAATTGAAATAACTGGTTTACGAAGTTCTTCCGCACCCACCATATTCTCCCGACTTGTCTCCAACAGATTACCACCTGTTCAGGAATTTAGACAACTTCGTAAAAGGAAATCTTTTTTGAAAATGATGATTGAGTGAAAAGTGCGTTTTCAGATTTTGTTTCACTTCAAAGCTCAGAGTTTTTCAGTTCGGGGATAAAAAAGTTGGAATCACGTTGGAAAAATGTGTAGAAAAAGAAGGTAAATACTTCGAATTAAATTATCTCGTTTCTATATCGTATTTTTAATAAAAATCCTTTTCCTTGAAAACGGACACTTCATGTGACACAAACCAATAAAAAAAAGATTATAACTTTTCGGTTCATAACATTTCAGAATTTTCAATTCTGTTTGTTTCACATCGCTTTATGCTACAGTGGCTAATAGAATGATTCTACAGTGGGAGTCCTAAATTTAGCCTATCCAAATTAATTAGGATAGCGTAATTAGCAAAGCAATCATTACTGGTACCTGGCATCGATCAGGCTCCGGACCTCCATTTTACGTCCCATTCGAAGGACGGTGTACTCCCATTAAAAATTCCTATGGCCACGTGCAGGTTAGAACCCATGACTTTGGCCATAGAAGGCTATTATACTATTGACTATGCTACAGGTGACCCTTTTTTTAATTTGGTTTCATTTTAAATGCAGAATGATTGAGTGGAATTCACTCTCTTTAACTACAGATAATATTCATTATAAAAGCCGAATTATTTTCCCAAATACTTCACACCCCAAAAAATGCGTATATTTGAATATACCTAAGGGTTGTAGTATTTTTTATCTGTTGTAATTATTATAATTTTGTGGTTTTATTAACGTATACATTCTTAATATTATTTCTATTTTCAGCAGTCTGTAGATACCCCTGTAGTATTATTTTAGTTTGTAATCATAATAACTGAGTATAATTGATTTTCTTAAACCGTTTACTGTTATCTCTTTATTTAATGTTATCACAGTTAGTTTCAGCTTCATTGAAAAACGTGTGTTTTTTGTTTTTGTGTTAAAGTGGTATTTTAAATCCAGCTAAGTTGTAACGTCTTTTTAACCTTAATGATAATTTTATGTTTTTTAATAATTAAAATTGATTTGTTTAGTTATTTTGTGACTCTTACTGATTTTTTTTTTCGTGTATATTTTTATATTTTATTTTAGAATGTCCGGATATACAAACCATCTTTAATCCGTAGCTCTAGAATGAAAAAAAGGAGAGAGAGAATATTGCTAAAAATGAAATATCAAGTCGCGGTGGAGTAATTAACTGAGAGAAAGAGGAAAAAATCTAAAAAAAAAAAAAGTCGTATTATTTTTATCCAGTATAAAAAGTTGAGGGCTTCACAAAAAAATTCATAACTAACTCCTAAACAAACTTTCTGTATGGAATATAAGTTTGATTCTTTGGCTTATATATTCTAACCTCTTCTTCCCCATTTACCACTCAATGGTTCTCATTTTATCGAAATAATATATTTAATCAGCGGTTTTATTCAGTTGGGAAACTTAGTTTATGCTCATCGAAATGGAATAGCAACTAAATAATAAACATTGTGGATGTAATTAGTTGACTGTTGAGAATTGCTTGAAGGAATTAGTCCGGGTGGCGGTCATTAAATAAAACAACTAAAAAGTTTCAACTATTTATTGTTTGCCAACGTTTCGACCCCCTTTGTGGGTCATCATCACGGCGCATGGTGGGAGAGTGGAAACTGAAACTCAAAAAGTTGGCAAACAATAAATAGTTGAAACTATTTAGTTGTTTCATTTAATGACCGCCACCATGACTAATTCCTTCCAGCATAAATAATAAATACTTGTTAGTGCACATTTCATGGGGCAACTGTACTTCGCCGTCAATCCCATATCCTTAAAAATTATTTTAATAAAAATAAGTTTGTCTAACAAAAAAAGACTAAGTTTATAACAGACTAAGCTTTTAGTGTTTTAAACACCGTATTAATCTGAATAACCACACACACACACACATATATATATATATATATATATATATATATATATATATATATATATATATATATATATATATATATTTTTTTTTTTTTTTCCTTCTATGGTAAACCCAAAAAGGAGAGTTTATTAATTGAGAGTTCCATGTTCCATGCCTATTACGTAGGCACACTACACGTAATACTATGTTATATTTACAAATATTATTAGGATTGCAGCATTTTATAATGTTTTAAACAATAAATAAAACAAAAGATAAGAGAAATAACACATTGAAAATATCATAAGTAGATAATATAAATAGATGAAATACCTAAAATATGTTAATAATAGACTCGCCAGACCAGTAGACTCGCCCTTGTTTCGCACAAGTGCAATTTGAATAAGGTGTCATTAAGCCACACCGTCATTAATTCAAGTTTTCATTATTAAAAAGCAAGCTCTGTTTGACCGACTGAAAGTTTTTAACTATGGGATTTTTAATACATCCTATCGAAAAGTGAAATTCAAAAGAAAATATGTTTTGTTTTTTTTATAATATAATGTTTCAAATGAACTCTTAAAATTACATTTAAAATTTTTTTTTTTATTTATTAATTTATTGAAATTTACAACTGTATTAGTAAATACATCAAGTAAATTGGCTCATAATATGGATAATATACATGAAAAGACATAAAGAGAATATGCCCATTGGCAACACTCCCCTAGGTAATCTACACTAGAAGGTCTAGAGGCCATCTTCGCCTCGGAGTATTGTCAGAAATGGTAGAGGAAGCAAGGATTGAAACTAGTGGGTTAATGTGGGAATGGAGTTTGTCATGGAAGGAATGATACCTCGTACGGATCAAATCAGATACATATGGGACATTATGGTCTTTATGGATGAATTTGTTGGTGACAAAGTAAGGAGCATTGAGGATTTTTCGAAGGATTTTGGGTTGTAGGGATTGAATACGGGAAGAATTTGATGGTTTAGTAGAGCCCCAAAGTTCAACTCCGTACGTCCAGATAGGTCTTATGATGGTAATATAGATGAAAGGAAGGTTAGAGCGTCTGTCCAGTAATTTTAAAATTTAAATTTAGTTTCCATAGGAATCTCATTTCGTACACAGTGAAACATTCGTTATCATGAAATAGTATTAAATTTAAAATAATTAATAATGTTATTTAATAAATTTAAAAAAATATATATGTATCAATTACGTTAACAGCTAAGTTACAAGTCGGTACGTGTTATTGTTTGTAAACTCTGGCGTACTCAATAGAAGGATAAAACTTTTACTATCATGCGCATTTAATTATTATAATCTCCCTCTTCACCAATAAGATATGTTTATAAGTTTATAGGCTTACAACAGCTTTATATTAAATCGTACTATTGAAAATCAACTTTTTTTAAATCTTGCTTTTTTCGACGGTATATTATACGTCTATATTATTAGATATATTTTAGGAATAATTTGTTGATCACTTGGTTACAGAAAATTTATTTTTTCAGTTTAAAGAAAAGCGAGTGGCGTGAACTCGAGGATAGAGCACAAGTCTACTGTCCTCCGGGTCCTGGGTTCGAGTCACGGCTGTTTCAGAATATTATTTATTCCGATAATTCGGCCAGGGGATGACCCCGAATCCGAAATCGGGGGAAAAACCTGGTGGCTGAGCGTGTTCAAGGCCTAATCACATCATTGCACAGCCGTTGGGTTAGAAACATTACGATTCATTATATGTACTTAGCTCAAGACCCTTCATGGGTTGTAGAAGTAAGTTTTTTTGTTTTGTTTTTAAGAAAAGCTAAATTTCAATGCATATTACTTATAAACCTTCAGAAAAAAAATGTCATAAATTATGGTGAAGACCTTATCATAATCCGTATTTTGGCTTAGAAGGAGTTAGAGGAACTAAATTCGCGTTATCATTTTATAAATAGAGAGAAGAAGAGGTATACAGAGTATAACTATTGCATGCAAATCTGTTATATTATAATTTTTTACAATATGCGTTAAAAAACCGTGAAACATCTCCACAAACCTATAAGCCCATTAAATCCGAACTGAAAATTATTCATTATTTAGTTAGATACGAGTTGCTATTTTAGTTCAATGTGTAGTCGACCTACTTACAGTCAACTATTCTTACATCATTAGTAATAAATAAATAAATATCAACCAGATTTCAATCTTCACCTTAAAAAGTCAACACTCAATGAATATGTATTTAATATTTCCTCTATTAATTTTTAAATGAACCTCATTCTTCACTACCCTTATAAGCTGGCAGGATGACATCGAGGATGCATGGCCGACGCTTAATTCCTGTATCAGATCACATATTGATTTAGATAAGCAGGGTGATGATTTATATTTTTAAATAATACATAAGCAAAAGGAGGCAAGGAACATAAGAGAAGAGAATGAGCAGTTGATTTATGGATGTGTGATGCCGAGACGGCCTTCGACTGCGTAGGACGGCCTAGATGTGTGGGTGATCCTGATTACAGGTGTTCCCGGCGCTGCTTTTCACGCCCGAGGATAGGCTGGTCATCGCCCGGCGGATCTCTGTCATTAGCCCAAATAGTAGGCCGCGCTAAGCGAATTATCTCGCGGCTTCATGGTACGGAGGAATTGCGGGGCGAGGCTTCTGTGTGGGTAGTCGATGGCCGAGGGTAATAACAGTCGGGTAAGTGCCAGTCTTTTTTATGATTGCATTTCTAATTTGAAACTCTCGAGCCAAGTGTGAAGAGATAAAAAATGAATCCTTTAACAATTAAGGTTTTATGTCACGGACGCAAAAGAAGTGTCAGATCACTTTTGAAATTACACCACCTCATAAAATGTTAGCAATAAAGCCCCGGAAATTGTATTTCACTTTTTTAGAATCATATTTCCCAATTTATCCTACCAATATTTTCTTTTTTAATTATTTTATTCTTATGAATAATTAAGTATCATATCAATATAAAAAAATACAGCATTAGAAAAAATTAGATTAGAAAAAATCTTTAAAAATAATTTTATGTTAGTATACATCGTCCCTACCATCTAACTATCGAATCTAAAAAAAAAATCGTTTTTCAGATTGAATGCTTTGCTCTTCCTAAATCCCCTTGATAAAAATGGCAGGTCTATAAAAAAATGTGCTAGATTCAGATCACGATGACATTCTTCAAGAAGATATATCACTCCAAGGCGATAATGTTTTACAGTTAAATGAAACAATAATAAAATAAAACATGCATTCTCTACATTATCTTTTTTAACGAATGTAATCTTCTTTTCTACAAAATATCAGCACAAATTGAGTATTTACAAAAAAATTTTCACTTCAATCGGCAATCTCTACGACTGCTTGAATTGCATTTTTTAAATATTTTTTGTCCGGTTTTACAATGGTTTATTATCAAAAACAATAAACTTAAAATGGAAAAATATATAAGATAAAATATTAGGTTGGTTCATATGAAATGCCCGTTTTCATAGTTTCTGAAATACATAAAGGATTATGCAGGTCTCTGTAGTTTTCTTCCGAATGTTTACATATTTAAAGTAAACAGTTACTAATTCTCTACCTTTGTATTATAAATATTAGATTCCCAATCAATTACCCGCTTTTTAGTATACCTCCAAATATGAACATGGAAACATGTGATTTTCGAGTAATATTTTTGTACGATTTTAAACTCGCCCATTCAGCAGCTGAGGCCGCTAGAAATATTTGCAAGGCGTTTGGGGAAGGGAGTGTTAATGAACGGACCATTTGCCGTTGGTTTGCTATGTTTTGGGCTGAAGATACCGACTTGGAAAACTTGCCCTGAGAAAGACCTCCGTCCGTAATAGACAAAGATGTCCTCAAACATACAGTAGAAGGAAACCCCTACCAAACAGGACTCTCAGCACAACTAAATGCAAGTGCATCTACCGTTTCCAGACATTTAAAGTGTATTGGGAAAGTAAAAAAGCTCGATACATACCTCATGATCTCACTGAGCGGCAGCAAGACCCCATGTTTCAAAACATACCGTGCAAAAATTGAAAGAACTGGGCTACGAAGTTCTTCCGCACCCACCATATTCTCCTGACTTGTCTCCAACAGATTACCACCTGTTCAGGAATTTAGACAAAAAAAAAAAAAAAAAAAACTTCGTCAAAGGAAAACTTTTTGAAAATGATAATCAAGTGAAAAGTTCGTTTTCAGATTTCGTTTCACTTCAAAGTTCAGAGTTTTTCAGTTTGGGGATAAAAAAGTTGGTGTCACGTTGGAAAAATGTGTAGAAAAAGAAGGTAAATACTTCGATTAAAATTATCTTGTTTTTATATCGTATTTTTAATAAAACTCCTTTACCTTGAAAACAGACATTTCATGTGACACGACCCAATAATTTTGTACTTTGTCATACATTACAATTCGAATAATTTTTAATCAGAATACATAATGGGGAGAATTTATCCTAGTTTATTTTAGACTGCTGCCTCACCTGCTACTCTTTATTAGAGAATTTTGGAATTACTGCTAACAGACTTTAATTATATTACAAACTTGAGGTAATTGCTGCTAGACATTGCTATAAACACTACAATACACCTATAAAAGGCTTTTTCTATTCAAATTAAATCATGTATGTATGAATTATAGTTCCAGCCGTGAATCAAATCTTACAACGGCCTCCTAATAATTCCTAGCCAATTTCCTGCTTTTCCGACTTAAAACCTCTCCCTTCGGAGTATAATTTCAATATTTAATTAATCCCCAAATCAAGCCCTCATCACCCCTAATAATGATGATGATGATGTCTGCTAGAGATGGCGCGGCAGAACTCACGGACGGCGGTGTCTCAGGCTCAGACTAAGAGAGAGCGAGCACTTTAATCGCGACGCAGCGGTTAAAAGTTGGCGACTATCCCTTCGGCGACACGAAACCCCTCTTAATATTTCAGTTTCCTCTCCAGCTCTGACAGCACAATCTTCTCCTTCATTCTACTTTCGTCTCAGGAATTTAGGGTTCCATTGTTCGATATGAGCCTCTCTCAAGTAAGTCGTATATTTAGCAGGGAACCTACGCAGCGAATTCCGGGCTAACAAAAGCGAATATTTGATACGCACTTAACTCAGAATGTTTTTGAAAGGATGTTATGTTATGATAGGGGAATCAACTGTGGCGTAGTGGTTAGCATCACAGCTATCTATACCCAAGTTCAAACCTGGCCGATGGCCCTAAGATTTTTTGATGGGAGTAAAAAATCCTTAGTTATGACGTCCGTCGGAGGAAACTTAAAAGGTACTCCCGAGCCTTGCCATGTCAGGAACTCGTTAAAGGTATCTATCCTAATTTAACCTGGAAAGGCAAAATTTAGGACTCCCACTGTATTATACTCCGATAAGCCATAATAGCATTAAGTGATGTTAAATATACAAACCAATGCTCCTCATTATGTCACCAACCTTACCTTACACAGCGACCTAAATATTCCATTTATTTTAGACCTTACACCATCAAAATTCTCTAACTTCCATCAGAACCTTATCCATCACACTAATCCCCTAGCTCAATTCTTATCCAGCTCCACACATCCTTACCATCTCCCCTAGAAGTTTGAAACGGCAGTGGCCTCGAGATCTCTTGTAACATGTATATTGGAGTTCTAGCATTGGCTAGATTCTCCACTCGTACTGTATGCTGGAGGATTGTATATAGAGTGACTTTTGTATATATTTTTATTGATTTTGTTTTTTATAATATTTTAATTATAGATCTAGTGGGTAGAGCGCTAGTCTACTGTGCTCCGGGTCCTGGGTTCGAATCCCGGCTGTGGCGGAATATTATTTATTCTGTTATTTCGGCCGAGGGGAGGGGGTGATCCTGGGGCATGGAGACCCTCCTGGGGCACACCCAGCCTCTATAAAGTTGGTACCCAAAAAAGGGGAAAAAACCTGGCGGCTGAGCGTGATCTTGGCCGAATGACGTCATTGCTCGGCCGTTGGCCTAGAAACAGTAGGAATCTCTACATGTACTGAGCCCAAAACTCTTCATGGGTTGTAGTGGTACACGTTTTCTTAATATTTTAATTCATTTTTTTTTTTGTATAATATTTTTATTGATATTGTTTTGTATAATATTTGTATTGATTTTTTTTGTATAATATTTTTATTGATTTTGTTTAGTATAGTATTTTTATTGATTTTGTTTTGTATATATGTATATTGTATTATTATGATATAAATTTATTGTTTTGTATATATCGTGCGAATGTAGTATGAATGTTGTACTTTATCACTATTAAAAATGTCCTAAATTGGACTGATTGTAATATTACTTAATAAAGAACTGTTTCTCTCTCATTAAACATACAAACAAGGGCATGATTTTGAAATGTACTGTGCGTACTACATTCATTTACGCCCCTTCGTTAAATCAAGATTGAAAAAAAAAGGTATGTATATATATATATATATATATATATATATATATATATATATATATATATATATATATATATATGTGTGTATGTGTGTGTGTAATAGGATTTTGGTTTCCACTAACTCCTTCTAAACTACTGAACAGATTTAGATAAGGTTTCAAGCATCATTTAGAGCTTTGTTTCCTGGAGGTTTATAAGTAAAATCCATTGCAATTTAGCTGTTCTCTAAATGGTAAAAATTAGTTTTCTGTGACTAAGCTATAAGATTTCACAAAAAAAAAAATAATTTCACTGTAAACTAAATGAGACCCTCATGGAAATTAAATTAACTTTAATACTTTAAAATTTATTTATAAAAAGTTATAAGGAAATTTTAAATTGTAATAAACCGTATAAAATAGGAACCGTTAAACATAAACATAACAAACTAAACCAATTTTTGATTTGTTGACCCATATGTGTTTCTAATTTCTGTCCATCAATAAATATAAGAATTAATAGACGTTATATAATAAACATGATATTATCATGTTAAGGTTCGTCATGATGAACTCATAATCTCAAAGTAATAAACTTTTAATTGGTCAAACTGAAGTTTTTCAAACATAAATTACACATATTTAAATTGCAACCGGGTGAAGCAAGGGCGAGTCGCTAGTATTAGATATATTAATTAAAAGTTTTGCATTTTTGGACCAATTAGCAATTTTCCTATTTTAAGCCCCATCTCAGGATCACTTGTAATGTAAAAAATAGCTAAGAGGAATACAAATGCTAAATTTGCCACCAGGTATATCACAAACGGCACAATTATTTTTTGTTTTTTATTTCCCTCTCCATAACTTCCCTCCCATAAGGATTGAGGAGCTAAAATTTTGCAAAAGGTTTCTCATAGGTGTGAATTATTGGGGAAAATTTTGTTCTGATATACTTAAGGGGAGGGGGAGGGGGAGAGGGACGGCGCACAGTGGGCTAAATCCCCAATTTAGGTGGACAAGTCAAGTCAAAAGTTTGGAATTTTCCTGTGCTTTACCTTTTTATTATTAGTTAGCAAGACCCTTAATACTAATATTTCCCGCTATGCAGTGTTTACAAATAAATAGTAAATGAGTGAATCATTCCTGTTCACACAAGTGCATAATAACCGACAGTGGGATTATCTTTATTAGATGGTCATTTATTGTGTTCAAGGTGTTTTTAGAGCAAAGTCTTTTTGCTTTGATTTAACAATGGACATTGCTGAGACAGGTAAGACATTATCTTTCCATATTCGTTGTTGAATTTACGTTGCAATCTCACCTGTAGAGTTAATTTAGAAATTTGTAAATGTATGCCCCTATTAAATAACGAAAAAATGTATAACCCCCAAGTTACAACAAGGATTTGTTCCATTATTCCTTCTAGTCTTTAGATATTACAAAGAATTTTTGCGATTTTTTGCGTTTTGGGTGATACGTAATATTTCTTCAGATACAACGCTCCGAATCAAAAGTTCTGCAATCTATAATTTCAAGAATTTCCTAAATGACATAAAATATATCTCTTAGCAGGTTTTAGCCACTCCGAGCCATAATTAGATTTTTTGTAATCCTTTTTTTCGTATTCTGGGACTTCAAACTTAAAATATAGGGAAGTTTTAGATTTTAACAAATAAATTCGGTGTTTGACCACTCGTGTCAAAAAATTAATTAGTTTTTATATTATTTTCTTATATTTTTTTCCACAATCTGGGACCCCAAAGGTTAAATATAGACAAGTTTCAGAATTTTTTCCACCTAAATCGGTCTTATTGAAGTCTACGGGTCCTGGGTTCGAATCCTGTGGTGGACTATTATCTATTCTGTTAATTCAGTCGGAGGGCGACCCTAGGGTATGAAGACTTTCCTGAGACAGACCCAGCCTCTTTATGATGGGTACCTGAAATATTATGGAAAAAACCTGGCGGTGATCAAGGCCTTATCATCACATTGCACGGCCGTTGGCCTAGAAACCGGTAGAATTAGGGGTGGGCATAATCGAATGACCATTATAGGATCATTCGATTATTTCAATCATTCGAATTAATCGATTATCGGATTAATCGGTTGGGAGAAACGAATGATCATTCGAACTGAATAGTTTAACGATAATCGAGAGATTATAAGGAGGTTAGATAATCGAACGGTCTTTTTTTTTTTGCTCATCACATAAATTATCTGCATATTTGCACCTAGGCTCAGTCAGCTCAAGCCATTTTAGAGACGGGAATTGAGACGTTGATTTCCAAAAGGTACTGATGGACATTTTTTACGAAATTGATTTTTTTACATATTTGTATTCTTTCCATTTAGTTCTATCTAAATATTCTATTTGATGTTATCTAATGAATTCTCAAGTCCTTAAGAAACGCGATTTAGAAATGCGGTCATTTTCTAAAATTACTAATTACGCATTTATTTTCGTTCCAATTCATTCTAAAAAAATTCATTTCATAACTTTAATATAATGTTATTATTATAGTAAAAAAATAATTCTAAATTTTAAGGCAAAAAGACCCAAATTAGCTAGATTAATAATATAGTAATGAGAGATTTTCGCGCTTCCTGTAAAATTTCCTAGAATGGATATAGTACCTTTTGGAAATCAACGTCTCAATTGTGGATATCGTCGCTCATAATGCATATTAATCATTCGATCATTCGATTATTTAAATCATCGAAGTTCGATCATCCGATTATGACGATCATTCCATTATGCATGCCCACCCCAGTAAGAATCTCTAAATTTTCTGAGCCCAAGACCCTTCATGGGTAGTGGTACATGTTTTTTTTTATACTTATTCCGCTAGGCCATTTCCTTTAAATATGTTCAGGAGTTATTTTAAATGAAACTCCGAATTATCATTGAATGTTGTGTGGTGCACGCATTTGATTTTTTTTTCAATTCGTGATAGCGCTCTATATGAATACATAAGATAAAGAAGAGGCTCCGAGACGAAGGATAGGACTGGCGGGACACTAAGCACGCTCAAGCACTACATCACTTTTGCTACTTGCACTTCTTCCTAATAATGACCGCGTATATATTTCCCCGCCTTTACGATCTCCTCCTAACCATCTGTTTTGTCCTTCCCCTATGATTTAGTCCTCCTTTATTTCTTCATCTTCGGCGAACCTTCCCCCTCCGAGACCAGTCTTCCGCTGGATTTATCGCCGGTACCGCTCTGGAATCCATTCTTTATCCAGCAGTTCGCTCTCCCTTAATATTCAATGGAGCCTTGAGCAATGTCTGATCGCCTTTATTCCTTTGTACCTCAGTTGAAATCGGAAAATAAATGTTTATTTATTTAAAGCAATGTTAAATTATAAAACAATAAATAAAGTAAATTAAAAAATGCTGCAAATTATTATTACAAAATGGTTTATTATTACCAAATAACTATATTAGGGTATTTGTTTTTATTTATGGACGGTGAGCATTAAAACCAATAAATAATTAAAAGGAAAATGGCCTAAAACGGTCAATAACCACTGCTAACTTTAAAACGCTTGGGTATAAGATAATATTTTTTCTAAAATCTTTAGCTTTCCAACGGTATATCATGCATGTATAGTACTGTTCTTATGTTCAAAAACAAAAAATTGCATTAAAAAAACATTTCTTCAGTTTCCCCCTTTAGTTAATTTTCAAATTCACTCAACTTGCATACTTAACTGTTTTTTATCAGTGGTAACAAGATAATATAGTTATTTTTATAGAATCAACAAAATTAAAGGTATTTTAGAGAAAGAAAATTTAAAATATCGGCATTTGAGCCCTGTCATACCATTTTAATCAGAATCAAACCTACATGATATTAAAGACCATTAAATTGTACATCGATATAGCGAGTTTAATCAAAATCGTCGGAACCGTTTTCGAGAAAATCGAAACAAGGTGCAAAATGCAGGGTATAAAGTGACTCTTCTGGCTAGCTGATTTTAATGAAAAACGTTTTGTAACGTCTCGGGCGTATATTTGTTTTAAATATGAAACTTCAGTTTCATAGGACTTACCGTTTCCGCCCGGGAGTTATATCGATTATAATGAATGTTAGTAGGAGTAGGGCAGAGTGCAGCCTTCTCCACGAACGTCTCATTATCGCTTGTTTTCCTTTTTCGATCCGCGTCATCTTCCTTTTTGATCGTTCACTAATGACGAGGTCCTAGCTAACGATATGTAAATAGCACAAATTGTTGTTCCTCGCCGTTATGGAGCCTTCATTACCGATCTTCCGGGCTAATCCGTCTCGTCGAATGTCAATCAATTAGAATCTTTTTTTTTCTTCTTCCTTTTGTCGTAGTTAGCCCCCTGGGACAATGACAGATAGCCGAAGACTGATCGTTATTAATCAATGTTTGCCCTCTATTTGTGATCCATTGTCCTGGATGAGGCTCTTCTTCGTGAGTGAGGTGTCTCCCAGGAATCAATCTTCTTCAGGATTAGTTATCGTCGCGGTAGGCAAATCGCTCTGCCTTGATCACCGTCCGTATTGCCTCTGTGTATATGCATATCTATATATATTTCATTGAGGGTCGTAAATCTTCATTAAATGGTGAGGTATAAGGATGTATGAGTTAGAAAAGAGTTATGCAGGACTGGCTGTATCCTGAGAGTTTGCTCGCTAATATTTCATTTTGTGTTGATTTGAGTTTATTGTAACAGTGAATATAACACTATAACTTCGCTATCGGCCAATCATTTAATCCTTCAACTATTTTCATGTGCAACGAATAAAATTATTCATTATGGAAATGTATTATCTTAATAATTATAATTATACTTTTGCTTTAATAATTGAGACGTTGATTTCCAAAAGGTACCAAAAGACATTTTTTTCAAATTTATATTTTAATATAGTTGTATAATAGTGAGATAATAATAGTAAAAAATGATAAAAACTAAAAATAATAAAAAATAATAATAAAGATAATAATAATAAAAACCGGTAAAGAAATAGGACTCGAATTAAATACCGATAAGACGAAATATATGATTGGTAGCAGAAACGGTGGCGATCTTGGTGATATTGATGTATCAGGGCATACATTTGAATAAGTTGAGAAATTCAAGAATTTAGGTTCCATGATAACAAACTCAAAGGTTAGAATTTATAAAACTATTATTTTTCCGACGGTTCTTTACGGATGTGAAACATGGCCGCTTACTTTGAAGGACTTAAGGTTAAGGCCTAAGGTTTTCGAAAATAAGATACTGCGTAAAATATTTCGTCCGAAGAGAGATGAGGCCACTTGGGAATTTAGAAGTTTGCACAACGCGGAATAGCGGAGTTTATACCCTGTGAATATAATCGAGTTAATAGCATTGCGGAGGCTCAAATGGGCGAGTAAAGTTGCTGGGCTCGGTGAGGAACGGATTGCGAGAAAGTTGGTATTTTCTGAACCGACTGGTAGGCTTCCGAAAGGTAGGCCAAAGCGTCGATGGGAGGATCGCCTTACGGCTGATCTCGGGAGCTTGGGCTTGAACAGTAATCATTAGACGATTCTGTGTAGGCGGAATGTGGAGGTATCGGCATCGAGCCTTCGGGTTCGGTAAGCCTACTATTATCATTATTATGTATAATAGTGGTTTAGTTTTATCTAAATCCGTAATCCGTTATCTAAAAACCATAGAAATCCTTTCAAAACATATTTGAAAATTCCAGTTCATTCCAAGACATACTAAATCCACATTTCATTTCATTTAAAAATGTACTAAAAACATTTTCTTCCAAAAGGTTCTATATCTCCTACTATACGTCAGAAGCACCTAACCCCGTAATATATTACAATTTATTCATAGTTTTCTTCATTTTATGCATTTTCTTTGGTTCATTTAGTACTTCTTCACCGCTATTATTTTTATCGATGGTTTAAAACTAATTATCAGTTTTTAGGTTGTTTTAAACAACTTAGTTACGTCGATTTGGTTCTTGTAGGTTCTCGATTACATTATTTATTTTACAGTATTTCTTATTGCAGCAACATAAATTTGGTTCAAGATTTTTAAGTAACTCACATTTTATGAGAATAATGGTAGTTGATTCTAAAAATGGTTCGATTCAGCATCCCCTGGCCATGCTAAATATAAGAGAAAAAACTGTGCCTGATCTAACCTTATTAAAAATTATTTATTTTTTGAAACATGTAAAAAAGTTAATAAGTTCTTTATTTATCAGTATTTGTAGTCAAATATTGTTTCCAAATAGTTAATAATATAAATAAATTTGCTAAATTCACAAAAATAGTATATTAATGTTTAAAGCAAACTTCATAATTACATACTTTCTATACTGTTGGAAATATGAAGATATTTTTTTATTTTTTTATAAATTAATCCTTACTCCACTAATTATCATAATAATTGGTAAACATGAAACATAGTAAACACATGGACGGATCTGTAATGTCTTTTTAAAAAAAAAAAAAATTAAATTGAATAAATTATAAATTAATATTAAGGATACAGCATATAAATTTTAATCTTTATATGTATAATGTTTCTGTAAACTCCAGCGCACTTAAAATAAACTAACAGCTATTAAATGTAGCACAGTGTATTTTCAAATGTAACTTTTTGGGACATAAAAAAAAAAAAAAATTAAATTATTCCAATTTTAAGGATGATTATTTGAAGAAATGTTAAAGAGATCCGTATCTGTGAATTCTCCTTATGTTATTATTTAGGAATTTTATCTTTACAATACAATAATTTATTTTAAACTATTTTCGTATGTTTTTTGGCACATAATAGATCGTAAAAGCTCACTGGGAAAATAATTAAGTGACTATTCTCAACACAATTTCTCAAAAATTCCGAATGAATCCAACGGTGCTGTTAATTACGAAGGAATTAAGTGAGGAATGTGGAATTAAATGTAAAAGGAAACCGAGGATGTAATTACATGAAAATATAAAAAATAATTGAGTCGAAAGGAACGGACGTTTGAGATAAGGGAAAGAGATTAGGCATTTCTTGAACATTTTAATAATTATCTGAAATATTACTTTTTTTTCTGGAGTATTTAAATAATTTATAAGGAATTAAATACATTTTTCATAAGTAAATAAGAAATATTTAAAAAACTAAGCTCATTCTTATGTGATTTTTGAATTAATATTAAAAAATTAACAAATCCGTTGTATACATATATTTGAATTTTCTTTATCTTCTATGGAGTCATTATAGTATTTTATAATAATTAAATATTTTGTTATTGTATACATTTATTTAGTTTGGTTTCATTATATGTAATTTGACATTTCTTTTGTTTATATTGTAAATATTGTATTATTGGGATCCTTTAGCAATATTATTATTGTCCAGTGAGACAAACTGTAATACATACGAATAAAAAAAAATTAAATATGACATTCTAAATACATTATAACATATGGAGGTTAATTTCGTTTCCATGTGAGTCCTATTTAGTTTACAGAGGAATTACTATTTGGGGGAAATAATCTAAAAGTATAAATAACTATAGTATTATTAGTTAATTAGCAACTTTTTCTTTATTTTTGTAACTTAAATGCGATTTGGTACATAGTATTTTTTTCTAAAATCTTGACTACTGTAGGAAGTATATAACCTGTACCATCACCATAAATCACCATATGGAGCCCGTGTTATTTTCTTGTATATATTTGAATTTATTTATTTCCGATATTATGTAATTTGACTTTATCATTATTTTATGTATATACTGTATGAATGTGTACTACATCACTATTACTATTGTCAATTATGTAACAAATTGTAATATTTCTCAATAAATAATAACAAAAAAAAAATTTTAAACTTTCTTCCACTAATATACATTTTATGTAGATTCAAAATAAAGGATGGGCCATTATATAAGATGAACGAAGTTGATAACAAACTAAAGAAGAAAAAGAAAAAAAAAATCGTTAGGCATGCATTTTAGTTTTACGTACTTATATTCAGACACAGTCCGGTATCTTGGCTTTTTATCAGACAAAAGACTAACGTGGAACCCACATACAAGACTTAAAAGGATAGAACTCAACCGCAGATTCGGCCAGTTATACAGACAACTAAACAGAAAATCAAATCTTACAGTCGACAAAAAATTAATAATATACAAGACAGTACTGTAACCTATATAGACCTACGGACTTGAACTATGGGGAAAAACTAAACATTCTAACATCAAACATATCTAATCCTTCCAATCCAAAGTCCTTCGAACAATAGTTAATGCTCCTTATTACGTTACCAACTGTATCCTACACCACGACCTTAAAATTCCGTTTATTTTAGACCTGGTATCATCCGAATTCCCCAAATTTCATCAGAACCTTACTCATCATCCTAACCCTCTAGCACAATCCCTATCCAGTACCACCCATCCCTACAATCCTCCTCGAAGATTGAAACGGCAGTGGCCGCGAGACGTATTGTAAACATTTAAATTGGAGTTCTGACACTGGTCAGATCCTCCACTCATGTAATGTATGTTTGTGGCTTTTGCGCCCTAACTCGGCCTCCACTGAGTCACACAAGTGACGCTGCTGAGAGCGAGGTGCTAGAATCTCTTGAACTCCGTATTTTTTCTCTCTACAAGTGCAAGAAAAAGGCTCAGTCTGTGGTTCCTTCTAGTTATTAGTATATTTCAGTAAATATGTAAGTAATAAGATCTTATTGCAAAAATATCCATTGCTGTCTAAGTTATCCCCCAAAGGGCCGTTAGATAAAGATAAGCAGAGGAGGGCCTTCAAACAGGGATGCCAACGTAAAGCAAATAATATTCCTGCAATAGATACCCCCTCCTTCCTCAGGCTTAACATGTTCATCCCCATCATGGTTTCCGCCTCACGTAGCTCTTTGGTTGGCTAATATATCTCTTTGGGGATTTGCTTCCCTTTCCCTTCTCTTGGATCACGCATCCACATAGAAGAGAACATTGACAATTAAGGCTCTTAGAATGATTAATTACTAAAAAGTAATCAATTGGCAGAACGTTTTTACTTTTACTTATTAGTCAATCCTTTCGAAATCGTCCAAACCGCTGTACAAATTTTAATTTTTAAGATTTTTTTTACTACTTCAACACACACTGCACAAACGCTCTAACCTCAACTTCTAACACTTAACTACAGAAGACTTATTTATATCATCATCATAAGACCATCATTGTTCTTATTGTGTTTTTACATGTGTTTACAAACATTGAAGAATTGTTAATTTATTGTCTTCTTATATTTCATTTTAAGACATATATATATATATATATATATATATATATATATATATATATATATATATAAGTTAACGTACGCCGCTATTAAGTATAGAAGGAACGGGGATAAAGAACCACACTCGTATAGACTGAAAACAGAACTGACTTTATTCCGTCTTAATATATACATTAAGGGTCTTGTTTACAACCAACAAGGGTATTAGGCCTAATACGGTCATACTAGCGATCTTAACTCCCCTTGCCAGTTTACGAACATCTTTTCGTAAACTCTCAGGTAGGCCCTTGTAAAGAAATAGAACTTATAACTGAAGATAGAACAAAAAAGAAATATCCAATTGTAATATGAAACAAAGAAAAGAAAAATACTCCATAAAAATTAAACTGCACAAACATAATAAAACAAAACACAAACAAATCTCACTTAAACATAAAATGCTTTTTGCACGGCACTGGTTCTTGAACAGAAAAAGTGAAAAAAAAAAACTATACAAATGTTCTATAGCAGCCTACAGTCCGCTATGGCTGGTCCACCATTCTGGCTGGGAGCTTCAATTGTTCAAGGTGAACAGTCCGCCGCTTCTTGGGCTCGCTAAGACTCTCTAAGGTAACAACATTGTGCTCGCGAATGCCAATCACTCTGTATGGCCCTTCATACCTCTCTAGCTCCTTACCTCGATTGGACCCTTTCCGCTTGTACACCGTCATCCCGACCTTAACGGCTCCCATAAGGTCCTTGACATTCCGGTTCTCCTTGGCCATCCTTCTGGACTTTTCCCTTTCGATCTTTTCCCGAACCTTTTTCCATCGTTTAACCAGCGCCAAGCGATTGTTCACTACGCGCTTCGATAGATCCTCATCTACTGCGGTACTCACGCTGTCTCTACGCCGATCCCAAAGTCCAAAAAGTATTTCAAACGGAGAGGACCCTGTCACGGTGTGAATAGAATGGTTGTATGCCGCAACCGCTTTCACCATCGCCACGTCTGGCTCCAAGCCCCGTTCAACTTGGTAAACCCGTAGGTGGTCGCTGAGCGTGCTGTGGAGACGTTCTATCCCACCTCTGCTCTTCGGATGCCCAGGAGTGTTCAAGTGCCAAGTTACCCCGATGTCTCCCATTTCCGAACGGATTGCAGAGTTATCAAACTCTCTGCCAGCATCAGAAGATATGCGATCCGGTACACCATAAAATTGGAACCATGTCCGTAACGCTCCCAATACAGCCCCAGACGAACGCTCTTGAACCAGGTACGCCATAGCCGCCTTACTAAAAAGGTCCAATACAGTGATCCATTTGTAACCTCGCCAAGTAAAGGTGTCTATCTGAAGATCTGTAAGCGGAGATGCTGCCGTGGGTGTTTCTTCTTGTAACGCTTTCGGAGGATGCCTGTCATATTTGGTCTTTAAACAGATGCCACAATTCCCGATGACGTCAGTGATGGTCTGTCGCATACCCCACCAAAAATACTTCCTTTTCAGTGCCTGTAGTGTTTCCTGTATTCCCCGGTGGTTGGTCTTACCCTGATGGTAAGCTAACGTTACCTCTCGCTGGCTCTCCTCATCTTTCAGGGTCTCTACCCGTAGTGTACAACGGATAAAAGTCCGGTCCATACCGATTCGCTCATCCCTCCAAAGGCGCTTGATCTTCTCCCAAACAACCGCATTTCCCACATAGAGGTGGTGAAGCATTCCTGGTTTCGACGCGTCTTTGAGCGAACGACAAATCAGGTCTTCCCTAAGCCCCGGAGTTGACCAGATCCTTGTGATGCAGCATTTTCCGTATCGCTCGTACTCAACCTTTGTTGGCCCAGAGGTCCTGGTTATCCATATAATTTGGCGCCGCTTATCGTTGATGATTGACTCCTGTTCCTCTATCTCTACAGGGCGATCGTCCGTGGAACTGTCCTCTTCTTGGGTCTCCTCCTCGATTGGTGTCGCTTGATCCACTTCTCTTTCTGGCGTCTCTTCTTGTAGAAGTTCTCCAACGCCTGCGGATGTTCCCTGTTTCTCTTCCTCAACCGCGTTTACCATTATCGCCCTGGAGAGCCAATCAGCCACAACATTCTCCTTCCCCGGTTTGTAGATGATGTCAATATTATATTGGCTTAATAACTCCTTCCATCTGGTAATCCGTGAAGAAGTTTCTTTTAATTTTCCTACCCATTGGAGCGGCCGATGGTCGGTAAGAATCCGAAATCGTCTCCCGTAGACGTATGGTCTGAAATGGTCTACGGCCCACACGATCCCGAGAAGCTCCCTCTCTAAGGCGCTGTATCGTGATTCTGCGTCAGTAAGGCGCCTACTAGCATACGCGATAGGTCTATCACCACCAAGCCCATCCTGCGATAATACGGCCCCCAACGCGTACTCGCTTGCGTCAGTAGTAATGGTAAATTGCCGCGAGAAATCAGGAAACGCCAAAACTGGTTCCTCCTGCAGACGTGCCATGCATCGCTGAATGTTAGTTTCCATTTCAGGCGTCAAGATCACTTTTCTTCCTTTCTTGAGCATATTGTTAAGGGGAACAAGGTATTCTGCCATCTCCGGAACGAATCGCCGATAGTAATTTAATGATCCCAGCAATCGTCGGACTCCTCTTACATCTCTGGGAATAGCCATTCTTTGTAGCGCCTCCACCTTACTTTTGTCGGGTTTCACTCCCTCCTTGGAGATGGTGTGCCCCAAAAAGTTAATTTCCTCCATACCTAGTTTTGACTTTTCTCTTGACAATTTCAACCCGAATTCACGAACCCGTTCAAATACTCTTCGCAAATGTTCTTGGTGCGACTCTTCCGACTTGCTGAAGACAAGAAGGTCGTCCATATACACTTGGCAAAACGATTCGTTGATGCCCCGCAGAAACTCATCCATAAGCCGCTGGAACGTGATGGGTGCATTCTTCAACCCGAATGGCATCCTAGTGAATTCGTAATGACCCCTCTCGTAAGTGAAAGCTGTCTTGTGCTGGTCCCTAGGATGCATCCTAATCTGGTGATATCCAGCTTTAAGATCAAGTGTGCTGAACACTGTTGCCCCACTCAGCCTATCCAAGATGTCTTCAAACCTAGGAATGGGATACCGCTCGTCAACAGTATTTTCATTAAGCTTTCTGTAGTCAATGACCACCCTGTACTTTTCTTCACCAGGCGCACTCTTCTTTTTTTACCGCCCACAGAGGACTATTATATGGAGAGGTACTATTGACGATAATACCCTGTTTCTTTAAAGTCTCTATCTCCTCCCTGATGTGCTCTCGTAACGCTTGTGGGTACCTCCTCTCTTTCACATATGTCACGATTTCTTGTTTCAAAGGGATTTCATGGACAGTCACTCCGGTAACTCCCAATATATCGCCTTCCCTAAAGAATATGTCATCATATTCATCCCTTAATCCCTTCCTCCAATCCACAGTGCGATCGACCGCCCCTACCCTTTTACCGCTCTCCACGGACTCTTGGCAATTATACCTCCTCTTTCCTATCCTTATTTTCCACCGCCCCTTACGGTTCTGATTTTCGATCCTAATTTCCCTAGAAGGTCGCAACCTATAATACCTTCATACTCGCGCGGCATCCCCTTCACGATGTGTATCGGTAAACGGCCTCCTTCCATGACCCACCTATCTAACGCCATTACCGTTTCCCCTACTACTTCGCAAGGACCACCCAGAGTGATTAGTTTACAAGCACATACCTGTATCTGAAGTGTCGCCCTGCCGCCGCACAGATGCTCCGCCGCCTCTCGACTCAGAATAGTACTGGAGCTCCCTGTGTCCACGAGGCACCTCACTCCAGCAACTCGGATGATGGGCAGACCGCCGCACCCGCTCCTCACGCTGTTGTTGACTAACGCGCGGTCGCCCCACTCCTGCCACTCACCTCAGGCCGCAACGCGTTCTCTCCTTCCTGCCGCCGCTCGCCGTTGTCCGCTCCGACGGGTGTTCGTTCTTCCTTCGCCTCCGCTGGTCCCTGATCTCGCCTCCTCCTCACACTCAGTCTCAGACGATCCCGATGTTCCAGTCGACTCAGAAAGCGCTCTACTTCTTGGCCATAAGTTCTGAGCGTTAACTTCCATGGGTTCTACCCTTGATGATTCCTGGCGCCTAAACATGTACGGGCACTGCCGCGCAATATGCCCCTCTCCACCACATTCGAAACATTTAGTTCGAGGACATTGGGCAACAAGGTGTCCAGATTTCCCACACCCGTGGCACCTCCGCTCCTCTCTTCTTCCGCTAGGTCTCGGTTTTCGAGAGCCTAGCCTCCTCCCCTCAGGCGCTAATCTCTCTCTTCCATAGTTCCCCGCATCTCTTCTTTTCCAAGCCGGTTGTACGACTCTGGGTTTGCGATAGGCTACTCTGCTCCAGCCGTGATCGTCTACCTCCATCCGCGCTTCTTCTTCCCGGGCACTAGCATCAATCATTTCCTGGGCCCACTCGACAAACGTTCGGTCTGTCGGATGCCCTTCCTTTCTTCCCGTTTCCCGGGCTAGTTGTACCATTAAGATGGTGGACAAAAACCCCATCCTTGCCTCTACCCCAGGCACGTCAATCACCTCCCTCATTTTCTCTGTAATTTTATTATAGCGGGCTAGGAGCTCCCCCGCGTATTGCCCGTTACTCTGACGAGGCCGCTTTACCTCTCGAAACATGAGAAAAATATCTTCTTCGGTCGTCCATCTCCCACCACCATAAGCCTTCTTCAACCGCTCCTTTATCACTAACCACGGGGTTTCTTCGTCAGCCTGGATAAGATTGAGCACACTCCTTTTTACTCGGCACACGAGGTCAGCTTTAATCGATTGAGCGTCACCCGGGTCGACCAAGCGCTCAGCAATCTTCACCTCTATCCGAGCCATCAGTCGGTCACCACCTTTCAAAAAGTGATTTAGTTCACCGACCTCTCCATCGAATCTCTCCAGCTCGGAGACAGCCTTCCGTAAGTCCTGGGCAGTGGCCGCCCGTACCCTCATCCAAGCCAAGGTGTTAGCGTGGGCCTCTGCGAGCGTATCTCTCGGCAATGGAGGTATTATTTCCGGTTCCGTCGGCAAGTTCAGAACGGCTGGTCTTATTACTGCTTCGGCCATCTCGAAATTACGTGAAGAAGAAAAAAAAAATTAAGTCTTTTTTTTTTTTTTTTTTTTTTTTTTAAATAAAAAAAATAGTTTTTAAAGTTAAAAAAAAATTATTAAAGAAGAAAAACGATAACAATAACAATAACAAATAAATAAACAAAAGAAAAACGAACTAAGATCTTGATCACGTGAACACGGGTTTCGGCACCAGTTAACGTACGTCGCTATTAAGTATAGAAGGAACAGGGATTAAGAACCACACTCGTATAGACTGAAAACAGAACTGGCTTTATTCCATCTTAATGTATACCTACATTAAGGGTCTTGTTTACAACCAACAAGGGTATTAGGCCTAATACGGTCATACTAGCGAAAACAGAACTGACTTTATTCCATCTTAATGTATACCTACATTAAGGGTCTTGTTTACAACCAACAAGGGTATTAGGCCTAATACGGTCATACTAGCGATCTTAACTTATTTATATATATATATATATATATATATATATATATATATATATATATATATATATATATGTGTGTGTGTAATTTTTTTGTTCTTTTTAAATCTTATTATATATTTTTTTGTTCTTACGTTAATATACATTGAAGAATTGTAATTTTCTTTTCTTCGTATATTTTATTTTAAAATATACAAATAAATCAGTTCTTTTTTTTTTTTTTTTTACTGTTCTCATGTTAACATACATTTATTTCTCTTGATTGTGCATTTTTATTAAAATTTATCTTTTATTTTATCTTCTTTGTTTAGGTTATTAGTTCAATTCTATTGTTTTCGATTATTGTATTGTACTCTAAGACTATAAAGTCTTAAGTCCACTTTATGTTTCCTGCTGTATTATTCTAAAGGGACTTCTAAGGGTCCCAGAATAAATAAAGAATTATTATTATTATTATTATTATACGTTTCTGGTTATATGTGGTTGCTGTCCAAATCTTCAATTCGTAACCACTAATTTGGCTTTAGACCTGCACATTTGATCATACAACAATGCCATACAGTTGTTGATTCGATTGCTGTGGCATAGAAAAAAAAAGAATTCTGTACAGCAGCATTTTTAGACGTCGCACAGGCATTTGATAAGGTGTGGCATGATGGCCTCCTCAGTAAAATCAAATCAATTTTACCGCATACTTATTATTTAATAATTAGGTCGTATCTTGAGGATAGGTTTTTCCTAGTCGACCAAGATGGTAAACATTCCGACTACTGTCGAGTTGGTGCGGGAGTTCCGCAAGGCAGCATTTTGGGTCCAGTTCTGTATACTATATACACTTCTGACATACCACAAACACCCGACACATGACTTGCAACATACGTAGACGACACTGTGATACTCTCAACAAGTACTGATCCGACCATAGCCTCACACAATGTTCAAACTCAATTAAATTCACTTCAAGATTGGCTTGATAAATGGCGTATTAAAATAAACATACAGAAATCAAGTCGTGTAACATTCACGCTTAGGCATTCTGATTGTCCTCCACTAACACTTTACAATGTTCAGTTACCCAAACAAACAGAAACAAAATACTTAGGACTCACAGTGGATAGACAGGGAAATCACACGTAACTACTTTAAAAAAAAGACAGAATCATCTGCTATCAATACTTAGACGACTTTTCTACCATAAAAACAAACTATCACAAAGCAACAAAATCATCATATACAACATGCTACTTAAACCTATATGGACGTACGGTACTCAGGTGTTGGGCTCATGCAAAAAATCACACTTGCAGACAATTCAAATCTTTCAATCTAAATTCCTCCGCTTCATCACTCACTGTCCCTTTTACGTAAGCAATAAATCATTACAAAAAGATCTCAACATACCAATCGTAACGGCTATCATTAAAAAATATTACAAATATTAAACTTTTTTTGAGCTAATATTACTGAGATTATAATATGGCAGTCTTCTATACTGACAACCCAACAGGTGTCCCTAGGATTTTTTAATGGTAGTGTGAAATCCTTAGTAATGCCGTCCTTTGGAGGGCACGTAAAAAGGTGGTCCCCACCCTGTGAGATGTCAGGTAATCGTTACAGATCCCTATCCTGATTACACCTGACTCGGAAAAATTTAGGACTCCCACTGTATATCGTCCGATTAGAAACAGTAGCATAAAGTGACGTTAAATGAATAAACAACTGAGCTAATAGATAAATGTTTTAAATAGTTGAGTAAATTTTATTCAAATATTTAAAAATATATTATTTCGTCTCGATTATTAAAACACATTATGAGAGAACATTCTTAGGTTTTTTGCGCTTACAAGCATCAGAATTCTGTTTTTTATTTCTTCATTAGAATGCAAGTCGCCTTCGGTGTCATAGCCATATATTCCCTCGAGAGTCGCGTCACCTGTTTCTCCGCCTGATAAATATGGCACACCTCCACCAGCTCACCTGTAATTATGCACTAACTTACCTACTCCTACACTTGTAAAGGAGTGTATTGTTTTTCTTTTTGAGCCTTCGGCGTGAATCTTCTTGCCCGAGGTACAAGGGACATAGTAACGTACAAGGTCTTCTGTCTTCTCAGCGATAAATGTCTTCCAAGCCTTCTCTCCAGGTGTTTTCTCACGTAAGTATAGGAAAATTCATGTAAATTACAAGTTTATCATCAATTAATCAAGAATTCTTATAATAGTCTATAATGTTTGTGTTTCGAACATAATCACAAACTAACATGGAAATATAAGTTTATCATGAATGTGTTATTTGGAACAATCTCTTCTTTATATTTATATATTATAACATATATAAAATTTGATTTAAACAACGTAACGACGTTTCGAGGTACTTTATATGCCTCATCTTCAGATCAATAAAAATCATCTAAAATACAATTTATTTATTTATTTTTTTTTAAATGTGTACCGAGAAAGGCCTAAATATGGGTGACAAGATTCCGGTTTTGGGATATGCCGATGATCTGGTACTGCTAGGTGAAGACACGGAAACCATGCAACTAAACACAAGTGTGTTAATAAAAACCGGTAAAGAAATAGGACTCGAATTAAATACCGATAAGACGAAATATATGATTAGTAGCAGAAACGGTGTCGATCTTGGTGATATTGATGTATCAGGGCATACTTTTGAACACGTAGAGAAATTCAAGTATTTAGGTTCAATGATAAAAAAAAAAAATGAAATCCAGGAAGAAATAAAGTCCCGGTTAAAGGTGGGAAATGCATGTTATTATTCAGTTGCTAAGTTACTTAGTTCGCGGCTTCTACCTAAAAACTTAAAGGTTAGAATTTATAAAACTATTATTCTTCCAACGGTTCTTTACGGATGTGAAACGTGGCCGCTTACTTTAAAGGATGAACAACGGCTTAAGGTTTTCGAAAATAAGGTATTACGTAAAATATTTGGTCCGAAGAGAGATGAGGCCACTGGGGAGCTTAGAAGGTTGCACAACGCGGAATTGCGGAACTTGTATCCTGTGAATATAATTGAGCTGATTGCACCGCGGAGACTCAAATGGGCGAGTAAAGTTGTTGGGCTCGATGACGAGCGGATTCCGAGAAAGTTGGTATTTGCTGATCCGACTGGTAGGTGTCCGAAAGGTAGGCCGAAGCGTAGATGGGAGGATTGCGTTAAGTCTGATCTCGGGAGCTTGGGCTTGAATGGTGAACATTGGACGAGTCTGTGTAGGCGGTGGTATCGGCATCGAACCTTCGGGTTCGGTAAGCCTATTATTATTTTATTTTATTTTTTAATATATTTATTGGTATTTAAAACTGTATAATAAAATACATTTATTAAATGTGATACAAGATATGTTGACATGACTCATATGTAGGGATACTACCCATTGGCAGCTCCCCAAAGACTATGTTAAGAAGGTCTCGGGGCCATCTTCTTTTTAGACGCCTCGGAGGATTATCAGGGATTGTAGAGAAAGCAAGGATTGAAACTAGTGGGTTAGAGTGGGAATGGAGTTTGTCATGAAAGGAGTGGTACCTGGTTCGGGCCGAGTCAGCAACAAAGGGAATATTAAGGTCTTTATGGATGAGTTTATTTGTGAAAAAATAAGGAGCATTGAGGATTTTTCGAAGGATTTTGGATTGTAAGGATTGGAGACGAGATGAATTCGAATTAAGACGATAGTTATCGGTGATGTTTTATGAGGAAGGTTATTGTGACTGTTACCAATTCATCGCGCGTTATATCCTTTCAAAAGTACCTTATCCCTTTTAATTATTTTCAAAATGTACTATATCCATGTCTCATTCTAAAAAGTACTATATCCATAATATATTGTTAAAAAGTCATGAAGAAATAGCAATAATTTGGAAAAATAAGTTCGTACAACAGTAAAAAATCAACCTTACATTTTAATTTAAAAAATAAATAACGTCAACTGCTCCAATAATAAATAAATGACAGAGTTTTGCATGTCCTGTAAAATTGTCTAAAGTGGATATAGATATTTTGGAGCTCAACGTCTCAATACTTAAATTGATTTTAACAACGGAGATAACTAAAATCCGTGTATTGCGTCCATAAGATTTTTTTACTTTCACTTACCTACATATAAAATATATAGTAAGGGGAAGTATAGCGATCGTCGAAATTTCTGAATTCTAGTTTTCAACGGAAATACACGTTTTAGGGTCCCCTGAGTCCAAATAACCAAGTCCCCAAAAAAGGTCTGTGTGTGTGTCCTATGAAACTGAAACTTCATATTTAAGAAGCATATATGACTGAGATGTTACAGCAACTTTTTCATTTATAACATTCAACCAGAAGAACTACTTTACATCATGCATTATGCACTTTTTTACGGTTTTCTCATAAACGGCTCTAACGATTTTGATTAAACTCGCTATGTCGATGTAAAATTGGACAGGCTTTAACATAATGTAGATTTCATTCTGATTGAAATAATCTGACAGGGCTTAAATGCCAATATTTTAAAATTTCTTCCGCTAAGTACCTTTAATTAGATATATTTTATAAAACTGACCATATCATCTGATTTTGATAAAACTCGCTATATCGATGTAAAATTTAATGGGCTTCGATATCATGTAGGTTTCATTCTAATTTGAATAGTCTGACAGGGCTTAAATGCCGAAATTTAAAATTTTCTTTCTCTCAAGTACCTTTAATTTTGTAGATTCTATAAAAATAAACATTTTATCTTGTTAGCATTGATAAATAACAGCTAAATACGAATGTTGAACAAATTTGAAAAACAACTAAATAAGAAAACTGAAAAAATATTTTTAAAATGCAATTTTTTGTTTTTTAACTTAATAACAGTGATATACATGTATAAAATACTGTTGAAAAGCTAATTATTTTAGAAAAAATACTAACTCACACACAACTTTTAAAAGTTAATAGAGAGTGATGAAAAGCCGATAAAACTAAGTGATCATTTTGGATAATAATATAATAGATTTTTAATACAACCCATGTTTCTATGGAAATTCTATTCAATCAATTCTTCAATGGTTTCACGCATTTTTAACTATAACTGTATTTTAAAATTCTTTAATCGATTCTTAAAACGGAGGTAAGTGAAAGTCGCGTGTTGTCCGCACCAGATTTTTTTTTTCAAACCTAAAAACAGTAATATACATGTATAATATACCGTTGCATGCATATTTAAAACAAAATATCATCTTATATATACTATTGTAAAAGTTAACGGAGAGTGATGAAAAGCCGATAAAACTAACTGATCATTTTAGATAATAATATAATAGAGTTTTCAATAAAACACTTGTTTCTATATTTATTCAATTTAATTAATTCTTTAATGGTTTCACTCATTTTTATTTATTTTAGTACTTGAAAATTCTTTAATCGATTTTAAAAATGGAGATAAGTGAAATCCGTGTATTGTGCGCAAAAGATTTTTTTTTTCCTCTACCGTTGCTATGTAAGAAAAAAGCAGACTCGTCACGGTTAAAACGGATTTGCGGCTTCTTTCATTCCAGGCCGATTACAATTCAAAATCGCGACCAGAGCTCACCTGGAAGGTGACCATTAAAGCCCTCCCTTATAGACAATCTAAATGTAAATGCTTTCTCAAGACGGACTGGACGCCTCTTCCTCTGGCAAGAGATTAGATAGAAATCTGTCCCTCGGGAGTGTGAAAGAACACCCGGGGCCCTGAAGATAAGAGATATGATGACGTCCGCAGAGGTAATAAAGAGCAGGTGGACGACTTCATCTTCCCCTCTGAATAACAATTTGGGGTCTTGTTAGTTCGCTGGGAGGCTTCTTCTCCTAGGTTTTATTGAGGTCTGTCTTTGAGGTTCAGAGGATCGCTCTCATGGAAGAGAAAAAAAAATTGTTTTAGTTTCATAGTATAATAAAATGAAGGATTTATAGTGTCCTCTGAAGGTAACAATGTCGCTTTTATTATATGATATAATAGCCCTTGTTGACATGTTTTTAAAAATTCCGTAAAATAAATGCATTTGAATTTAATAGTAGATATGAATAAAACAAAAAAAAAAAACATAAGGAATAGCGTAAAGTTATCTTGAATTTCAAAAAGCATGAAATCTATAACCATATGTTTGAGCTTGAACATTATATACATTTTTTTTCCCTGTATATATTTGTTTGGAATTTAAAAAATTAAATTAAATTAAATATAGTTTTTTTTTAATGAGGAAAATATTTTTATTTTTGTTAGTTTACGTGTTCTATTCAATAGTGTAGGGATTAGCCAGATAAGAGTGCCCCCCTTTCCCTCAAGCCAGTACCGATCGCACTAGTAAGCTAAGAGCACACTCTTCTCGATTGGCACCTTCAAACCATTTTTTGATCAGGACTTCGTCTCGTCTTTTTGAAGATCACCGTCCTTCCAGAGTCGCCTACCCGTCGTGCGGAACTGAAGAATTTATGGACAGTTAACTATCCTCGATATTTTTTTCTCATTATATTTGTTCGATTTTTTTTGTTTGTTTTTTTTGTACCAGTACTAACACACTAATCCAATTTTTAAACTTTTTTTTTTACAGTTAGTCGAAGAATTTTTTTTTTTTATTTATAAATCAAATGATATTTATTTTACTGTAAATTTTCCTCATTTTTTTATTAAACTTTTATTTATTTTGTTTTCTTTCAATTTTATCTTTTTATTTAATATTACCTATTTTTTTTATTTTTTATTCTAATGTTAAGTACTCAAGACCAGCTCTTTTCGATACGGGATCGAGTCTACGTTAGCCCATCATTCTTTTATTTCGTTTTAACGTCCTCATCCCCACACCATCTTATGCGCGCAACACATGGCTTTTATAGAATTTTAAAAAAATATTAAAGAATTAAATTGAATTTCTATGACAAGTATTTCAATAAATAATCTACTTTATTATTTTCTTGAAAATCACGTTTTATCCGTTTTTTTAAAACTCTCCAGTAACATTTACTACTTTTTATATAACAAAGAATTTTTTCTCCAAGTTTTAGCTTTCCAGTAGTATATTATGCCACTGTTATAATACTATTATTATGATAAATAAATAGTTACCTAATATTTTTTGGCTCCTTACTCTTTTAGTTGATTATTAAATTAGTCCATATTTATTTATTTTGGTTTATTATTTTTAATAATGAACCTTCTTAATCGACCATAAAAAAAAATCTGGTGAGGGCAACACACGACTTTCACTTACCTCCATTTTTAAAATCGATGAAAGAATTTTCAAATACAGTTAGAGATAAAAATACGTGAAACTATTAAAGAATTAATTAAATTGAATTTATATAGAAACATGTGTTTTATTAAAAAATCAATTATTATCTGAAATAATCAGTTAGTTTAGTCTTCTTTTCATCACTCTCTATTAACTTTTAAAAGCTTGATTATAATATAATATTTTTTCTAAACTCTCAAGGTTTCCAACGGTATATCATGTATACCAATGTATATAACTGCTCTTATTTTCAAAAACAAAAAATTGCACTAAAAAAATATTTTTTCTGTTTTTAAATAATTAAAGTTTTAAATATGAAATTTCATTCTCATAGGACTTACCGTTTCCGCTAGGGAGCTACCACACACCACACACACACACAGACCTTTTTGCGGGACTTGGTTAATTGGACTCAAGGGACCCTAAAATGTGTATTTCCGCTGAAAACTGGAATTTTCGCAATCGCAATACTTTCCCTTACTATATATAGTAAGTGAAAGTAAAAAAAAAAAAATAAATGACTCCTGAAAATTAGTTTAAGATACTTAAAACCCGAATAACGAATAAAAACAATCCGTTTGTTCGCCGTCCGTGGCTTGTCACTAATACTACTGGGCCAATTTTTTTTTAAATTTGGTACAAAAAACTTTCTTGAAAAAGCTTTAACGTACTTTTGTCTCTAGTTTCCAATTTTTTCCGTACCATGCAAAGAGCGTTTTTTTTTTTTTAACAGTAAACAATATCACTTCTCCAGACACCGTCTCAGAGTCAGTATGTATTTTCTTTCTTATTGATTATGATGTCCTTTCATTGCTTATTTCTTCCTCCCTCTTTCCCTATTCATATCTCTTTCCGTTATATATCCACATATATAATTGTTAGTTTAACATTACATTACTTTTTTTTTTAAAACATATTTATTGATATTTACAACTGTATTATTATATAAAACAAGTTAATGTGATGGACATAGTAAACTGATATGAAATACATGTAGAGACGCTACCCATTGGCAGCACTCTAAAATTTTTTTAAACTAGAAGGTCTCGAGGACATCTTCTTTTCAGACGCCTCGGAGGATTGTCAGGAATGGAAGAGGATGACAGAATAGAAACTAGTGAATTAGAGTGGAAATGGAGTTTTTCATGGAATGATTGGTACCTGGTTCGGACTAATTCAGAAACATACGGGACATTAAGGTCTTTATGGATGAGCTTATTCGTGACAAAGTAAGGAGCTTTAAGAATTTAACATTAATTTAAAAAAAATATTTTTCATTTATATTGTTTCTCTTTTCTAATAATTATGCTCTTTTTATATACTAGATATGTTCTTTACTATTTTTTTTTTTTTTATATATTACCGTCAAATATCACTTTAAAATTGTTCATATTTAAAAATTTTAACTTAATGTCCTTTTAACATTTAGTCATTTACTTATTTTCTCATTAAATATTCTTGTTAAAATATTATCATCTTAATTTTTTTTTACTTTCAAACTTTATGGTTGTCTTAAATATAAAATTTCATTTTCGTACGACGTTTTACTTTCACTTACTATATAAAGTAAGGGAAAGTGTTGCGATCGTGAAAATTTTCGAATTCCAGTTTTTAACGGAAATACACATTTTAGGGTCCCCTGAGTCCAAATAACCAAGTCCCGCAATAGGGTCTGTGTGTGTGTGTGTGTGTGGTAACTCCCGGGCGGAAACGGTAAGTCCTATGAAACTGAAATTTAATATTTAAGACAAATATACGCCCGAGACGTAACAAAACTGTTTTCATTAAAATGAGCTCACCAGAAGAGGCACTTTATACCATGCATTTGCACCTTTTTTCGATTTTCTTAAAAACGGTTCCGACGATTTTGATTAAACTCGCTATTTCGATGTAAAATTTAATAGGCTTTAATATCATTTAGGTTTCATTCGGATTAAAATAGTCTGACAGGGCTTAAATGCCGATATTTTAAATTTTCATTATCTGAAGTACCTTTAATTTTGTTGATTCTATAAAAATAACTATATTATCTTGTTGCCACTGATGAAAAACAGGTAAATATATATATTAAATTAAATCGATACCCAACTAATGGAGACAACAGAAAAAAATATTTATTTAATGCAATTTTTATGTTTTTGAACAGAAGAGCAGGAATATACATGCATGATACACCGTTGGAAAGTTAAAGATTTTAGAAAAAATATTATCTCGTACACAAGCTTTTTTTATTTCTAACTGTAATTTTTTCAATGATTTTAAAAATGGAGTAAAGTGAAATTCGTTTGTTGCCGTGCGTGTGTTAACCAGATTTTTGTTTTTGTGCTAGACTTACCACAAACACGGACACACAGAGACCTTTTTTCGGGACTTGGTTATTTGGACTCAGGAGACCCTAAAATGTGTATTTCTGTTGAAAACTAGAATTGAAAATCGCAATACTTCCCTTTACTATTTATTTCATATATAGGTAAGTGAAAGTAAAAGTGTATTAAATTGTTGCCATGTTTTTAATGTTCTTATTTATTAAGCAATATTTATTAATTTATTTAAGTACATCTGCAAAGGGTTAGGTAGATTGAATACTGGTGTCTATGAATGAATTCGTACGTTAATGATCTTGAATTGAAAGGTTCCTTTTCAATTAATCCGTTCAATAAGGTCACTAGTTTACCTATACACGCTTACCTAGAAACTCGCAAAATCGCACGGAGTGGTCAATCACCGCGGACGGTTTAGGATTCTGACATGCAATCTGTGAGAGTGCTACCTAGAACTGATCCAAGATTCCATCATTGCCCTGACTCAGAGCCGTTCCATATATCACACACCGCCGTTTATACAAAATTCATTTCCAATTGCCCCCAGTACGGCTGGGGGAGCTTTCTGTTCCAAACGCGTCCCACTGCATCAGCTCTTTATTAATAGACTGAGGGTATGAATCAGGGCCTATCAGGGCGTATAACAGCTCGGGAGAACCCGCAATAAAAAAGGGGACAAATAAATAACTAAATGAAAGGTTTGGGGTCGGTGGTGCTGATACCACATGGCGCCCCCCCCCCCTTTGCCCAGCCTTCACCCCCTCCTATCCCTGTTGATTAGAATATATATCATTTAGGGTTTTGTTAATTCAATATCGCCGCTATTGTAAGGAACACGGCTCTCTGGCGGCCCGGGCTAAATGGAAGGCTAAACACCAAAACAAGGGAGTTCTGAAATGAAAAGGGTGTAGTGTGCTGGTGTACTAGCCACAGCTTAAATATTAAACATGAGTCCAAAAAATAAAATTTTTATGGGCCTAATGAATGCCATAGAAAAAATGAAAAAACCTACACACCACACCATGTGTACTTTTGTTTTTATGTGCCTATGTATCTGTGTTTCTGTGTGTGTGTGTGTGATATGTCTAGCAGGAAAACTAAAACCCTCGTGGAAATATATGACTATGAAACTAATGAAGGTATAAAAAACACAATCCAATATATAACAAGAGAAAGTGTTGTGATCGAGGAAATTTTGGAATTCCAGTTTTCAGGAGAAATACACGTTTTAGGGTTTCTTGAGTCTAAATGACCAAGTCCCCCAAAAACGAAAAGCCCTATGATACTGAACTTTCATATTTAAGAAAAATCGTTGGCCCTTCCTCCTAGAGCATTTCATCCATCAGAAATTATGAGCTTAATCCAAAAATTACCTTCCCGGAAAGCTCGTGGAAACGATCTAATCACAACCCAAATCCTTAAGCGACTTCCTAGAAAAGCCATTCTATTTCTTATCTATATTTACAATTCCATACTCCGCACTACATATTTTCCTCAATCCTGGAAATTAGCTATTGTTAAAATGATCCCCAAACCCAAAAAGGCACTGGAACTCCCTTCTTCCTACCGTCCTATATCTCTTCTACCCATCATGGGTAAAATCCTAAAACGGCTCCTTCCTTAAACGACTATACCTTATCCTAGAATCATATCACTACCAAAGAGTGCTGCCAATGGGCAGTTTCTCTTCATGTTTATTTCATGTGTCATAACATTTCACCATATTTACTTGATGTATTTTTTGAACAGTTGTAAATTTCAATAAAAATAAATAAAAAAAGACAACTCTGCGCCCATTATGTTACAAAAACTTTTTTATCGAAATCGGATAACATGAAGAGCCACTATATACTATGAAATTTTGGCCGTTTTTACGATTTTCTCAAAAAACGGTGGTAGGCTTCAATATGATGTAGATTTCATTCTGATTGAAATAGTCTGACAGGGCTTAAATGCCGATATTCTAAATTTTCTTCAACTGAAGTACCTTTAATTTTATAGATTTCAAAAAATTAGGCACATCAAATTGTCAGCATTGATATATGAGTAAATAAATAATAATCAATGTTGAGCGAATTCGATAAACAACTTAAGTAGAAGAGAGTTAAAATATGTTAAGGAAACAGGGCCCTCAACATATTTTAAGTGCTGCACTCTAGCAGACAGCATCATTACCAAGAGCACAACGCCATCTAGTGGCAGCCAGAGGCAATTTAATCCCTGCCAAAAACTGCAGGCAATGGCGAGGTAAGTTAGAGTCGTGTGTTGTCTGCACTAGATTCTTTTTTTAATATTTACCTTTCTATTGGTATATTAAAATCTGTTCAAAAAAGCAAAAATTAAATAAAAAATATTTTCGCTATTTTCTCTTACAGTTGGTTATCTCATTCGTTCAACTTTTGTTTTTAACAGCTTTTTATCAACCCTAATAAAGCGTGTAATATTTATGAAATTTTTTTCTGAATCTATAAAATTAAAGGTTCTTTAAATAAATAAATAAATTCTTTATTATTCTGGGACATGTCCCTTTAGAATAAATTATACAGAATGTACAAAAGGGCTTAAGAGTCTTAGAGTAAATTAATTGTACAAAAACAAGTCAATAATTGCTGATATAAAATAGACATTTTTCAATGAGAAAAAAACCAAAAAATAAAATAAAATAAAAATAATATATAAAAAAGCTTATTTACAATTCTATTGAGCCTGATTGCTCATAAAGTGATCGAATATACGTGATTTGAAGGTAGGAAGAGAATTGAAGTGACGGATGGAAGGAGGGATAGAGGATAAAATGTTTAAATATCGGCATTTAACTCCGGACAGACTATTTCCGTTAGAATGAAAGCTACATTATATTAAAGCTCAATACATTTTACTTCAATATAGCGAGTTTAATCAAAATCGGTCGGTTTTTGGAAAAAAAAAACTTTAAAAGGTGCAAAATGTATGGTATAAAGTAGAACTTTCAGTCAGCCGATCATAGTGAAAATGTTGCTGTAACATCTCGGGCATATATTTGTTTTAAATATAAAATTTCGGGATCACTTGTAGCTGGGTGGCTAGCGTAACAGCCTCCCATTCTAAAGGTCACGGGTTCGAACCCGTAGGTGGTCCTAGGATTTTTTAATGGGAGTAAAAACTCCTTAGTTACGCCGTCCTTCGGAGGGAACGTTAAAAGGTGGTCCCGAGCCTGTGCGATGTCAGGTACTCGTTAAAGATCCCTATCCTAATAAAACCTGTGTAGGCAAAATTTAGGACTCCCACTGTAGCATCGTCCGATTAGCCATAGTAGCATAAAGTGACGTTAAATAAATAAACAAACAAATATAAAATTTCAATTTCGCACCACTTTTCGTTTCCGTGATAGACTAACGTTTAACACCTTTTTTCAGGAGTTGGTTATTTGGACTCAGAGGGGCTAAAAACTTGTATTTCCTTTCAAAACTAGAATTCGAAAATTTTCGCGATTGAAATACTTATTATTATATTGTATTTAATGCATAGGGAAGTATATTATATGTAGAGTAAATATATAAAAATAAGTAATCGTTTTATATGATTGTTAAATTATTTAATTTTGAGACACATAATTCTATCGAATCTTAATTTAATTCTCTATCGTTTCTCAACCAAATCAGATCCCGAAATGGCATCTTCCTATCTACAAAAACATCTATCCTTGATTGAATTTTGGTGCACTAATTGGCGTATCAAAATTAATGAATCCAAATGTAAGCACATCACCTTTACCCTTCGCCGCAGATCCTGCCCACAAGTCAATTTCAACTCCATACCCCTTCCCTGCTCTGACACAGTCCGGTATCTGGGTTTTCTACTAGACAAAAGACTAACGTGGAATCCACACACTCGACTTAAACGACAAGAACTTAACAGACGATACGGCCAACTATATAGACTACTAAACAGAACATCAAAACTTTCTGTTGCTAATAAACTATTACTTTACAAGACGATTTTAAAACCAATATGGACCTACGGACTCGAACTGTGGGGGACAACTAAATTTTCGAACATCAGGCGTATCCAATCCTTTCAGTCCAAAGTCCTCAGAGCAATAGTCAATGCTCCCTACTATGTTACAAATAAGACCTTACACAATGATCTGAATATCCCATTTGTCCTCGATCTAATCCCATCTAAATTATTAAACTTCCACCAGAGGCTTACTCACCTTCCTAATCCTTTATCCCAATCCCTATCTAGCTCCAGCCATCCCTACAACCCTCACCGTAGGTTGAAGCGGCAGTGGCCTAGAGACCTCTTATAACTAAGCAATGCTGAGTGTTGGCAATGGCCAGCTTCTCCACTCATGCCTGAGAGTTTGTGGCTCTAGCGCCCTCTCTCAGTCTGCACTGAATTATTATACCGGTGACGTGACTGACTGAGAGGCGCTGGGATCTCCTTGCCTCGAGCCCCGACTGGCGAGGTTTGATTCGCGGTTCCCAGGAGCAGTATGTAAATATTGTATATATACGTATAAATTTGAACAAGATTATTATTATTTATTTCTTTTATTTTCTTTTTATCTTTATTTAGGGTTATTTATTCTTCTTTGTACTTTATTTATTTTGTATTCATTTATTTTTATTCTGTATTTAGTGTATATAAGGAATGAATGACTTCTTAAAGCATTAATACTCATTTCCCCTAGATTGTGGCAGATTGTAGTATTTCTAAATAAATAAAATTTAAAAGATTTAAAATAAAACGGGAGTAATTGATAGTCCTGTGTTGCACGCACCAGATTTTTGTTAATATAAATGATATAATTATTCAACAATTAACTAATGTTCTGATTAATCATGTAGTCATATTAATTAGTTAAATTCACACTATTCCTTACAGTTTTCCTGTTTCCCTAACATGATAGAGTTGATAGCCTGAAAAGCGTTTGGGATGTCAGGCGTTATGAAATGGCAGTTATTTAGACAGTGGATTGGTCGGCACTTGAGTAGGTATTGCGTTTCATCTCCCAGTCAGCGCTTGATGGACTTTTATTGGAATACGGGGAATTCCGTTCGGAGCTTGATATGACATGGAGTGGACGCTAAATTGGAGTGCTACAACGTACGGAAATAATTGCAACGGCAAGTGTTTCGTTTCGTTGAAAAACGAAATAGATTTAGAAGTATTTCGGAGTATTTTAATATATAAATTGACATCGAATTTTAAATTAAGTTCTATCCATTTTGGATCGTAACCAAGTGAACCGCAACCAAACTAAATCGTTAGTTGATAATTTATTATTATATAATAAATTCAATACAATAAATAACGGACTTACAATTTAGTTAGATGCTAGATGAAGGTTCTAAAAACCGACCATCTCCGAAACATTTTACGCTGAGAATTACTAATAATTAGAAATATAGTAAAGTAACTATTTTCCATTAAATACACTCAAAATTTAATGTATGTATGCAATGTGAAAGCTTTTTTTTTTTTTTTTTTTCCCATCCCTACCTTAAAATAATTTTTCTATGACCCATCGTGGACCCTCTTGAAATCGTCAGCACTAGTTAGTGGTGACTTGGTGGTGAAACAGGGTGACTCCCTTTCACCTGTTCTATTTAAAACAGCTTTAGAATATGTCATAGAAAAGGTGATGTGTACCGATAAAGGTTTAAATATGGGTGACAAGATTCCGGTTTTGGGGTATGATTTGGTACTGCTAGGTGAAGACACGGGAAGTATACAACTAAATACAAGTGTGTTAATAAAATCCGGTGAAGAAATAGCACTCGAAATAAATAACGATACGACGAAATATATGATTAGTAGCAGAACCGATGGCGAACTTGGTGATATTGATATATCAGGGAATACTTTTGAACAAGTAGAGAAATTTAAGTATTTAGGTTCAAAGATAACGAGAAAAAATGCAATCCAGGAGGAAGTAAAGTCTCGGTTAGAGGCGGGAAATGCGTGTAATTATTCAGTTGCTAAAATTACTTAGCTCGCGGTTTCTGTCTAAAAACTTAAAGGTTAGAATTTATAAAACTATTATTCTTCCGACGGTCCTTTACGAATGTAAAACGTGGCCGCTTACTTTGAAGGATGTACAACGGCTTAAGGTTTTCGAAAATAAGGTACTGCGTAAAATATTTGGGCCGAAAAGAGATAAGGCCACTGGGGAGTTTAGAATGTTGCACAACGCATTAATTGAGCTGATAGCATCGCGGAGACTCAAATGGGCAAGTAAAGTTGTTGGACTCGATGAGAAGCGGATTCCGAGAAAGTTGGTACTAGCTGATCCGCTTAGGCGTCCGTTAGGTAGGCCGAAGCGTCGATGGGAGGATTGCGTTGAGGCTGATCTCGGGGGCTTGGGCTTGAACGGTAAACGTTGGCGAGTCTGTGTAGGCGGAATTTAGTGGTATCGGCATCGAACCTTCGGGTTTGCTTAGCCTATTATATTATTTACTTATTAATGATGAAAACTAGGTCTAAATAAAGAAAAAGCAAAGGACAAAAACGAGTTGTTTTCTTTATATTTCGTATAAATATTACGAAAAAATTGGTTTCTAAAACACGAAGTAATTGAATAACAACCTAGAAAGAAAATATTTATCCAACGACAAGTTATGATTCGCGACAGACAATGATTGCTGCAAATAAAAGTGATACTGTTTAATGAAGTATTTGCAGAAGAGCTAATGAATCGAGTCCTAACGATTGCTGGGGGCAATCGACAACCGGTTCCGGTGAGGGTAACCGGTTCCTGTCGTGGAATCGATTCTTCGAACTCAATATCGATTATTGTAGCCCAAATCTGATAATGTTTCCAAAAAACATGTTAACTTATTGTAGTGCTCGTATTCTCTTCTACATATTTCAAGCTGCTATAAAGGTCTTTTGGAACGTTATTATACTAGACGCTAAACGAGTATGTTTGACTGAATATGGATTAATTATAGATAAACAAATCCTGATTAAAAAAAAAAAAATAAAAGTCTAGGCATAAATACGCAACTTTGTTTTGCAAAACGAGATTGGAGTATCTTTTAAGTTGTCCTAACTGCAGAGACTAGAATGGATTGTTCACGTGAATGATTCCAGATAAAGATTCAAGGAGCCTATTTTGAGAACATTTTAGGGCCTTTATCTGAGAATATCCGAACGAATGAGAGGGACCATGTTTTTTGTTTTTTTTACATTAGAACATTCATATAAATATATAATTTCTCAAATGAAAGAAACTACAATGGAGGATTGGGTGAGTAGCTATAAGAAAGTTCTTCTGAAAGAGTGTCGAATAAGATATCAAAAATGAAATTCTTATATTTATTTTTTTCTATTCTGAGAATCTGCTTCTATTTCATCAAGAAGAAATCTGATGTGGTGGTGCATCCATCACACACATTTCATTTTCTACACCACATCGAGGACAAATTCGTTATTACTTTCAGTTGCATATAAATGAAATATATAGTAAGGGAAAATATTGCAAGCGTGAAAATTTTCTAATTCCAGTTTTCAAAGGAAATACACGTCTTAGGATCTCCTGAATACAAATAACCAAGTCGTGCGAAAAGGTCTATATGCAAGTGTTTCCGGGTGTGAAAGTCTAGCTCTAAAACAGTAAGTCGTGCGAAACTGAAATTTCGTATTTAAGACAATTATACATCTGAGATGTTACAGGAACTTTTTCATTAAAATCAGCTTAACAGAAAAGAAACTTTCTAACATGGATTTCTCACGATTTTCTCAAAAACGCTTCTAAGGATTTTGATTAAATTCGCTAAATCGATAGTTAACGAATAACATATTTGTATAAACTTTTGCATATTTATTCACTATGAAAACAGAAACATAAACTTCTTAATATTATAATATATTACAACTTTACAGTAATAACATCTTGACCGGAGTGCCCTCCGGTTGTAGGATTTGGGGGGTACATATATGAAGGAATAGTAGAGGGGATGGAGGAAAGGCGGCAGAGATCAAATGGAGGGACATATGGATCACTTAGTACTCATAATGTCCTAGTACTTCTTGTAGGTAAGCTGTTTGAAGTAGGGGTTCAGGTATGTGCAAAGGTGTCTTGGGCAAAAGTCCCTTCGGAGGTAGAGGGTGGCATCTTTTGTAGTAGGAGATAATATTATTATTAATAATAACAATTACAATAATCTATTGATGAGTAAATCTCATAACTGATTTTGATTAAATTCGCTAAAACCATGTAAAATTTAACAGGTATTGATATCATATAGGTTTCATTATGATTGATCAGAAAGGATATAAATGCCGAATCATAAATTATGATTATAAAGTATTTGTAATTCTGTAGATTCGAAAAAATATTACTTATTGCATAATTATCATTGATAAAAACTGGCTACTTATTGTACAAATACATATTTGATAATATTTTCTTAAATATTTATTTTTCAAAGGTGTATTATATATTGGAATTGGATTGGCTTCAGTTTCTCGCGAAGCAGTTGTATAGATACAGCCAATAATGTAGAGATTGCATACGGGAAGAATGGTTCATTGGAGCCCCAAAGCTCAACTAAGTAGGTCCAGATAGATCTTATGATTGTCATATGGTAAATGAGTCTTTTATACATCATTATAATGCTAGAGCGTCCGTCTAATAAGTATTTAAGTAACATAAAACGCTAAACAGTCTCTTGTCTTTTCATTCCTGGATGCGGATTCCGTGTGAGATTTTTGTCAAGCATGAGCCCTAAATAGTAGAATGCAATGGTTTAGTAGAGCTCTAAAGCCCTAATGAATCATAACGAAATCCAACCCTTTCTACAGACGGTAAACCGCGATCAGAGTTGAGAGGAAGTTCAGCCGGTACGTGAGCAGTACCCACCCTCAAGATACCTACAGGCACGTACGCTTACACCCCAAGATATCCTCGACTCCCCGCCAGGAGGGGCTGTCATCCTCTTATCCTAATTGCCAACCGGTCACCCCTAATGCCACCACTAATTAGCTCCGCAGGTCTATCTTGATCTGAGGGAAAGCTGGAGGAGAGGAGAAGTATAATCCGGGATATCTATAGCTGGAGGGTTCAGCAATGGAGATCATCTTGTATAGTCCTACAGGACCCGTACCAACACGTGTCCTTTTAAAAAGGAAATCGAGTCAAAAATGGCGGTTTGAATTCTATTCAAGTTAAGAAATATGTTCATTGTTAAGGAACCTTTCAACGAAAATGGCAGCTTGAATTTAGAAAAAAAAAAAAAAAAAATTCTGGTCCGGAAAAAATACGACTTTCACTTACATCTGTTATTAAAATCAATTGAAGAATTTTAAAATGAGAATAGAAAGAAATGAAATAAAGCTAATTAAATTGAATTTCGATTGAAACAAGTGTTTTACGATAACGCGGTGGGAGTAAAAGCTTTGATTTCGTAACCATGGTAACGTCACCAACATGCTCTAGATCTTGCGCATGCTCTCTCTACATACCTGTCTATTAGAGATAGGATAACGATATCAATTTCCGTGAACGTTATCGATACCGTTATAATATCGGCACAAAAATATTATAATAATATAAAAATATTTATAAGACTTTGAATGTATTATTTGGAACAATCTCTTCTTTTTATTTATACATTTATTTATTGCAACATATATAAAATTTGATTCTAACAACGTTATGTTTCGAGGTACTTTCTATGCCTCATCTTCAGATCATTAAAAATCATTTCCTTATGTCCACTTATAATTGTTCTCAGTTCCACATTAATGTTCTCCTTGCTTTTTTCATATGGTGTTCCATTTTCATATTATTATTATTTTATATCAATTATTATTATAGAAAAGTAATTTTAATTCTGAATGTATTATTTGGAACAATCTCTTCTTTTAATTTATTTATTTATTTATTATAACATATATAAAATTTGATTCTAACAACGTACATATGAAAAGACCAAGGAGAACATTAAATGTGGAACTGAAAACAATTTTATGTGGACATAAGGAAATGATTTTTAATGATCTGAAGATGAGGCATAGAAAGTATCTAGTCATTAAAATCAAATTTTATATATGTTATAATTAATAAATATATAAATAAAAAGAAGAGATTGTTCCAAATAATACATTCAGAATTAAAATTACTCTTCTATACTAATAATTGATAAATATTTATAAGACGTTATTTCAGAATTTAATTGAATTAAAATCAGTTTCAAATGAATGTGTAAAGGCATGATAATAAACTATGTCTTAGAACTACCTCTTACTGTATATAAAGTTATTATCATGAATATATTAATTCTCTTGATACTCGAATAACGATATTTGTAAATATTATTAAGACATCTAGAATATCGATATTTGTAAATTTTATTAAAACATTACTTTGCGGGAAAACATTTAAACATACATATCGTATTAAAGCGAAATCGAAAAGAATATCTTGATCATGTAAGGATAGAAATATGACCTTTGAAAATTCAATATACCTTTTAATATTATAGATTTAAATTAAGCAAAATGTATATTTCATTAATTATTGAAACAAATTTGTTTTGTTTACCTGGGCGAAAGTTATTCCTAAATTTCTGAATTTTCTTGATACAAATAACAGGTCAATAAAAAAAAATGTGTTCCACCAACGTATTCAGTCTACAGTCACATACCGATTACATACTTCAAGATGATGTATCTCTACAGGGTGATGATGTTTTACGATTAAATGAAAAAATAATAAAAAAACAAAACATGAAATCCCAACATAATCTACTTTAGAGAACGTATTCTTCTTTCCAACAAAATTTCATCGCAGATCGAGAATTTAAAAAAGGTTCCATTTCTATCGGCAGTCTCTATGATGGCTGCCTGAATTGTAGTTTATTTTATTTTATTTATTTTTTTACTTTTTGCAACATAAATATGAAATTTCAGTTTCATAGGACTTTTCGTTTACGCGCGGGAGTTACCATACACTGACACACACACACACACACAGACCTTTTCGCGGGACTTGTTCATTTGGACTCAGGAGACCCTAAAACGTGTATTTCCGTTGAAACTGGAATTTATATATATATATAGTAAGTGAAAGTAAAAAGACATACATTTCTCCAGTACTTAAGTTCAAAAATGCTGAGCACAGTACTCGGTACTTTTTTTTTTGCCCATTAATGTTTCATATAGAGAGTGATAATAATGGAAAATATTGGTATAGAGAAAATTTTCGAATTCCAGTTTTCAACGGAAATACAGGTTCGAATTTCTTATCGGATGGTTTCGTTTAGCTGACCGCATCCCCAACCACCACCCTCCTTTTATTTTACTCCTTTGCAAGACAATACCCTCAGAACTAATTCCCGACAAGTCCTGTTGCCTTCGGATGACTCAACAGATTCACCAATTCGTTCCGCTGTTACATCGAATAAAGCTTATTGGCTACTTAGAGCCCCCAGCATACTCTCCCCTACAAACAGAAGGCTCCAATAAGGAATAAAAAACTAAACGACTGAGGCCGAAGATATGAGCCAATATAAATCCAACTAGGAGAGTGACTAAGGAGTGATATAGTTTCGATATAAAAGGCAATGATTTATCGCTGACACTCAAACTAAAAGATATCCTGTGTAAGTCCTGCGGGGGGTCCGTATAATGCCCGCCACATATAAAAAACACAATCTCTTCACGACAGGCTGCGCTTTTATTTATAATAGTTAGGTCAATATAAACATAGTAAAAAATAGTTCTCATATTTATTTATTCAATTATGAATATTCATTGAATTATGTTTATGAGCTGTTGCATACAGTTATAAAACACTGCCGCATAGTGTTGCAATATCAACGAATCCTTCTTTTAAAACGTTATATTTCGAGCTATTCCTCACGAAATCAAACAATAACAGTCGAAGATAAACTTGTTCAGTTATATTATTTTACATGCTGTCTCAACGTGGACATTGATCACAGTACATATCTGTGGCGGTCGTGAATAAGTGGTTAAGTCAGAATCTTTTATTTTACAGGTGGGCGACTTACAGTTTTACGTAATATCAAAATAGAGTAATTAATTACAACATTATTTAAACCTAAAATTTCTTCCACCAAGAAATTTCTTTAACCAATTTAACACGACGTAGGAGAAGGTCTGAGGGAGCGATACGTAATGTTAACTAGTTTTTGATATAACTCGAGTTATCTAGTTTTTCACGACCGCCACAGATATATAATATCAGTAATCTTCGCTTAAATAGACCAATCCAATTAGTACCGTCTAAGTCCAAGCTCCCGAGATCAGACTTCACTCAATCCTCCCACCTACGCTTCGGCCTAAATCTTGGACGCCTTCAGTGCATATTAACTTTTTAGGAATCTGCTTTTCATAAAGCCTGACCATTAGCTTCACTGTCATACTACGACTGTATTTATACGAGAGATATATAAGCTCTGTAATTCCGGGTTGAGTAGTCTCCTAAAATCTTCGTAGTCGCCTCATCTCACTGCGGTTCAAAAATTTTACGTACAAACCTATCCTTGAACATGATAAGGTGCTGTTCACCCTTAAAAGCAAGCCATTACGTTTCACACCCGTATAGAAACTAGAATTTTAGAAAATTGTTTCTCTAAAATATATTTACTTTTTGTATTCGAAAAATATTACTATTTATTAATCGTAAAATTCACAAAAAACAGGTAAATATGAAAGATCAAGAATGTGATGAACAGCGGAATGAATAATCATCAGAAATATTTTTGGTTTATCATTTTCAATAATGAGCCTTTGTAATGAAACAAAAAACCAAAAAAAAAAAAAAAAAATTACCTCCTCCCTCAAAATTTGAGGGCTCACGTTTCAAAATACATAGAACCCGAATAAAGAATTTTTAAAAATCCGTTTGTCAGCCGTCCGCGATATTTCTCCGAAACTACTTTACTATTTTTTTTAAATTCACCGCAAAAATACTAGGGCATTCAACGATGAACCAAGCATATAGATGTTGATATCAATGTTATTTTTAAAATGGCAGCCGATTAGAAGTGATTTAATTCGAAAATTGCGTTATTTTTGAAAATAGAGAAAAACATGTAAAGACTTTTAGACTCAGTAAAGAGCTGTGAACAAAAAGAAAAAAAAGGAAAAAAAAAAAGAATTGAAGTCTTGCTTAAAACGTTATTTATTATTACGCTTGTGACTCCGTTATTTTCGAAGGTAGATAAAAAAAAATATTAGTGATTTTTTAATCAAAAAACCTCGAATTAAAAAAAAAAAAAATTGAAATTTCAGCCATTAATTCGCCCATAACTATATAAAGTTATTTTTGAACATAGTAAAAAATATGTATTGAGTTTCAGATTCAGTAAAGTGCTATTATTGATCTATTATTAAAGTCAAAAATTATAATAGGTGTAATTCCACTAAAACTTCTTTATTATTAAAGATTGAGAAAAATCGAAGAGATTAGCAGCTATAAACAGTTGTAACACAATATGGTTATTTAGCAATAGTTTGCAGCTTTTTTTTTTTTCAAAATTTAATAATAGTAGCCGAAGAGGGAATAAAAATCAGTGATTTTTTTCATATAATAATTTCTATTTATATATATCAATTATTATAGAAGAGTAATTTTAATTGTGAATGTATTAGTTGGAACAATCTCTTCTTTTATTTATATATTTATTTATTATAGCATATATAAAATTTGATTATAACAACGTAACGTTTCGAGGTACTTTCTATGCCTCATCTTCAGATTATTAAAAATCATCTAAAATACAATTCAATATCATAAACAAAACCATACAAACAATAACAAATATTACCAATAATTTAGAATTAAATTATCGCCAACATATTTACAATCTGTTTATAAAATAACTTTATTAAAAATTGTACTTTCATATAATTTCATATTATATCATAATATTGGTCATATAATAATGTACTATTATTCATACATAGCTCCTATATATGAATTTTGTTGTCAATCGTTGTTTAAATAATCTCTACTTCACCATCACATAATAATTGTTTTAACAATTTACTGCTAAATAATTGCAACTATGAAGAAGACTGAATTAGCCTTTCATCTAATTCCATTCTTGTACTAGTCAATGTTTTTAAATTAAATTAAATTTATTATTAAAGTTATTATTAAAATCTAAAAGATTAGCAGCTTTAAACAGTTGTATCACAATATGCTTATTTAGAGATAATTTGCAGTTTTTTTTTCTTCAAAATTTATTAATAGTAGCAGTAGAGGGAATTAAAATCAGTGATTTTTTCATATAATAATTTGCATTGTTATAATATTTAATTTAAAAAGAATACTTTCATTGAAACTAAATGTGATTCTTTTAATATATTTTAGCTCTAATTTAAATGATAATTTATAATTTTCTGGAGGAAACTCGTGGTATTGTGCACAACAGATTTTTTAAATTTGTTCATGTGTTATAAACGATTTTATAAATATTTTTGCAAAACAGTTCGAAGATACGTATATAAATAAATTTTCTCTAACGATTTTCTTAATGAAGTTATTATAAGTTTGACCTTTGCGGCTTCACGAACTAAGTTTATTGTGGTGAAAAAATATATAAATAGACAGGCCACAACGGATAATCCCAAACTTAATTTTGGCCTGACAATGGGAGTAAATGATGCAGAAAGTTAGGAACCGAAAGAAAAAGTTTTCCCCCGACATTTGTAAATATCCCTAAAATAAACGAAATGCGGTTTTTAAAACTTCGTCACCGCATCTAAATTTCCCTCGTTTCAACATTGTTTTTTCTATAGGATATTTTTTTCTTTCTCTTTTTCACTCCTCTTCTTCCATTAATCAAATCATAACGAGAATGTTTGCCTTGGAAGCGGACCAAATATTTTGTCAGAGAGAAGCTGTTTTGATTCAACGAGCCGGTAGCGAAGGAAAACAAGTAAGAAAAAGTTGGGAGGTAGAATATTTGATAGTTGGAACATGATCAATATTGCCCAGGTCTCTCATTCAGCTTCGCTACTCCAATAAGGCAACTGTTGACTTGGAGTTTTGGAAACTCCCTAAATTAAATCTATACCATGGAATTGGAAGTTGAATTTTGTCAATCTAGCAACACACGATTTTCACTTAACTCTCTTTATTAAATATGAAACGTGCAGTTAGGAAATTGCGATCGTAAGCATTTTCGAGTTTCAGTTTTAAATATACATAAAAGTTTTACAATAATTTGAGTACATAAAACTAAGTAGCGTGAAATGTTCTGTGTGTCTATGTTTTATTTATTACTTTTGTAGCTTTTTCTTTCACTTAATTATATATGAAATATCGATTAAGAGAATGTATTGCGATAGTGAATATTTTTGAATTACAGTTTTCTACAAGAAATACGCGTATTAGGGTCCCCTGAGTCCTAAAAGCCAAGTATCTCAAAAAGGACTGTATATTTGTAAGTTAAGTCGAGCACGAAAAAGAAAAGTCGTACAAAACTTAAATTTCAATTTTATTGCATTTATAATTTTTTTTTTTATTAAAATCAGAGACCTCGCGCGGATCTCATTACCGCGTATGGGGAGTGTACCTCAGGTGGCGGATGTGGGGATGGTCGGTGGAATTTCCTCGGAAGCTCCTCCCGGCTAAGTCCGATGGACTCGCTACCAACAATGAGCGCAGCCCTCCAGGCTTGCTGGAGGGTGTGACGTAGGTTCGAACGCCCTACTCTCATATTTTAGTTCACAAAATACCACAAGCAGTCAGGGATTTCCTCTGAGGTAAAACGCTCATTATCCGGAGGTAAACTAGTCCCCCGTTTGGGTCTCCGGGAGGGGACTGCTTCAAGAATTCCAGTTTTCAACGGGAATACACGTTTTAGGGTCCCCTGTGTCCAAATTACCAAATCCCGCAAAAAGGTCTAGTGTGTGTGTGTGTGTGTGTGTGTGTGTGTGTGTGGTAACTCCCGGGCGGAAACGGTAAGTTCTATGAAACTGAAATTTCATATTTAAGACAAATATACGCCCGAGACGTGACAAAACTTTTTTCATCAAAATGAGCCTACCAGAAGAGGCACTTTATACTATGCATTTTGCACCTTTTTTCGATTTTCTCAAAAACGGTTCCGACGATTTTGATTAAACTCTTTATATCGATGTAAAATTTAATGAGCTTTAATATCACGTAGGTTTTATTTAGATAAAAATGGTCTGACAGGGCTTAAATGCCGATATTTTAAATTTTCTTCACCTAAAGTACCTTTAATTTTGTAGATTCAATAATAATAACTAGATTATCTTGTTAACGCTGATGAAAAACTGGTAAATATATAAATTGAATAAATTCTATACCCAACTAAAGGAGAAAACAGAAAAAATATTTTTTTAATGCAATTTTTCGTTTTTGAACATAAGAGCAGTAATATACATGTATGATATACCGTTGGAAAGCTAAAGATTTTAGAAAAATTATCATCTCATACACAAGCTTTTAAAAGTTAATAGAGAGTGATGAAATGAACATAAAACTAACTGATTATTTTAAATAATAATATAATAGATTTTTTAATAAAACACATGTTTCTATATAAATTCAATTTGATTAATTCCATAATAATTTCACGTATTTTTCTCTCTAACTGTATTTGAAAATTATTTCATTGATTTTGAAAATGGAGGTAAGTGAATGTCGTGTGTTGCCCACAGCAGATTTTTAAATTACTACCTTCGTTTTAAAGTTCTTCAATTGCTAAACTACGAAGATTAGCAAAAGTAGTGTCTTTCGCGCACCAAATTTTTTTGTTGATCCCATTAATATAGCTCGAGGCTGTTCTGAATGCAGGAGGTATTCCACAACTGCGGATATTCGAAAGCACTAAGCAGGCAACTTTTTAAATAAGTCGATACTTCTCCAACCGGCATAGCTCATTAGCCCGGAATCAGAAAAGTTCTGGGAGAAACCATTAAAAAGTTTAAAAGGAACCACTAAGTTGGGGAAAATGATTCATTTCGGTCCTCGAGGACGAAGGATACGTTTAATATTCGCGAAGGAGACAAGGGAGGACAGCGGCTTTATATTCCTGAGACAGACCGCAACTTCTTCTGCTCCTGCCTCCTCCTCGCTGTCGGCTGGAGCTGATGGATGGAGGATCATCATTCAACCCATCTTATAGCTCGGGTTTCTTTTAGGCGGGTGGAAAAAAAAATCTTAATTTTTTCATATTTAGGAAGGATTGACATTTTTTCTTCAAAATAAGTTATGAGATCGAGTTCGGAAAAAGGAAAATATTAAAACGCGGCGTATACTAAAACTAATTTGGGTGTGGCTTATATTATAAAATAGGAAAAGAAAGTTTTATACTCAGGAAAATTTTCGTTCACATCTATTGGTCTTATAACCATCCTACATTAAAATGTGTTATATATTGAGGATACTGAGAGGAGTTAATTCATTATTAGATTATTTTTAATATTAATTAAATCTTTTTTCGGCAAAATTTGTAAGCACCAGCTCCTCTTAGATTCTACAAAGGCCCTCCGCGATATCCTAGGAAACCTCCTACTAGCTGAACAATAGCTGGGACAAAGGCTAGACCGCCGACTTCGAGCATTTCCCATATCAGTCCCGCCTCCCTTTGCCATGTCATCGGCAATTTCCAAAAAATAGTATTATTGAAAAGAAGAGGGGATAGAGGTGACGAGGGTGAAAATCGAGGAGCAGAAGAGGACAGTTGTATTACAGAGACAGAAGAGGTCCTAAAGAAGTCAGATGCTGGAGGATGAAGACTAAGACGAATTCTACCTTTTCCAGCCGACTAAGTGTCTTGAGGTAACTTCTCTTTTTAGTGTATAATAACTAATAGTAATTAATTTATGTCAGTTTTTTTTAAAATTAATTGTATTGATTATAAACTATTAGTCATTTAAACATCCCTTTCACGACACCTAATACCCATTGAGATCGTTAAACACGAAACCTATGGAAAAGAACTCCAATAGTTCCAAAAAGTACCTTTAGAATATAAATACATTGAATATAATAGTTATATATAATATTGAAGCTACCTCTGTCTTAGAAAAGCAGTCGGTCATAAACATTGCAATAGATCATAAATAAAAGAAATCTGGTTCTCGCAACACACTAATTTTAGTTACCTCCGTTGTTAAATCCATTTTTAAAATTTTTATATGGAATTCAAGGTAAAAATAAATTGTTAAAGAATTAATTACATTTAGTTTGAATAGAAACATGTGTTTTATGAAATAATATATTATTATTATCATCTACGACAATAGGTTAGTTTTATCGGCTTTTCATCACTCTCTATTAACTTTTACAAATTTACGTATAACATAGTATTTTTTTTATAAAATATTTAGCTTTCCAACGGTATATTATATATCTATATTACTTCTTTAAGTTCAAGAAAGTTGAATAAAAAAATAATTTACCCTTTTCTCCTTTATATGGATATTTTATTGAACTTAAATATTTTATCGTTTTTTTTTTGTTTTTTTTCAATGCTAACAAGATGATATGGTTATTTTCTCAGAATATACAAAATAATAGCTACTTTACAAGAAGGAACTTTAAAAATTGAGCATTTAAGCCATGTCATACTATTTCAATCAGAATGAAAATTTGATGATATTGAAACCCATTTAAATTTTACATCGATTTAGAGAGTTTAATCAAAATAGTAACAACCGAGGCGTAAAAGGGTGGTTATGGACCCTGTGCGATGTCAGGTACTCTTTAAAAATCCCTTTGGGATCATCTGTAGCAGGGTAGCTAGCATAATAGTCTCCTATGCCAAAGGCCTAGGGTTCAAACCCGCAGGTGGTCCTAGGATTAATGGGAGTAAAAAATCCTTAGTTAGGCCGTCCTTTGGAGAGGAAGTTAGGTGGTCCTGAACCTGTGCGATGTCTGGTACTCGTTAAAGATCCCTATCCTAATTAAACCTGGATACGCAAAATTTAGGACTCCCATTTCAGCATCGTCCGATTAGCCACAGTAGCATAAAGTAATGCTAAAAGAATAAACTAATAATTCTACACTATATAAAGTTCATCAAACTTTACACCGAAATAGCGTGCTCAATCAAAATCGTTAGAGCCGTTTTTGAGAAAATCCTAAAACGTTTCAAAGTGCATAGTATAAAGTGGCTCTTCTGGTTAGCTAAATTTTAATGAAAAAGTGATATTTCAGTCCTATAAGCTCTTAAAATATGAAATTTCAGTTTTTATAAATCTTATCGTTTTGTCTTACACTTCTCATTGAGAACGAAAGAAACAAATATAAATAATTGAGTAAAGATAACTAATGCCGAATTCCAAACAAAGAAATATATTATACAAAGTTGATATTAAGTACAAAGTAGATTGAGGGGACACCTTGAGTGGCTTGAATGATTGCCGCCTATACTCACGGTCACGAGTTCGAACCTTTTTCGGAAGAGACGTAAAATGGTTGTCTTGAGGCTTTGCGATATCAGGTGCTCTTAAGGATCCCTATCCTATTTAATACTACTTGCCTGGGCAGGCAAAATTTAGTACTCCTGCTGAAGTATCTTCCGTTTAGTAACAGTTGCAGGAAGTGAAGTTAAATGAACAAACAAAGCACATATCATTTATATACGAACTAATTTATACTTATCCTTGGAAAACCCTAACGGAAAAAGTATGAATCAAGAGTTTGTACTAGTAAGCCGAGAATAAATCACGCAACCTTCGATGAGAGGATATATAACTAGCAGATATCTATTGGACCCGCCAGTCAAAATTTGAAAATTCACAATAAAATCCCTTACTATAAATTTCACATATAGTTAAGTAGAAGTAAATTGAAAAGTTTTTCTTATTTATTAAATTAATTAAATTATTATAAGGTAATTTGTGAAATTAAGTAGCAACCAAAAGGATGATCCATTGATCCACTTCCTGACAAGACAGGTAATGAGGAAGAGGTAAATATATTTGCACGGAAACAAGAAAATTTATAATTAGTTTGAGCGGGGCGGCGCTAAATTGGTCGAGGGATGTTTGCCCAAGCCTGGCTTCACAACTTACTCCAAGTTCATATCTCGAGCGAGAGGTTTGTCCTATATCGGGCCTCTGTCACTTGTGGGTCCACGGATGTATATAAATATATATATAATGCTGCGCTTCAATGCTTCTTATCTCGACTTCTGTTTTATCTCGGGCTTCGTTTATGTTGCCATTTATCAAGGCTCTTCCTGGCTATAGCCGATTATCGTATACTTCATTTCCTGGCTGGGGGCTCATAAAAAAGGAACGAATGGTGTCCGGTCTCCGCCTATAAATGAACCATTCTTTTATACGGGTATATTGCTACACTACATTGCAACGGTTTATTAATAAAATGAAAGAGAAATAATGCAATGGAATCGAGCCGTTAATTTTGAAAGTGGCCCAAGTCCATTTATCTTCAAACCGATAAAGGGATAAATAATTAAAGGCTTTTCGTTTCAATGAATTTAAAAATATATGCAAAGGATAATAATGATTCATACTGCTTAAGTATATCTAAAGGTGTTAAATTTATAGCTCCTATTGAAATAGTGGCAATTATTAAGTTAATAATATAGGTTTTCTTAAAAAAAAAAATCTGGTGCGGGCAACACACGACTTTCACTTACCTCCATTTTTAAAATCGATGAAAGAATTTTCAAATACAGTTAGAGATAAAAATACGTAAAACTATTAAAGAATTAATTAAATCGATTTTTTATAGAAACATGTGTTTTATTAAAAAATCTATTATATTATTATCTAAAATAATCAGTCAGTTAGTTTTATCTTCTTCCACTCTCTAATAACTTTTAAAAGCTTCAGTATGAGATAATATTTTTTTCTAAAATCTTTAGCTTTCCAACGGTATATCATACATCTATGTTACTGCTCTTATGTTCAAAAACACAAAATTGCATTAAAAAAGATTTTTTCTGTTTTTTTCCTTTAGTTGGGTATCGAATTCATTCAATTTATATATTTACCTGCTTTTCATCAGTGGTTACAAGATAATATAGTTATTTTTATATAATCAACAAAATTAAAGGTACTTTGGCGGAAGAAAATATCGGCATTTAAGCCCTGTCAGACCATTATAGTAAAGCCCATAAAATTTTACATCGATATAGGCAGTTTAACCAAAATCGTCTGAACCGTTTTCGAGAAAATCGAAAAAAAGTGCAAAATGCCTGGTATAAAGTGGCTCATCTGGTAAGCTCATTTTGATGAAAAAAGTTTCGTCTCGGGCGTATTTTTGTCTTAAATATGAAATTTCAGTTTTATAGGACTTACCGTTTCCGCCCGGGAGTTACCACACAGACCTTTTTGCGGGACTTGGTTATTTGGACTAAAATGTGTATTTCCGTTGAAAACTGGAATTCAAAAATTTTCACGATCCCAATACTTCCCTTACTATATATAGTAAATGAAAATGAAAATATGTTCGCTCAATTTTCCTTTTGTTGGATATCGAATAGTTTCATCTTATCAATTTATCCATTTTTTATCAATTCTAAAGAGATGATATGGTTCGTCGTATGGTATGTGGAAAACATTCATATTCCATCCACTTGCTGAATATTTTTCTGAACCTCGCCAGGTCCCGATCAGCCTTTTTTTTTTTTTTTTTTTTTTTTTTTTTTTTTTTTTTTTTTTTTTTTTTTTTTTTTTTTTTTTTTTTTTTTTTTAGAAGGAAACAAAAACTCTTACTTAAAGGTGTCACCATTGTAGAAATGTTTTCCTAGTTAAGTTCAGGGTGATTTCGTCGAAGAAATACGTCGACGTTTGTACCACCGCACAAGCACTCACACAAATCGCGTATTTATTTGTGGTAGTTGGTATTTAATTTTGATAGAGCTCATGGCTAGACGTTAGCAACTAGAATTAACTGGAATTAAAAGTGTTTTGGCTTGGTGATATCTGTTATCTCAGCCAAATGGGTAAACAAAATAGTGCAACAATCAAAGGACTAATCTAATTCTTTCTTTTCTTTGCGGTGTTATGATCGGATAGGGAGATAGAGGCGGATGATTTTTGTTTTAATCTTTATTCTAACACGTCTATTTTGAGAAAATACCTTTTCCATCCCGGAGGAATGTGGAACTTTTTTCGTTGCACTACCTTTTCAAAATGTTTACGGTAGTTCCTATTTTTGGTCTGGTTACGTGATCAAATTATTTTTTTTGACCAATTCGTCTTATGTGTGTCATATATAAACTTCCTAGAACAGGAATAAAATATCAGAATTATTTTACTATTTTTCCCAGTTATATAGCAAACTCTGAAAGTGAGGTGTAATCTATTCATCAGAACCTTAGTCATCATCCTAACCCTCTAGCACAATCCCTATCCAGTACCACCCATCCCTACAATCCTCCTCGAAGATTGAAACGGCAGTGGCCGCGAGACGTATTGTAAACGTTTAAATTGGAGTTCTGACACTGCTCAGATCCTCCACTCATGTAATGTATGTTTGTGGCTATTGGGCTCTAGTTCGGCCTCCATTGAGTGAGGCCAAGAGGGAGTGTCTAGGATCTCTTGGATTCTGCTTTTTCCTCCACAAGTGGAGGAAAATGCCCAGTCTGGGGTCCCACTTGTATATAGTTATGTTTGTTTGAATGATGTTTGTTTATTTGCAAACTTTTATTTATCCCAATTATAGGTTAATGTTTTGTTTTTATATTTATTATTATTTAATTCTATATATATCATTTATCTCAATTATAGGTTGTTGTTTGTTTTCTTATTTTGTATATATATTATATTTTATTTATTTGACTTTAGCATTGTATACTGTATATATTGTGTGAGTGGGATCTTATATCACTATTACTAATGTTCATATAGAAACAAATTGTAATATATCTCAATAAATAAATAAAAAAAAAAAAAAGAATTCTGAAGATGTAATTTAAGCAAAACTTCCACTATCTTGACTTAATGTCTCAATGAATAGAGCTAAACATCAGTCTGGATAAAATTTGTGCTAGATCTAGATGCAGTGGCTAATGTACAACAGAAACACGAGACAGATGGTCAAAATAAAAAAAATCGAAAAATCTATTTTTTTCCGCACTTGCCCCACTGTGCGTCGTTTGTTGTTCGCACCAGAAAGTATGTAATAAATGATTTATCTCTAATAAGTTTTATTTTTAATTATGCATAAGGGTCATTTCTATTATACTGATTGAATAAAGGAGTTAACAAAAACTTTCGTTGAAAAGTATTGTTCTTGACCAATTGGATACAAGGACGTGATTGTGCTCTCAAAGAGGATACCTGTGTCCCAAGAAACGCGTCTTGAACAAACAAAGAATAAATTATCATACAGAAAGCTACTGTAATTGTAGGAAGCTATTGACGCGTAATCTATTGACCTAGGACAAGAGGTGACATCGGTAGGAGGCTATAGTACCATGGGACTGCTGGAGGCAATGCCACTAAACAACTGTGGAAGGACGATTCCTTTTCCAGAAAGGAGCTGACACTTTATCCTTTTAGGGGGAGCTAGGCCCCTTCGCTCGTGGTCTCGCTTTCAATTCCTTTTGTCAAGTCCGAGGAACTCTCTGAATAATCCGCTGAATTTTTATCCCTTCTCTCAGGACAGACTCACGCCGTGGCGACCCTCTAAGGCAGCACAGAGCTGGCTTTCCCACTCAATGGCATTATCTATGCCCCACATCGATATTCCCCTTCTATAGCCTATGTTCGGGCTCTATGGGAGTCTTCTCAAGGAGGGCTTTAGAGTTCTGTTTGTGTCTCTTCGTAAATGGTCAGGGCCCATAAAATGAAAATTCGAAAGGAGGATATTTGCTTTAGAATGTAGAAGAGGTAGGTACAGTTATCGGTAAGGTTCTGCTGTTCAATAATAAAAACTCTAGTACGCACTAAATACAACTAATATTATGTGTAAATTAATATTTTTTATAAATACTTTAGCTTTCCTCGGTATCTTATACATCTTTATTACAGAATTCGTGTTCAAAAACCAGAACATTTAGTAAAATAAAAATTTGGTACGGGCAACACACGACTTTCACATCCCTCTGTTGTTAAAACCAATTAAAGAATTTTCAAATACAGTTAGAGATAAAAAATAGTGAAACTATTAAAGAATTAATTAAATTGAATTAAACAATCTATTATATTATTATCTAAAACAATCACTTAGTTTTATTGGTTTTTTATCACTCTCTATTAACTTTTAAAAGCTTGTGTATGAGATAATATTTTTTTCAAAATCTTTAGCTTTCCAACGGTATATTATACATGTATATTACTGTTCTTAGGTTCAAAAACAAAAATTGCATTTAAAAAATATTTGTTCAGTTCTCCTTTTGTTGTTTTTAAAATTCGCACAACTTACATATTTAGCTGTTATTTATCAATGCTAACAAGATAATATGGTTATTTTTATAGAATCTAAAAAATTAAAGGTACTTTAGTACAATATATCGGTATAGATACAAAATATTAGCATTTTAGCCCAGACAGACTATTTTAATCAGAATGAAACGTACTTGATGTTAAACCCATTAAATTTTACATCGATATAGGGAGTTTAATCAAAATCGTCAAAACCGTTTTCGAGAAAATCGAAAAAAAAAGTGCAATATGGATGGTATAAAGTGGCTGTTCTGGTAAGCTCATTTTGATGAAAAAGGTTTTGTGACGTCTCGGGTGTATATTTGTCTTTAATATGAAATTTCAGTTTTATAGGAATTTTCGTTTCCGCCCGGGAGTTACCGCACACAGACCTTTTTGCGGGACTTGGTTATTTGGACTCAAGGGACCCTAAAAGGTGTATTTCCGTTGAAAACTGGAATTAGAAAATTTTTACAACCGCAATACTTTCCCTTACTACATATAGTAAATGAAAATGAAAATATGTTCGCTCTTTTTTCCTTTTGTTGGATATCGAATACTTTCATCTTATCAATTTATCCGTTTTTTTATCAATTCTGAAGAGATGATATTGTAATTTTTATATATTCTACTAAATAAAAGGTACATTAGAGGAAGAAAATTTAGCGTTTAATCAGATTATTTCAATCAGGATAAAACCTACTTCACATTAAAGCACATAAAATGTTAAAACGCTATCGTTGTGCCGTTTTCGATAAAATCGTAAAAAGGTATAAAGTGGCTCTTCTTGGTTATCTTAAACTAGTTGTTGCCCGCTACTTCGTCTGCGTCAAGGTATGTTATTATGATCGCTATTAAGAAGTTTTTAAAAGAATATACACGTATTTTAATGTACTTCTGCTTAAATGATATTTTTAGTTTAATTTCTTGTGGCAGAAAAAAACAAAAAAAAAACTGATTTTCTCCGCAACCCTATCTTGACAAAGCCGTATATATTTGGCATTCTTGACGTAAATCGATTTCTACCTGTCTAAATGTTTGCTCCTGTGATTTATTAATTGTTACCGCAACAGATAACTTAACGGGAAATTGAATTTTTTAAAATAAAAAAGGTAAATCAGTTAAAATCGTTGGGGTTCGAGCTTAATGTTTCCCCATTTTCACAGGTTTTCCTCTGATTCTACCACTGTTATATAGCCTAAAGCCTTCACAGATAAATGGAATGTCCCGCACAAAAAGAATTTTTCAATTCGAACTAGTAGTTTCTCAGATTAGCGCCTTCAAACAAACAAACTCTTCAGCTTTAACTACGCTCATAAGTAAACTGTTCGCTTAACTACAAAAGACTCATTTACATGACAGTCATAAGGGACCTACGGAGTTGAGCTTTAGGGCCCAAGAAAACCATCGAATTCAAAAATCCTTCGTAAAAACCTCAACCCTCTTTACTTTGTCACGAAAAAACTCATCTATAAAGACCGTAATGTTCCTTATTTTGCTGATTTGGGCCGTACCAGGTATCATTCCTTACATGAAAATCTTTACTCCCACTCTAATCAACTGGTTTCAATCCTTTTTCCTTTTCGATTCCTGATAATCCACCGACGCGTCTGAAAATAAGATGGCATCGAGACCTTGTTTAGATTCGCTGATAGAGTGCAGCCAATAGGCAGTTTCTGTTCATGTATTTTATTGTTAAGGAGAATATTTATTTATTTTGTTATACTAAACAGTTTTAAACTAAAAAAAAAACATTTTTTTTTTTTTAAGTTTCAAACTTTATTAATAGAATAGAATAGAATAGTCAAATGAACTTTATTCTGGGACATAGTCTTTAAGAATAACATTGATGTTACAAATAAATATAGCTCTTCTGGCCAGAATACATTAAATAGATTGAATTATTCACAAACTTAATTATTTACATAGGTATAGTAGATTAACCAAAAAATAAATAAATAAATAAAATGAAAAATATTTACATACGCTCACACACACTCATTCACAAATCACAAAGTAATGATCATAAAAAAATGATAATAAGTACAAAAGGATAAGAAAATAAAAACAACAATTTTGTAAAAAAAAAAAAAAAAAAAAGCAAAATAAAGTAATTATTTAGTCATTATAATGATTAAATTATATCATCAAATATCAGATTTAAGGTCAACAAGCGTCTGTGAGGGATAATAGATACTGGAAAAGGAGATATTTAAATGTGGGTAAGGAAGAAGCACGACGTATATTGGAAGGAATGGAATTCCAGAACGCAGTGGAACGGGCAAGAAATGATCGATCAAAGACTTTAGTTCTGTGGGATGGGATATAGAGGTCGGAGTGGCGCGATCTTGTTTCAAGCAAGTGGACTGGAGAATTTAAATTGAAGAAGACTGTAGATAACACGTGAAGGAAGGTGAAAGTTGAGTGTTACTCGCAAAAGAATTTAGCTTTGTAAAATCCTATCTGTGTTTGTCGGAAACATTCCATAAAGTTTGAATCGGTCACAATTACTCCGAGAGATTTGAGGTGCGATCGGGTTTGAAACAGGGTGACTCCCTTTCACCAGTTTTGTTTAATATAGCTTTAGAATATGTCATAGATAAGGTGATGTGTACCGGGAAATGTTAAAATATGGGTGACAGGATTCCGGTGTTAGGGTATGCAGAAGATTTGGTACTGCCAGGTGAAGACACGAAAACCATACTACTAAATACAAGTGTGTTAATAAAAACCGGTGAAGAAATAGGACTCGAATTAAATACCGATAAGACGAAATATATGATTAGTAGCAGAAACGGTGGCGATCTTGGTGATATTGATGTATGAGGTCATACTTTTGAACACGTAGAGAAATTCAAGTATTTAGGTTCAATGATAACAAGATAAAATGAAATCTAGAAAGAAATGAAGTCCCGGTTAAAGGTGGAAAATGCGTGTTATTATTCAGTTGCTAAGTTACTTAGTTCGCGGCTTCTATCTAAAAACTTAAAGGTTAGAATTTATAAAACTATTATTCTTCCGACGGTTCTTTACTCATGTGAAACGTGGCCGCTTACTTTGAAGGATGAACAACGGCTTAAGGTTTTCGAAAATAAGGTAATGCGTAAAATATTTGGCCCGAAGAGAGATGAGGCCACTGGGGAGTTTAGAAGGTTGCACAAAGCGGAATTGCGGAACTTGCATCCTGTAAATATAATTGAGTTGATAGCATCGCGGAGGCTCGAATGGGCGAGTAAAGTTGTTGGGCTCGATGAGGAACGGATTCCGAGAAAGTTGGTTTTCGCTGATCCGACTGGTAGGCGTAAGCGTCTGGTAGACCGAAGCGTCGATGGGAGGATTGCGTTAAGGCTGATCTCAGGGGCTTGGGCTTGAATGGTGAACATTGGACGAGTCTGTGTGGACAGAGTTTGGTGGTATCGGCATCGAACGTTCGGGTTCGGTAAGCCTATTATTATTAAAATCCTATGTAAATATAATTCCAAGTTAAATATCATTGAACATCTCGTACTGCAATCAACTCCTTAACTAAGACATAACTGCCAGTGTACCTTAACTAGGAGTAGGGCCAATTTGCTCTACAACATTATTAAAAGAATAATAAAAAGAAAAAAAAAAAGGAGTTTAATAACGGAGAAGCATATTATCCACTCTTAAAATTCACAAAAAGGCAGAGAAGAGACGAGCTATTAAAAGACCAAAAGCGGGCGGGATAATTATGTTAATGGCCCTGGAATAACAAATTATTGAATTATTCCTTAATGTCCTAGTCCTATAAACGAAATAAAATCCAAAAAGCAGATGAGGGAGGGAGCTTAGAACATAAAGGGAATTCTGGGTAATCCTCGCTTTAACCTTTCCCTATTAATTCGTCGTTAGTCGAGTCCACTTCTAGAGGGCCGATTCGCGTGACTTTTTCCCTTTTTCTGATCTTTTTTTTTTTTGTTTTACGTTTTTCCTTTTTTTTTTTTTTTTTTTTTCATCCCTTTTTTCTTGTTCCAGAGCGGAAGAGTCAGCTTAAATAGCGGATAATCCCCAAAGGGCTGAGAGAAATCTTTTAAGTTTTCCCGAGAGAGGAGGAGATCTATCGGATCAGAGCCCGGCTATAATAGAGGTCCTTATGAAAGGCTAGAAGAGTTTCAGATCCTTTGAGTTGAGACCTCGAGTCCTTTTAGTACTAATATTTTCTTCGGAAACATTTCTTTTTGACCTCTTTTTTTTTGTAGAGGAAAAGATGGATTCAATAAAGAAATATATATATATATATATATATATATATATATATATATATATATATATATATATATATATATATTATTCTATAAAGATTAATATCATAGAGTATTATGTAGTTAAATATTACAATAATATCGACAGATAGTTTAACGTACGAAAAGGAATAATTTAACTAATTCCAATTATATGGTCGATTTTTACTTTTACTTACTATATATAGTAAGGGAAAGTATTGAGATCGTGAAAATTTTCGAATTCCAGTTTTCAACGGAAATACACGTTTTAGGGTCCCCTGAGTCCAAATAACCAAGTCCCGCAAAAAGGTCTTGTGTGTGTGTGTGTGTGTAACTCCCGGGCGGAAACGGTAAGTTCTATGAAACTGAAATTTCATATTTAAGACAAATATACGCCCGAGACGTGACAAAACTTTTTTCATCAAAATGAGCCTACCAGAAGAGGCACTTTATACTATGCATTTTGCACCTTTTTTCGATTTTCTCGAAAACGGTTCTGCCGATTATGATTAAACTCGCTATATCGATGTAAAATTTAATGTGCTTTAATATCATGTAGGATTTATTTGGATAAAAATGGTCTAACAGGGCTTAAATGCCGACATTTTAAATTTTCTTCCCCTAAAGTACCTTTAATTTTGTAGATTCAATAATAATAACTAGATTATCTTGTTAACGCTGTAAAAACAGGTAAATATATAAATTGAATGAATTCGACACCCAACTAAAGGAGAAAACAGAAAAAATATTTTTTTAATGCAATTTTTCGTTTTTGAACATAAGAGCAGTAATATACATGTATGATATACCGTTGGAAAGCTAAAGATTTTAGAAAAAATATCATCTCATACACAAGCTTTTAGAAGTTAATAGAGAGTGATGAAAATAAGATAAAACTAACTGATTATTTTAGATAATAATATAGTAGATTTTTTAATAAAACACATGTTTTTTATATAAATTCAATTTGATTAATTCCTTAATAGTTTCACGTATTTTTATCTCTAACTGTATTTGAAAATTCTTTCATTGATTTTAAAAATGGAGGTAAGTGAAAGTCGTGTATTGCCCGCACCAGATTTTTATATTTCAAGGACCGTTTTAATTATTCTTTCATTCTAAGTTAAAATCGCCATTCTCGTTAAAAGGATTCTTAACATTTGACATATCTTTTAAATATGATAAAAATCAAAATGGAAAAGAATCATCATTTTTTAATCGATTCTACTTTTAAAATGACACGATTCGAAATTTTTCAGAGGTAAATAGAATAACCACACTAAAAATTACACTTTTTAATATCACGACTTCCTTTCTTGATGCACGAATCGGCCGGAAATAGCATAAATATAACTGTCTGTATAAGGTAGGGAGGGTGGTTACGTTAAGGACTAATTTTAATATTTTGAAGGATATCAGTAATTTTGATATTTTAAAAGGACTGTTTTTATATTTTTATTCCGAGTTAAAGTCGCCATTCCCGTTGAAAGGATTCTTAACAATAGACATGGATACTTGTAACTAGGATTTTTGGCTCAATTCTTTTTTTAGAAGTAAACTAATCGAAATATTACAGTGGTAACTAGGATTGCCAGATTAAAAATGACACTTTTTAATATCGAAACTTTCTTCCTAATGCAAGAATCGATCATAAATAGCAAAAGTCCAACGGTAATTATAAGGGAGGGTGAGTAGGTCACGCACGTAAAGGACTAATTTTACTATTTCGAAGGATATGACTGATTTTAATACCGGTTTTAATCATACATATGTATATATATATATATATATATATATATATATATATATATATATATATATATATATATATATATATATATATATATATATATATAGCATTTCCAAGTCAATTGTAACCTTTTCCAAGTCAAATGTAACTTTTTCCAAGTCAAATGTAACCTTTTCCAAGTCAAATGTAACCCTTTCCATTTCAAATGTCACCTTTTCCAAGTCAAATGTCACCTTTTCCATTTCAAATGTTACCTTTTCCAAGTCAAATGTCACCTTTTTCTTCACTTCTAGCCTTAAATATTCCGTTTTATTTATTTATTTATTGAAAAATAATTAGTTTAATTAACATTATGACTTTTTTAATAATTTTGGCATATAATAATTGATATTTTTTTGGGTCTCTTAGATATTTGATATCAAGTTCTGTTTTTTACTAGCTAATATTTAAAAAAATTAATTATCGTCTATTTAGTTTTAAGATAGTTGTTGATTTTGATTTTTTAGAGAGGAGGGGTAGTTTTTTTGAATAATTAATGTGTTTTCGGGTATTATAATTAAATTTTTCGAGCTGTATTTTTTATCGCTCGCGTGCATTTTAACTCGCATTAAATTTTAATGTTTTTTATTTATATAGGGATTAATTAATGTGCTTTCGGGTGGTTATGATTACGTTTTTTGAGCTGTATCTTTTATCGGTCATGCGTATTTCAACTCATATTTACTTTTAATGTTTTTTATTGATATAGGGATTAATTATTTTGCTTTCGGGTGGTAATGATAAGGTTTTTCGAGCTGTATTTTTTTCGCTCGCGCTTATTTTATCTAAAATTTACTTTTTATGTCTTTTATTGATATAGGGATTAATTAATGTGCTTTCGGGTGGTTATGATTACGTTTTTTGAGCTGTATCTTTTATCGGTCATGCGTATTTCAACTCATATTTACTTTTAATGTTTTTTATTGATATAGGGATTAATTATTTTGCTTTCGGGTGGTAATGATAAGGTTTTTCGAGCTGTATTTTTTTCGCTCGCGCTTATTTTATCTAAAATTTACTTTTTATGTCTTTTATTGATATAGGGATTAATTAATGTGCTTTCGGGTGGTTATGATTACGTTTTTCGAGCTGTATTTTTTATCGCTCATGCGTATTTCAACTCGCATTTACTTTTAATGTTTTTTATTGATATAGGGATTAATTATTTTGCTTTCGGGTGGTTATGACAAGGTTTTTCGATCTGTATTTTTTATCGCTCATGCGTATTTCAACTCGCATTTACTTTTAATGTTTTTTATTGATATAGGGATTACTTAATGTTCTTTCGGGTGGTTATGATTACGTTTTTCGAGCTGTATTTTTTATTGCTCTCGCTTATTTTAACTAAAATTTACTTTTTATGTTTCATATTGATATAGGTGTTGAAAATTGTTACTCATTTTAAATTACTCTTTCTATTTCATAAATATTCGATAGAGGGATCGTTTATAGTGTTTTCGGGAATACTAATAGAGTTTATGACATTTATTTATAGCTAGTGCACATTTTAACTTAAATGAAAAGTGATCTAGAAGAATGCGCAATCGCGATGTAACGTCCAAATCAAAAATGTAATCAGATCCAGCAAAAAAAAAAAAAATAATTTTTACATCATATTATAACATAATACCAACGGTTTGTAGAAATTCCCAAGCGCATAAAAGAATAAAGTTCAAAACACGTTATGAGAATCCCCTAAAACAAAAACAAACAAAGACCACTGCAAATGCAAGTTGGAATGAGAGCAAGCGACAATAAAAACAGCTTAAAAAACGTAATCACAAGACCCGAAAAGATAATTACAAACGTCTATAACAATAAAAAATATCAAAAGTAAATCCGAATTGAAATACGCATAAGCGATAAAAGATACAGCTCAAAAACGTAATCATAACCAACCAAAAGCCCATTAATTATGTCTCTATATATAAAAAACATTAAAAGTAAATTCGAGTTAAAATGCGCGGGAGCGATAAATAAATAAAACTAAAAAAACATAATTATAGGACCCGAAAACAAAATTTTCAACACCTATATCAATATGAAACATAAAAAGTAAATTTTAGTTAAAATAAGCGAGAGCGATAAAAAATACAGCTCGAAAAATGTAATCATAACCACCCGAAAGCACATTAATTAATCCCTATATCAATAAAACACATAAAAAGTAAATTTTAGATAAAATAAGCGCGAGCGAAAAAAATACAGCTCGAAAAACCTTGTCATAACCACCCGAAAGCAAAATAATTAATCCCTATATCAATAAAAAACATTAAAAGTAAATGCGAGTTGAAATACGCATGAGCGATAAAAAATACAGCTCGAAAAACGTAATCATAACCACCCGAAAGCACATTAATTAATCCCTATATCAATAAAAGACATAAAAGTAAATTTTAGATAAAATAAGCGCGAGCGAAAAAAATACAGCCCGAAAAACCTTATCATTACCACCCGAAAGCAAAATAATTAATCCCTATATCAATAAAAAACATTAAAAGTAAATAGGAGTTGAAATACGCATGACCGATAAAAGATACAGCTCAAAAAACGTAATCATAACCACCCGAAAGCACATTAATTAATCCCTATATCAATAAAAAACATTAAAATTTAATGCGAGTTAAAATGCACGCGAGCGATAAAAAATACAGCTCGAAAAATTTAATTATAATACCCGAAAACACATTAATTATTCCAAAAAACTACCCCTCCTCTCTAAAAAATCAAAATCAACAACTATCTTAAAACTAAATAGACGATAATTAATTTTTTTAAATATTAGCTAGTAAAAAACAGAACTTGATATCAAATATCTAAGAGACCCAAAAAAAATATCAATTATTATATGCCAAAATTATTAAAAAAGTCATAATGTTAATTAAACTAATAATTTTCAATAAATAAATAAATAAAACGGAATATTTAAGGCTAGAAGTGAAGAAAAAGGTGACATTTGACTTGGAAAAGGTAACATTTGAAATGGAAAAGGTGACATTTGACTTGGAAAAGGTGACATTTGAAATGGAAAGGGTTACATTTGACTTGGAAAAGGTTACATTTAACTTGGAAAAAGTTACATTTGACTTGGAAAAGGTTACAATTGACTTGGAAATGCTATATATATATATATATATATAAGTTAAGGATAGGAGTCGGGCAGTATTAGCCTTAATACCATCTTGGGATGTAAACAACATCCCAAACATATAAAAGGAGGATTACTTTCATGAATAAAGCAGTATTGTTTCTGGAACCGTGAGTGTTGTTATTTCTTAACCTTTTCTTTTTTTTAATTCATTTGTCTTGACCAAGCATAACTGGTGCCGAAACCCGGGAATTCAGAACGGGCAGGCTATTGAAGTAAGTGACTTGTTTTTTTTAACCGCCGTAAAATTTTGAAGTTTATTTATTTTTTTTTTTCTCCTCTGTACTTCTCCGATAAGCAAGAAGAATGGACGGCTTGATAAGACCAGCAGTTCTGAATATACAAGACAACCCGCAAGTCCAGGAAGTTCAGCCCCCGCCTGTGCCGGAACTCCCTCCGTTACCCAGAAATACTCTAGCGGAAGCACATGCTAATGCCATGGCATGGATAAGGATTAAAACGGCGACATGCCAAGATCTGAGGAAAGCGATTTCGGATCTGGAACGTTTCGGTGGCGAGGTAGGTGACCTAAACCACTTCCTCAAGGGCGGAGACCGTCTCATGGCAAGGATCGAGGCTAAGGTAGCAGAAGACCTACTACCCCAGGGGGACGCCGAAGCTTTGAGGGCGGCCTTAGTTTGTCGCGTGAGACGTAACATCTTGAACCAGATTCAGGCGGATGAAGAAACACCATGGGCGATAGTCAAGGAAAGGTTGAAGAAAGCCTTCGGCGGAGGACGCTGGACCCCGGAAGAGGATATCTTCCAGATGTTCCGGGAAAGACGTTCACCTCGCCAGACAGCCGGACAATATGCAGGAATCCTACTTGCAAGATACAATAGGATAACCGAAAAGATGCGGGAGACAATGAGTGCGCCCGAGGTAGAAGGCCGAATGAATTTCTTATCAACGATTCTCAAGGTGCAGTTGGCCAAAGAAACCGGGAAAAGAGACTCCCTACCGCGGGATCGTACAGTCATCGAATGTGCCCAGGATATGGTAGATTCCAGCGCGAGAGGAGAAGAATCCAGGATGGAAATAGAGGAACCTGGATGGAGCATAATACCCGACAGACGTCTTCGGAACACGCAGACAACTTGGAGACGGAAAGATCTGGCGTATGGAACCAGGGACAGACCTACGGCGGGCGGAGAGCGGAGGTCAGGACAACAACGAACGAAGAATGGGTTTCGAAGAGACGATAGGAAGTGCCACGGTTGCGGAAAGCAGGGGCATCTGGTAGCCCAGTGTCCTCGTACTAAATGTTTTGAATGCGGAACCGAGGGGCACATAGCCAGACAATGCCCGTATATGGTTAGAAGGGCAAATGCCTCGCGGGATGAGCCGATGGAGGTAAATATGCAGAAGATAAAGAGAGCTCGCATCCCATCTCGAAGAAGCGGACCTTCAGGAGAGGTCACCGAGGCTTCGGATACTTCGGAGACGGATGGTGAAGAACCAGGGAGCAGCGGCAGTGGAGGAGAGGGAGGCAGCAGGTGGAGCCACCCGCGCCGAGCAGCAGCCGGAAGGAGGCAGAGAGCTGGGATCTGAGGAGTGTGCTCGCAGAGAGGCGACCGCACAGCAATATGTAACAACATCCGAGGTAAGCAATGCTGGTTGCCTATAATTAAAGTGTCTGGGGGAGTGAAGTGCTTAGTAGATACGGGGAGTTCTAGCACCATAATGACTCGGGAGGCGTTGGATAAGTTGTGCGATAGAGAGAGAGCAACTCAGATTCGAAAATGCGATTGCCAGTTGATTACATTGGGGGGACCGTGTAAGGTAGAGGGAGAAGCAGAGATCGATTTAGGTCGTTGGGTGGAAAAAGGGGAACTTTAAAGGTACATATAGTGGGTAACATGACCCGGGAATACCAGGTGATAGTGGGGTGCGACCTACTAGGACGGGCAGGGGCAAGAGTCAGAAACAGCCAGGGGATCTGGAGCATTAGGCTCGGACAACAGACTTACAAATGTCGGGAACTCGTAAGTGGAAACAAGGCGCGGATAGGCGCGGTTAATAAAGTGGACGACTGGAGGGACCTAATCAGGGCGGAATTTGGCGACATTTTTTTTCGAGAAGGTGAGATCTTAGGCGTGACGGGAAGGACGGTCCACGAGATCCCGCTGAAACAAGAACGGATCACTTACGTTAAGGAACGACGGTATCCTCAGGCGCTCCGCAAGCACATTCGGGAGGAGTTGGACAGTCTGCTGGCACAGGGGATCATCGTTAACAGCACTTCGCCGTATAACAGCCCCTTATGGGCGGTGAAAAAGAAGGCGGTCCCAGGGGATAATACCGAACGGTACAGGGTGGTGATAGATTATCGGCTCCTAAACGATAACACTGTGGACGAACGTTATCCGATTCCGCGTTTTGAGGATATCTTAGACAGACTGAGCGGAGCGGTGGTATTTAGCACGTTAGATCTTAAAGCCGGATATCATCAAATCAGGATGCACCCCCGGGATAAGCCCAAAACGGCTTTTACCTTTGAAAGGGGGCACTACGAATTTACTAGGATGCCGTTCGGGCTCAAGAACGCTCCCATTACATTCCAGAGACTGATGGACGAATTTTTGAGGGGCCTAGACGAAACTGTCTGTCAGGTCTATATGGACGACCTGTTAGTCTTTAGTAGATCAGTGGACGAACATGTGGTACACTTGCGCCAGGTTTTTCAGAGGGTACGGCAGTTCGGTCTCAAATTGTCCAAGGAAAAGTCGACACTGGGGCAGGAGCAGATCAATTTCCTAGGCCATACGATTTCTCGTGAGGGTGTCAAGCCGGACGCTACGAAAGTGGAAGCGATTCGACGTATGGCGATTCCCCGGGATGTAAAAGGGATCCGTCGCCTCCTCGGGACACTTAACTATTATCGCCGGTTCGTTCCGGATATGGCGGAATATCTGGTCCCTATTAATAATTTGCTGAAGAAGGGGGCTAAGCTTGTCGTGACGCCGGTAATGGAACATAACATCCGTAAGTGCATGGATCGTTTACAGGCGGAACCGGTACTGGCGTTTCCGGACTATTCTAGGCCGTTCACCATTACTACCGATGCTAGCGAATACGCGGTGGGGGCGGTCTTGTCGCAAGATCATGACGGGGGCGATCGTCCCGTGGCGTATGCGAGCAGGCGCCTCACAGACGCGGAGACCCGGTATAGTGCTTTGGAGCGGGAGTTGCTAGGTGTGGTGTGGGCAATAGAGCATTTTAGGCCCTACGTTTTCGGGAGGAAGTTCCGCGTCCATACTGATCACAGGCCGCTGCAGTGGGTCGGGAAGCTAAAAGAGTCCTCGGCGAGGGTCGCGAGGTGGAAGGAGTTTTTGGGTCAGTTCAACTTCGAGATTGTCTATAAGCCTGGGAAGGACAACGTCGTGGCGGACTGGCTGTCCCGAGCGATTATGATCAATGCCGTAGAGGAAGGCGAGCCGTCCCGCGACGTGAGGCAGTTTTTGAGCGAGTGGACACCAGACAGCGAGGGAGAAGCCGGTGGTGCAGGAGTAGAGGGTGGTGCGGAGTCGACGGAAGACGGGAGCTCAGCGGACGATAGGCCAGTGGAAATGGAGGAAATTGATGAAATCATCAATGATAAGCGTCGCCAGGTCATCTGGAAAACGCGAACCGAAGGGACGGTTAAAATCGAATATCGCACATACGGTCGGTGCAAAATTAATATCATCTGGTCTCAACCGGGGGTTCGCGACGATCAAATTTGCAGGGCGTTGCTGGATGCATCGGAACCGGGGAAAGTGCACCACCTTTACGTGGGGAACGCTACGATTTGGGACAAGGTTCGACGTATATGGCGCTGCTAGAGGATCGGTGTCGATCGGTCGTTTATCCGGTGTAGGTACTCCGTGGAAACGCTTCAGGACGAGGAGCGGCAGAAGGAGGTCACACTCGCGTACCACCTGGGTAAAACCAACCACCGTGGTGTGAATGAAACATTACACGCGTTGCGTAGGAGGTATTTTTGGTGGGGAATGAAAAAAACCATTCAAGACACGATCGGTGCGTGCGAAGTATGTCTGCGCACAAAATACGACCGTCACCCCCCGCGGGGTATCCAGGAGGAGACGCCTACAGGAGACGCGCCTCTCCAAGACCTCCAAATCGACACTTTCGCCTGGAGGGGTTACAAGTGGGTCACCATTATAGACCTCTTTAGCAAGGTGGCCATGGGGTATCAGGTGCTCGACAAGTCCGCAGAAGCAGTATTAGAGGCCCTTCACGTCTGGATGCAATTCTATGGCGTACCTGGGAGAATTTACTCGGACGGGGGACGAGAATTCGATAACGTTGCGCTACGGGAAGAAGCGAAGCGTCTCGATATAGCGTGGCATTTCACAACGCCGGGTCATCCGAAAAGTAGGGGTAGCATTGAGAGGCTGCATAGCACTCTGAGTGATCACCTCCATGTGTTTCAGGGCGAGAAGGGTTTGGAGCCGGACGTAGCTATGCGGAAGGCAATCGTGGCCTACAACCACTCCATCCACTTTGTCACTGGGTTCTCACCGAACGAGGTTTTATTCGGGTTGAATGGGCAGCGTCGCGACTGGATGGATACCACTGCGAACGAGCGTTGCGTCAGGGATATCGTGGCCAATAGGGTTGAGGTACGTAAAGTGTGGGGCAAGGTGCGGCACAAGATACAACGGAGAAATGTCGGCGAGTGGAGCGGGAAAACCTCAGACTGCGTGATCAAATGGGCGACATCAAGATAGGTACTATCGTCTATCGCAAACTGTCCACTAATCGGGGAAGGAGTAGCTTCGGTACGACGGTCCTTTCAGGGTAACCGCGATCAGGGAACATAATCTCGTCACGATCGACAGTCTTCAGGAGCCTAAAAAGCGGCGCACAGTTCATATAGAACAGCTTAAGCTTCCAATATTAGATCCGCGCTAGCCACCGCGACCTGTCTTGCTCTCGCCTCTGCACGCCTCCTCGTTTCTCGTTGTGCAGTCCCGTACATTTTTTTTTATATATCGGTTTTTGTATTTCTGTTTGTGGTGGTGAGAATGTCAGTGCACCGTTTTTGATGAACTTTGTTCCTCATGTTATTTTTTCTTTTGATTTCGGTTAGTGTGTAGATATTGAGAAGTGTTATTGTAGTATATTTTTTTTTCTTTTTCTTCTTTCTCTTTTCTTTCTCAGTTTATATGCAAGTGTGTTTTTGTTTTTTAGTGATAGTTCTGTGCAGATCTGTTATTTTTCTTTTTTCAATTATTTTAGCTTGTAAGATTGTAACTAAATTGTCATTGTATTTGTACAGTTAGTTTTGGATTGTAAGGTATCAAGGCTAAGGACTGCTCTCTCCATTTTGGGTAAGAGTTACCAAAAATTGAGAGTATCTTTGTAAACTGGTGGGGGGGAGTTAAGGATAGGAGTCGGGCAGTATTAGCCTTAATACCATCTTGGGATGTAAACAACATCCCAAACATATAAAAGGAGGATTACTTTCATGAATAAAGCAGTATTGTTTCTGGAACCGTGAGTGTTGTTATTTCTTAACCTTTTCTTTTTTTTAATTCATTTGTCTTGACCAAGCATAACTTATATATATATATATATATATATATATATATATATATATATATATATATATATATATATATATATATATAACTTATGCGTTGTCCGAAAAATAAACTAAAAAAAATAATGAAAGGGGCATAAACAACACGCTTGATGGCTATTCAAACACTAACTTTATTTGGTCTTCTAATCCTCTATATATACATTTCTATTGTTTACAAGAGGTGGTTTGGAATTAAGACTGATAGTCTACCTTATCAGTCCTTAACTCCCCCCCACCAGTTTACGAACAATCCTCGTAAACTATATACAAAAACAAAAAATATAGAAATAAACTACATGAGACATTACAAAAGAAAAAACACAAGTACAAAACGCAAAAGGAAAATACCACCTGAAAATAGAACACAAGATATTGAGAGAAAAATAAAAATAAAATAAAACAACACTTCCAGCAATCTGAACACTGCACACTGCAAAAAAAACAAAAAAAAACAGACACTTCAAAAACAAAAATGCAAAAAGCGGAGGACACTCCAGCGTTCTAGGATGCCCCCATCGGTGGGAGTTTCAATTGTTCGAGGTGCACTGTACGCCGCTTCCTGGGTTCCCGTAAGCTCTCGATCGTGACCAAATTGTGTTCACGGATCACAACCACCCGGAAAGGGCCCTCATAACGCCGGAGTTCCTTTCCCCTATTGGTCCCCACCCGCCGGTATACCACCGTACCGATTTTAATGGATCCCATTAGATCCCGCACCCCAAGATTATGCCGCTCCACCCGGCGACGCTTTTCCCTCTCTATCCGATCGCGAACCGTGACCCATAGTTTCCTCAGCGCTAGCCTATTGCTCACGCCGGCGACCCTGCAAACCGAAAAGGATTTCGAAAGGGGTAAATTCCGTGACCGAGTGGACGGAGTGGTTATACGCGATGATGGCACGCTCCATAGCCACGTCCGGCTCCAACCCCTTCTCTAATTGAAACACCCGCAGGTGGTCACTCAATGTGCTGTGAAGGCGCTCGATACCACCTCGGCTTTTCGGATGACCCGGTGTATTAAGATGCCACGTGACACCCAAAACCTTCATCTCCTCCCGGACTCTGGCGTTGTCAAATTCGCGACCGCTATCCGACGAAACCGTCTCGGGGACGCCATAAAACTGAAACCAAATCCAAAGGGCCCGCAACACCGCCTCCGCCGTACGCTCTTGAACGGGATACGCCATAGCCACCTTGCTGAACAAATCCAAAACCCTGACCCATTTATAGCCCTTCCACGTAAAGGAATCGATTTGAAGATCCACGAGAGGCGCATCAGCGGTAGGGGTTCCCTTCTGGACGGCGCGAGGTGGATGACGATCATATTTAGCGCGAAGGCACACGTCGCAATTTCCGATGGTCTCCTGGATGGTGCGCTTCATCCCCCGCCAATAACAACGTCGCCGCAACGCATGCAACGTCTCCGTGAGTCCCCGGTGGTTCGTCTTTCCTTGATGATAAGCGAGCGTCACCTCCTTCTGCCGTTCCTCATCACGGATGGTCTCGACTAGCATGGAACTACGGACAAACGACCGGTCAACTCCGATACGCTCCGCCCGCCACAACCGTTGGATCCGTTCCCATATCAAGGCGTTGCCGACAAATATGTGGTGGGTCCTACCCGGTTTCGACGCGTCCGCCAGCGCTCTACACACCTGGTCATCCCCGACGGACGGCTGAGACCAGACAGTGACAACCGAAAACCCGCCGAAGCGTTGAAAATCGATCTTAAGGAGCCCCGATGTCCTCGTCTTCCAGATAATCTGGTGGCGCTTGTCATTAACGATTTCGTCGATTTCCTCCATGACTACAGGACGCCCCTCAGAAGAACGCTCGTCCCCCGACGACGCGGTCTCACCCGCAACGCCCGCCGCTCCAGGTTGGGATTCCTCCCCAGGAGTCCATTCCCTGAGAAACTGTCGAACATCGCGAGAAGACTCGCCCCGTTCCTCCTCTACGGCGTTCACCATGAGCGCCCGCGACAGCCAATCCGCAACAACGTTCTCCTTGCCCGGTTTGTATACAATCTCCATATTGTACTGCCCAAGTAGCTCTTTCCAGCGCGTGACCCTCGCGGAAGACTCCTTCAGCCTCCCCACCCATTGTAGCGGACGATGGTCCGTATGGACCCGGAACCGCCTCCCGAAGACGTACGGCCGGAAATGGTCGACCGCCCATACAATACCGAGGAGTTCTCGCTCCAAGGCACTATAACGAGACTCCGCATCCGTGAGACGCCGACTGGCGTATGCAACAGGGCGCTCCCCACGGTCACTATCCTGAGATAACACTGCCCCAAGAGCGTATTCACTGGCGTCCGTCGTAATAGTGAATGGTCGGTCGAAGTCCGGAAATGCGAGCACCGGATCACGCTGCAAGTGCTCGATGCACCGGCGTACCTTGTCCGCAATATCTGGGGTCATCACGAGTTTACACCCTTTCCGCAGCAAATTGTTAAGGGGCACAAGATACGCAGCCATAGCTGGAACAAAACGGCGATAATAATTCAAAGCGCCCATTAACCGCCTGATCCCCTTCACCTCGGTCGGGATGGCCATACGCTGTAAGGCCGCCACCTTCTGGGCATCCGGCTTCACGCCCTCCGCGGAGATCGTATGACCCAAAAAACTAATTTCCCGCTGACCTAGGGTGGACTTCTCAGGAGAAAGGCGGAGACCAAATTCCCGCATGCGGTTAAAAACAGCCCGGAGATGCCTAACGTGGTCCCGTTCTGACCTACTAAAGACCAGGAGATCATCCATATAGACCTGGCATACGGATTCGTCCAAACCCCGAAGGAATTCGTCCATCAACCTCTGGAACGTGATAGGAGCATTCTTCAAGCCAAAGGGCATCCGGGTGAATTCATAATGGCCCCTCTCGAACGTGAACGCGGTCTTGTGCCGGTCCCGAGGATGCATTCCGATCTGGTGATAACCCGCCTTCAGATCCAAAGTGCTAAAAATTTTCGCACCACCCAACCTGTCCAATATATCATCGAAACGGGGAAGGGGATATTTCTCATCGACGGTATTCTCGTTCAGCTTACGATAATCAATGACAACCCGATACTTTTCTGTCGTGTCGCCGGGTGCACTTTTCTTTTTGACGGCCCATAGCGGACTATTATAAGGGGACGTACTGTCCACGATTATACCCTGCCGCCGTAAATCGTCCAGCTCAGCCCGAATATGGCTACGAAGCGCCTGAGGGTACCGCCTTTCTTTAACGTAAATCACCCGGTCCTGCTTGAGCGGAATTTCGTGCACCGTTTTGCCAGTAACCCCGAGGACATCTCCTTCTTTAAAAAATATATCGCCGAACTCATCGAGGATAGATGTTTTCCACGTATCAGCCTGATTCACCGCCCCTACGCGTGGTTCACCACCCGCAGCCACGCGAATACATGCAAACTTTCTACCTCCGATTCTTATATCCCATTGGCCCCCCTGATTCCTGATCCGCGCGCCGATCTTTCCTAACAGGTCATTCCCTATGATCACCTGATATTCCCTTGGCATCCTACTTACCACATGGACTTGTAAATTGCCGCTCGTTTCTCCCCACGTACCCAAACCCAGCTCGATTTCCCCCTCCACACTACAGGGCCCTCCCAGGGTGATTAAATTACATTGGCATACCTTAACCTGGAGTGCCCTCTCTCCACCTTTCCACTTCTCTAGCGCCTCTCTGCATGCGATGGTGCACGAGCTCCCGGTGTCCACCAGGCATGCGACTCCCTCCACGCTGATGATAGGCAGACCGCCGCTCTCTCCTCTCGCATGGTAGCTCACCAACGTGCGGTTGCCCCTCTGCAGATACCCGCCTCAGATTTCCTCACGGGAGGACTGCGCTGCCGTTTCCGGTCGCCTCCACACACTCCTCCTGCTCCTCTGGCCACCTCCTCGAGCGGGGACGTCCGCCTCAGTCTCCGTTTCCGTTTCCTCAGACCGTCCGGATGATTCGCTTGCCGATGCCATATGCCTCCTCTGGAACCGTCCTGGTCGGATCTTTTGAGCATTTACTTCCATAGGTTCCGGTTGGTTTGCATCGCGCCGCCGGTACATGTAAGGGCAATGTCTTGCCATATGTCCCTCCACTCCGCACTCAAAGCACCTAGTGCGTGGACATTGGGCCACCAGATGCCCGAGCTTGCCACAACCATGGCACTTGCGGTCCTCCCGCCTCCCGCTGCTTCTCGGTTTTGCTGGCCTTCGATCACCTTGCGGAGGTCTCTCTCTCCTATTCTCCCGAAATTCTCTTCTTTTCCAAACGGGAGTGGTCCTAGGCTGATTGTGCGAGACTCGTGTCCAACCATGTTCCTCCGTCTCCATCCTAGATTCTTCCTCGCGGGCACTGGCGTCCATCATTTCTTGAGCGCAGTCGATGAACGAGCGCTCCCTCTGAAACCCTTCTCTTTTACCGGTTTCCTTCGCCAGCTGCACCTTTAGAATTATAGCTAGAAAATCCATCCTAAAGTGGACCTCCTCAACACTCGCGGTCTCTCTCATTTTCTCCGTTATTCGGTTAAACTTCGTGAGTAGTTCTCCCGCATACTGGCCATTAGACTGCCGCGGCTTCTTAGTTTCTCTTATTATGTGAAAAACATCTTCTTCAGGGGCCCATCTTCCCCCTCCGTAGGCCTTCTTTAGTCGCTCTTTCACGACGCTCCAGGGTGTCTCCTCATCGGCTTGGATATGATTCAGGATGCTCCTCCTCACCCTGCAAACCACTGCAGCTTTTAACGCCTCAGCATCTTCTCCGTCTAACAGTCTTTCAGACAACTTTGACTGAATCCTCACCATCAAGCGATCGCCCCCTTTTAGAAAGTGATTGAGCTCACCAATCTCTCCAGTGAATCTGTCAAGGTCGGATGTAGCCTTCCTCAATTCCTGAGCTGTCGCTGTTTGGATCTTCACCCACTCCAGCGTCGTTCTATGCGCCTGCGCCAGTGAAACTTCCGGTAGTGGCGGTAACTCAACTGCCGCCGCTGCCGCCTGCTGTGGCCCAGCCGGTGGGACATTTAGAACGGCTGGTCTCAAAACTACGTTTTCTGCCATAATATTGGTTTTCGCAGGCAAGAGATTAAAAAAAAAAATAATAATAAAATAACTCACGTACGCTGAGTAGCAGGTAAGTACCAAAAAAAAATTACGTGTTTCGAACTTATCTTAAGGTCCCGGGTTTCGGCACCACTTATGCGTTGTCCGAAAAATAAACTAAAAAAAATAATGAAAGGGGCATAAACAACACGCTTGATGGCTATTCAAACACTAACTTTATTTGGTCTTCTAATCCTCTATATATACATTTCTATTGTTTACAAGAGGTGGTTTGGAATTAAGACTGATAGTCTACCTTATCAGTCCTTAACTTATATATATATATATATATATATATATATATATATATATATATATATATATATATATATATATATATATATATATGTATATTATTTTAGGTGAGCGGCGTGGTCTAGTGGATAGAGCGCAAGTCTGCTGTGCTCCGGGTCCTAGGTTCGAATACCGGCTGTGGTAGAATATCATTTACTCGGTTAATTCAGTCGGGGGCAACCCTAGAGTATGGAGACCTTCCTGGGGCAGACCCAGCCTTTATAAAGTGGGTACTCAAATTAATTGGGGGAAAACCTGGCGGTTGAGCGAGATTAAGGCCTAATCATACCATTGCACTGCCCTTGGCCTTACGAGCCTTACTTTACAGTACGAATCTCTATTTGTACTAAGCCCAAGACCATCCATGGGTTGTAGTAGTACAGGTTTTTTATATTTTATTTTAAGTAAACGTCGCCATTCTCGTTAATATGGTTCAACAATTAAATAACAATGATTGAACAATTAAAATGATTAACATATCTTGTAGCTAGGATATCATTCAAAATAGAAGAGAAGTTTTTAAATCGATTTAAGAATCGGTCGGCAATAGCATAAGTATAACAGTATTATATATATATATATATATAGGAAGGAGAGTGGTTTAGGCACGAAAAGGACTAATTTTACTATTCCGAAGGATATGGCCGATTTTAATATTATAAGGGCTGTTTTAATTATTTGTTTTCTATTCTAAGTTAAAGTCACCATTCTCCTTAGAGGGATTCTTAAAATTTGACATATCTTGTAACTGTTGGATATAATTCAAAATGGAAGAGAACTCATTCTATTGTCCTGATGACTTGCTGTTTATAAACAGGATTAGACCAAGAGTGACTGAGCATGTCTTTTGCGCTGAGTGCGTCTGCTGCTCCTAACTAGAAGAAGAACAATGAACTTATCCTATAATTTCTACGGTCAACTATACTCTCATCGTTATTGGAAATAAGTTTTCATCTCTGATCCCCAACCCGATGAAATCCATCTTATGCCAAATGGCGGAATACCTCCGTGACATCTCAAGGACTTTTTTTTTCATTTCAAAAATTAATTTCGATCCGCTCGAATAATTCCAGGACTGGAAGGGAATAAATTCCTCCCGAAGACGTGCTGGAGCAGAACCATAGATCAGCGGCGGGCTTTATAAATGACTCCTGGAGCCTTGAGTAAGATGCACTTTGTGGAAGTTATGAGTAATGGCCGGATCGCCCCTTCGCCCCCGCCTTATATCATACTTAGCGTCCTCTTACCTCTTGTTCTTCGGGAGGGGGGAAGTTCTGGGGGGTTCTCCAAGTGTCGGATATCGCCCATATCGTGTTCCGCGACAGCGTAGCTTTTGTCCTTTCTGTAATCTTTCATCAAGGAGAAATAATTGCTTAGCCTTTTTTTTTTTTTTTTTTTCCGTATTCATTTATCGCCACATGATGCTTCTGTTGCTAAACGGATAACACTACAAATGGAGTCCTAAATTTTACCTATTGTCTTAATCGGGCATCGCACAGGCTCGGGATCACAAATTAACTTTCTATCTGAAGGACAGAATAACCAAGGATTTTTTATATGCTTTAAATACCCAAGGGCCATCTGCTGTGTTTGATGCCCATAATTTTCACTTTCACTTACTTTCATATATATGAAATGTATAGTAAGGGAAAGTATTGCGATCGTGAAAATTTTCGAATTCCAGTTTTCAACGGAAATACGCGTTTTAGGGTCCCCTGAGTCCAAATAACCAAGTCCCGAAAAAAGGTTTCTGTGTGTGTGGTAACTCTCGTGCGAAAACGAAAAGTCCTATGAAACTGAAGATTCATATTCAGAACAACTATACGTCCAAGATGTTACAAAATCTTTTTCATTAAAATCGGCTGACCGGAAGATCTACTTTATACCATGCATTTTGCACTTTTTTAGGATTTTCTCAAAAACGGCTCTTACGATTTTGTTTAAACTCGATATATCGATGTAAAATTTGATGGGCATTCATATCATTTAGGTTTCATTCTGACTGAAATTTTATTACAGAGCTTAAATACCGATATTTTAAATTATCCTCTTCTAATGTACCTATAACAAAAAAAAAAAAAATTGATCGGAAATTTCGGTAGGTATATGTAACATTAAATAAAATATTTAAATTACATCTGATCATCTTTTTTCGTATTTTTGTAAGATTTAAGATATAAAAATACGTTAAATATTTTTACTTTCACTTACTATATACTCGTTTGGAATTGCGTAGGAAAGTATTGCGATCGTTAAAATTTTATAATTCCAGGTTTCAACGGAAATACACATTTTAGCCTTTTAAAATTCTATGTGCTTTAATGTGAAGTAGGTTTTATCCTGATTGAAATAGTCTGACGGGGATTAAACGCTAAATATTCTTCCTCTAAGTACCTTTTATTTGGTAGAATATATAAAAATTACCATATCATCTCTTCAGAATTGATAAAAAACGGATAAATTGATAAGACAAAACTATTGGATATCCAACAAAAGGAAAAAAGAGCGAACATATTTTTACTTTCACTTACTATATATATTGAACACAAGACAACCACACACACACGGACACGGAAACCATACAGCTAAATACAAGTGTGTTAATAAAAACCGGTAAAGAAATAGGACTCGAATTAAATATCGATGAGACGAAATATATGATAAGTAGCAGAAATGGTGGCGATCTTGGTGATATTGATATATCAGGGCATACTTTTGAATTCGTAGAAAAATTCAAGTATTTAGGTTAAAGGTGGGAAATGCGTGTTATTATTCAGTTGCTAAGTTATTGTACTTAGCTCACGGCTTCTATCTAAAAACTTAAAGGTTAGAATTTATAAAACTATTATTCTTCCAACGGTTCTTTACGGATATGAAATGTGGCCGCTTACTTTGAGGGATGAACAACGGCTTAAGGTTTTCGAAAATAAGGTGCTGCGTAAAATATTTAATCCGAAGAAGGATGAGGGCACTGGGGAGTTAATACCGATAAGACGAAATATATGATTAGTAACAGAAATGGTGGCGATCTTGATGATATTGATATATCAGGGCATACTTTTGAATTCGTAGAAAAATTCAAGTATTTAGGTTCAATGATAACAAGAAATAATGAAATCCAGGAAGAAATAAAGTCCCGTTTAAAGGTGGAAAATGCGTGTTATTATTCAGTTGCTAAGTTATTGTACTTATCTCACGGCTTCTATCTAAAAACTTAAAGGTTAGAATTTATAAAACTATTATTCTTCCAACGGTTCTTTACGGATGTGAAACGTGGCCGCTTACTTTGAGGGATGAACAACGGCTTAAGGTTTTCGAAAATAAGGTGCTGCGTAAAATATTTAATCCGAAGAGGGATGAGGGCACTGGGGAGTTAATACCGATAAGACGAAATATATGATTAGTAACAGAAATGGTGGCGATCTTGATGATATTGATATATCAGGGCATACTTTTGAATTCGTAGAAAAATTCAAGTATTTAGGTTCAATGATAACAAGAAATAATGAAATCCAGGAAGAAATAAAGTCCCGTTTAAAGGTGGAAAATGCGTGTTATTATTCAGTTGCTAAGTTATTGTACTTATCTCACGGCTTCTATCTAAAAACTTAAAGGTTAGAATTTTATAAAACTATTATTCTTCCAACGGTTCTTTACGGATGTGAAACGTGGCCGCTTACTTTGAGGGATGAACAACGGCTTAAGGATTTCGAAAATAAGGTGCTGCGTAAAATATTTAATCCGAAGAGGGATGAGGGCACTGGGGAGTTTAGAAGGTTGCACAACGCGGAATTGCGGAACTTGTATCCTGTGAATATAATTGAGTTAATAGCGTCGCGGAGACTCAAATGGGCGAGTAAAATTGTTGGGATCGGTGAGGAACGGATTCCGAGAAAGTTAGTATTTGCTGATCCGACTGGTAGGCGTCCGAAAGGTAGGCCGAAGCGGCGATGGGAGGATTGCGTTAAAGCTGATCTCGGGGTTTGGGCTTGACCGGCGAACATTGGACGAGTCTGTGCAGGCGAAGTTTGGTGGTATCGGCATCGAACCTTCGGGTTCGGTAAGCCTATTATTATTATTATTAATATATATATATATATATATATATATATATATATATATATATATATATATATATATATATATATATATATATATATAGTATTGCAATCGTGAAAATTTTCGAATTCCAGTTTTCAACGGAAATATACGTTTTAGGGTCCCCTGAGTGCAAATAAGCAAGTCCCGCAAAAAGGTCTCTGTGTGTGTGGTAACTCCCGGGCGGAAACAGTAAGTCCTAAACTAAAATTTCATATTCGAGACAAATATACGCCCGAGACGTTACAAAACCATTTTCATCATAATGAGCTTACCAGAAGAGCCACTTTATACTATGGATTTTGCATTTTTTTTTTTTCGATTTTCTTGAAAACGGTTCCGATTTTTATTAAACGCGCTATATCGGATTTAATATCATGTAGGTTTCATTCTGATTAAAATGGTCTGACAGGACTTAAATGCCGATATTTAAAATTTTCTTTCTCTAAAGTACCTTTAATTTTGTTGATACTATAAAAATAACTATATTATCTTGTTACCACTGATGAAAAACAGCTAAATATGCAATTTCAGCGAATTTGAAAAAGCAACTAAAGGAGAAAACTGAAAACAAAATATTTTTTTAATGCAATTTTTTGTTTTTGAACATAAGAACAGTTATATACATGTATGATATACCGTTGGAAAGGTTAAGATTTTAGAAAAAAATATTATCTTGTACAAAAGGTTTTAAAAGTTAATAGAGCGTGGTGATAATATATAATAGATTTTTTAATAAAACACATGTTTCTATAGAAGTTACATTTAATTAATTCTTTAATGGTTTCACTGATTTTTATCTCTTACTGTATTTGAAAATTCTTTAATCGATTATAAAATCGGTGGTAAGTGAAAGTGGTGTGTTGCCCACACCAGATTTTTTTTAGCGTAATACAACACAACAACAATTTTTATTATATTTAGAAAAACATGTGTTACATTATAATGATAACAATTTTTTATATCATAAACTTAAATCTTACACTCCTCATCTTCATTTATATTTAGATGAGACTCTACGATGTAACACGCAGGACAAACAAATCCATCAGGCTCGCCACATTCAAGCATATGTTAATATACTTTTAAACATTTTTTGTGTTAGTGTTAGTTATTATGGCATACTGAAATAATAAAAATAAATACATTTTAGAATATTGCCATATGTGTAACATATTTTGTTTTGTTGGTTTGTGCATTTTTCTTGTGAATTTTTTTTTTCCCCGTTCCTACTTTTTTCCTATTACTTTTCTTTTTTCTTCTTATATTGGCTTCCATCGTTTACTTGTGACGAAAAATTGAAGCATTTGTGTTTCTTTTAATTTCAGGATGAAGCAATTATTCTAAGTGTTACTCTATTCTAATATGTTTTGGATGTTCTTGATTTCTTGATATTTACAATCAGCTAGGGAACACCGGACGGGGCTTGTTCCCCCCACTTGTGGAAGGACAAGCAGAGCCCAAAGGATCCCAGCGCCTCCCTCTCAGCCGCATCACTGGCGAGAGCCAGCGGAAGCTAAGTGAGGGCGCCATAGCCACAATCACACCGCTCTTGGGAGGAGAATCTGACCAGTGTCAGAACCCCAGCATATTTATTTACAAAATATCTCGGGGCCACTGCCGTTTCAACCTTCTAGGTGGGTTGTATATATGAGTGGAGCTGGATAAGGATCGTGCGAGAGGATTAGGATGATGAATGAGGTTCTGGTGGAATTCGGAAAATTTAGATGGAATTAGGTCTGAAATAAATGTAACATTAAGGTCGTGGTGCAAGGTATAATTGGAGACATAATAAGGAGCATTTACTATTATTCGCAGGACTTTGGATTGAATGCGTTTGATGTTAGAACGTTTAGCTGTCCCCCACAGTTCAATTCCGTAGGTACAGATGGGCTTAAGTATTGTCTTATAAATTAATAATTTGTAGTCAACTGTAAGTTCAGATTTTCTGTTTAATAGTCTGTATAACTGTCCGAATCGTCGATTGGGTTCTTCTGTTTTATGTCTTGTATGTACGGAGGTATTAATTTTGAAAAATAGATTGTTTCTTAAACAATAACGTCACGGATGACTTAGAGGACATATCAAACAATAGTTTTATGTATTTCTTGAAACAAAATTAGTACTTGCTTACATATTTCTTTAAGTAACTTGGGTAGTAGTTTAAGTTTGGGGTGTCAACGACTTTCTGGTTTACCCTATATAGAGACGAAACATTTATGAATTTTCTAAAGATCAACTTTTAATATTGATTACTAAATGTCTTGTTCGTAACTGTGAATTAATACAAAATTATATAAATGTTATCTATGTCACATTGAAATCAGTTTTATTTAGGTGTAAAATGATTTCTCTTGTTTTGGTCCTGGACAAACAGTTACAGAATAATTATGATACAACGAAGACAGAGCAAGACGACATTAAAAGGTTGGTCCTCGTTGGTCATAATTTGATTAGAGCTGGCCTGGACAAAGGGGCCCATCAACTAATGGATTGCTCGTTTTTAACTCCCTCAGCTCCAACAAGCCCTAGCCTAATCCCTCTCTTCACTTAATTACTTAGCTCTTCAGTCTCTTTGCTTCGCGGTGGTTCCACGAATAGGGAACCTACTGTCTGCTCTTTGAGGCTTCTCTCGGTCTAGTATTATCAGTATCAATTGATGTGCTAATCGTCTATTCAAAGGTCAGAATTCCAGATAGATTCAATTTTATTAACCATGGTTAGAGTAATGGGATTTTTTTTTTTTTTTTTGCTGTAATATCCTACTTTATACGCATGAATGTGACATGTTTTGTTTAATTATTTGTTAACTTCATTTATTTGTATTTATTTTATCTACAAATTTTGTTATTTTATACGTTTACTTAGTTTGGTTTCATTTTATGTAACTCGACATTTCTTTTATTCATATTGTAAATATTATATGAATGGGATCCTTTAGCAATATTATTATTGTCTATTGTGACAAACTATAATACATACGAATAAATAAATAAATAAACTTAAACTAATATCCTACTTTAACTAAAATGGCTCATGCAATATAAAGTCCTTGGTTCTCTTTAAAGTACAGAATTGTTGAAAACCTGGATTGAAGGACAAAAAACGGATGAATTTACATGGTTTCAGGGAGGAGTCGTTTTTTACTTTCACTTACCTATAAATGAAATATACAGTGAGGGAAAGTATTGCGATCGTGAACATTTTTTTTATTCTAGTTTTCAACGGAAATTCAAGTTTTAGGGTCCCATGAGTCCAAAAAACCAAGTCCTAATATACATATATATTAAAGAAAACTATACACCCGAGATGTTAGATCAAGTTTTTCATTAAAAATGGCTGACCGAATGTACTTCTTTATACCATTAATTTTGTACCTTTTAATAGTTTTCTATAAAACGACTTCAACAATTTTGACTGATTAACTAAAAATCAATGTACTTTAATATAACTCAGGTTTCATTCTGATTAAAATAATATATCAGGTCTTAAATGCCAATATTTTAAACACTCTTTCTCATTAACATCCTACTTCAGCTAAAAAGGCTAATGTAAAAGTTCCACTTCTCTTTAAAATATAGAAATGTTGAAAACCTGGATTGAAGGATGAAAAAGTAATGAGCGTACATTGTACGGAGAAGAGTCGTTTTTTACTTTCACTTACCTATAAATGAAATATACAGTAAGGGATATATTGCGATCGTGAACAATTTTTTGATTCTAGTTTCCAACGGAAATTCAAGTTTTAGGGTCCCATGAGTCCAAAAAACCAAATCCAAAAAAAAGGTATGTGTATATATATATATATATATATATATATATATATATATATATATATATATATATATATATATATATATATATAAGAAAACTATACACCCGAGATGTTAGATGAACTTTTTCACTAAAAATGACTGACCGAATGTTTATTATACCATTAATTTGGCACCTTTTCACGGTTTTCTTAAAAATTACTAACGGTTTTGACTAAACTCGCTATATCGATGTAAAAATTAATGCACTTTAATACCATTTAGGTTTTATTCTTATTAAAATAGTCTAACGGATCTTAAATGCCAATATTTTAAATTTTCTTCCTCTAAAGTTTCTCTAATTTTATAGATATAGAAGAATTACTCCTATAATAATATCAGCATTGATAAAAAGTGGCTAGATATTAAATTTGAACGATATTTATAACTAACTAAAGGAATAAAGAACAAACATATTTTTTTAATGCAATTTTTGACTTTTTGAACATAAGAACAGTAACATTTATGTATAATATACTGTTAGTAAGCTAAACATGTTAGAAAAAATATTATGTTATTTGAAAAAGTTGTAAAAAGCAATGTAAAAAGGGGCATCAAAGTATTACTGATCATTATATTGCTAGCATTTACTATTGCTATATTATTTAATCTAAATAATTTGTTTAAAACGAAACTTAATTAAGTTAATTTTTTTTAAATTTAAGTTTATTTGATAGTTCTCAAATTGATTATAACTGCCAAGGTAAATGTGTCTACCTAATTATAAAAACTACCCCTCTCCATTCACATTGAAAAATATTTGGCAACCGTTAACCATAAACCCGACAGAGAAATCTACTCCCCCGCATATTCTAACATCTTTCTCCTCCCCACTATGTAATCGTTTCAGTTTATTGAATTATTTTATAACTTTTTAACTTTTGTATAATATTATGTTACCTCAGATACTAATTGTTATAATTTTCTGTTAGCAATCTAGAACAATTTTTGATTTTTTGTATATTAAAAAAATGTTAAGGTAAACTAAGATATTTACATTTAAAGAGGAAAAACATTTTTTTTTTTTTTTTGTCTACCCCTACCTCGCCTTTGAAGGCTATACGGGGTGTCTCTCGAGCCAGGGGGTGAAGGTGGGGGATATATGCCGAGATAAAATCCCCCAGCACGGAAGTCGAACTCATAATTATTTGGTTTTAACTTTTTTGGTTATCTGTTGCTAGGCAACGCGTGCTCACAGCAACGCGCGCTAACACGCTCGGCCACCCCGCTTCCCCAAAAAAGAGGAAAAACCGTTAGGTTTTTTTTTTAAATCAATCCCCACCATATTGATATTTTATTGAACATATTGATTATGGTCTCTTGATGTTTTTCGGTTTTTCCTCAATTTATTTTACATAGCTCACTGTTTGTACGTTAACACTGATTGTATTACTTATCTATTCACTTTTAAATTTTAATTTCATACTCATCATCTTAATATTTAGAATGTTATCATTATTTTTATTTAAAATATTTTATTTTTGTTGTCATAGTCATCCTTTTTACAATAATAATTTTTTACTGCCATACTGTATTTATATGTATCTGTTTTGTTGTTCTGAAGTTTGCAGTCTTGAAGATGGCTTACACGTTTAAGCCGAAACGTCGGCAAAATTAAAATATTTTAAAAAGTCTGAGTAAGGATCACCTGAAGTAGGGTGGGCAGCATAACAACCTTCTATGCAAAAGGTCAAAGATTCGAACCCGCAGGTTCTAGGATCTTTTAATGGGAGTAAAAAATCCTTAGTAATGCCTTCCTTCGTAGGGGACGTAAAAAGGTGCTCCCGAGGCTGTGCGATGTCAGGTACTCGTTTAAGACCTCTATGCTAATTAATCCTTAAAAGGCAAAATTTAGGACTCTCACTGTAGCATCATCCGATTAGCGACAGTAGCATAAAGTGATGTTAAACAAATAAACAAAAAGTCAGATTCCCCGCTATTTCTAATTATGATAATTTTAAACATCCGACCATACATTCTCAACATGTAACATCACTTGATCTGTCATTAATATTTTTTAAGATAAAACATTTGAATAGTGTCTAGCTTAAACATCTTTGGCGATCTTCATATGATTTGTAACAAAACAATGTAAAATAGAAAAAAATTTTACATAATTAATATCAATATTTGACAATTGGGAGATTCAAAAGAAAAGTAGTCCAACTGAAAAGAAAGAAAAAATATACCAATATTCACTATATACTGATAACGTTTCAATTTTTCCTTTCTTCATCAGGGCACTTCAAGGCAATAAATAAATAATAATATTTCCTTTTTTTTTTTTTTTCCTTGTCGACCTCCGTGACTATATTTTATTTCAAAATTTTAGTAATGGTAGGTATTGACAAAATTAATTCACTTTACTAGCTTCAATACTCTTTATAATTCGATAAAACAAAAAAAAAAAAAATACAAAAAAATGAAGACTTTAGATTCAGAAGGCGAATAAACTATTAGGGACCGTTGAAAAAGAAATTGATAAAGACGAAGACAAAAAAAGAATGGATACGAGAGGAAATAGAGTGTTAGTGTGTCCCACGCGACCTAACAACAACTGATTTAAGCGACATATTCAATATTCGGATTCGAATAACAGTAGAAAATCGGGCGATAAAACTGAATGACAAGCGAGATAAATCAAAAGATGGATGTTAACACATCGTTGTGCGACTATAAATCGAGTTTTTAATCGAACCCCGTTGGCATTCCTTTTCCCACACAGTCAGCAAACAATTTTACACCTCTCATTATAGCCTTTATCTCGAAAGTTTTAGTTATTCGACATGTGAGCGGTGTATGTCTATATACCTCTCCACGGTATGAGCATATATTTACATATAGATCAGTCTGTTTTATTTTTATTTTAAAAATAAAAACTTCCAACAAGCACCATTTACCGGCAAGTTTCGCACGTATATTTCCATAGAACATTTAGTCGTTCAGTAAGAACAAGGAAGCAACAAAAAAATAATTCTTTTTTGTTTTGTTTTTTTAAATAATGCAATTTCGAATGAAAATATCCTTTCTTCGTCCACTAATTAAATAAATCCAATTTATTAGGAATCTTGATCAATTAATTTCGCTTAAGTTCAAATCATCTTTAAGAAAATAGGAATTAAAAAGAAAAAAAAACTGGTGCGGGCAACACACGACTTTCACTAACCTCCGTTTTTAAAATCAATTAAAGAATTTACAAATACAGTAAGATATAAAAATGAGGGAAACCATTAAAATATTAATTAAATGGAATTTATATAGAAACATGTGTTTTATTAAGAAATCCATTCTATTATTATCTAATATAATCAGTTAGTTTTATCGGTTTTCCATCACTCTTTATTAACTTTTAAAAGCTTTTGCATGAGATGATATTTTTTCTAAATTCTTGATAATATGGTTATTTTGATAAAATCTTTAAAACTAAAAGTACTTTAGGAGAAGAAAATGTAAAATATCGGCATTTAAGCCCTGTCAGACTATTTTAATCAGAATGAAACCTACATGGCGTTTAAGCCTATTTAACTTTACATCGATATGGCGAGTTTAATCAAAATCGTCGGAACTCTTTTTGAGAAAATCATAAAAAGGTGCAATATGCATGGTATGAAGTGGCTCTTCTGGTTTGTCGACTTTGATGAAAATGTTTTTGTAACATTCGGTCGTATAAGTAATATTTAATACGAAATTTAACTTTCACAGGACTTACCGTTTCCGCCCGGGAGTTACCACACGTACACACACACAGACCTTTTTGCGGGACTTGGTTATTTGGACTCAGGGGACCCTAAAACGTGTATTTCCGTTGAAAACTGGAATTCGAAAATTTTCACGATCGCAATACTTTCCCTTACTATATATAGCAAGTGAAAGTAAAAAATCTGTAATTCATTTATTCAATTTCAATTTTTGAAATTATTTTGTGAGAAACACAAAATTCACTAACCTCAGTCAAGAACGATAAAGTAAAGGTAATGTCGACCATTTTTAAAGACTTTATGTTCAGTTTTGTTTGAAACATATGTTTTAGACTAAATAATATATATATATATATATATATAACAATATACAATCGTAATGAGCAATAATCAGGCATGTGTATGTACTATTCGTCATTTCTTATATTCCACCACAACTTACATACAAGATACAAGATAACATTTTTTATAATCGAAATTAAAAAAACAAAAACATATTCAGCCGTTTTCTATCAATGCTAATAAGATGATATAGTTAATTATTTTTTTGGAATCTACAAAAATGAACGTACTTTAGAGAGAGGAAATAAGTAAGGATTTATTACAATTTTTTTTGGACATGAGAACAGCAATGTAGGCGTATAATATACCGATAAAAAGCTAAAGATTTGAGCTAAATATTATCTTACATACAAAGTTGTGAGAGGTATAATAAAATTAAGTGATTATTGTATAGAACAAAATTATACTGTTGGATTGAATGTGTTGATATTAATATATTTGGTGCTAATAACCAAGAGGTTGGTTTGGATCACTTGTAGATGGGTGGCTAGCATAACAGCCTCCTATGTCTAAGATCACAGGTTCAAACCCGCAAGTGGTTTTAGGATTTTTTAATAGAATTAAAAAATCCTTAGTTATGCCGTCCTTCGGAGCAGACGTTAAAAGTTGGTCCCGAGCCTGAGCGATGTCAGGTACTCGTTAAAGATCCCTATCCTGATAAAACAATTCTAATAGGCAAAATGTAGGACTCCCATTGTAGCATCGTCGGATTAGCCATAGAAGCATAAAGTGACGTTAACTAGATAAACAAACAAACCAAGTGGTAGAGCACCTATTCCAATACCCTTGTCCTATTGTTAGATTATTTAATCTGAAACATACTTTTTCAACAAAACTTAATGTAATTTTTACCGTTTTCGAACTTAATTTTATTCAATAGTTTTTTTGTTATTTGCTTTCGGGGTAATCCTCATACAAATAGAGCTACATAACAAATATATAATTCAAAACATATTTCAATAAAACAGTTAACAAAATACTAATTCACTATGTTATCAGCTCTAGGTACATTGAATAGTAATAAATAAATGGTAGTAATACACACAGACTCGTCCAATGCTCACCATTCAAGGCCAAGCCCCCGAGATCAGCCTTAACCTCCCATCGACGCTTCGGTCTACCTTTCTGACGCCTACCAGTCGGATCAGCGAAAACCAACTTTCTCGGAATCGGTTCCTCATCGAGCCCAACAACCTTACTCGCCAATTTGAGTATCCGCGATGCTATCAACTCAATTATATTCACAGGATACAAGTTCCGCAATTCCGCGTTGTGCAACCTTCTAAACTCCCATGTGGCCTTATATCTCTTCGGACCAAATATTTGACGCAGTACCTTATTTTCTAAAACCATGTTCATCCTATCAAAGTAAGCGGCCACGTTTCACATCCGCAAAGGACCGTCGGAAGAATAATAGTTCTATAAATCCTAACCTTTAAGTTTTTAGATAGAAGCTGCGAACTAAGTAACTTAGCAACTGAATAATAAGACGCATTTCCCACCTTTAACCGGGATTTTATTTCTTCCTGGATTTCATTTTTTCTTGTTATCATTGAACCTAAATACTTGAATTTCTCTACGTGTTCAAAAGTAAGCCCTGATATATCAATATCACCAAAATATAATAAATATATTATTTTACATAATATGGTGAAACACGATGTGTAATATAATAAAGTTAGCAAATAAATTTATTCATTTATTAAAAATAATCTAATTTGACAAAATTACCTGGTATAATAATAAATGTTTTTTAATTCCTCAATATATTCGGTGGTAAACAGGGCGATAAAATTTCTACTGTTCATATTTAATTAATTTATTTTTTCAGTTTAGTTTAATTACAGAGGAAAGTGTAACTCGTATGTTGTGAACACCAGATTTTTTTTGCTGTTGGATTCTGATGGAATGGCCGTTAGTACTTAATCATAGCAGCATCCTCGAAATCTAGATCTTATCTGAACCTGCCGGGGCATAAACTGTCCTTCGTGTTTTTCGAGGGAAAATGAAGCCCAAAAAAATGAAGGTTGAAAACAAAAAGTAGCAGTTGGTATGTTCATTTCAGCCCGGAGCCTGGGACAGAATGTAAATATGCTGCTTCTCGCCTCAAATCTTTACGAGATAGATATGATAATGCAGGCCCAATGTGGGGGTCCTACATCAAAAAAATTTTATTGTTTGACTTTTACTACCGGAGATGTTTTGGTACCTCAATCCGGCACCCATGTCCATTCAGTATTAAGTTGGCACTTAAGATGGGAGATTCAAATTATTTATTATACTCCCTAAAATAATTATAATCACCATTTGATATATTATGGAGTGATGTAGTCATGAAATATGTTTATTAATATCCATCTTCATCGGTTTCTAGTGGTTCTTCACTTTCTAGAAATTGGTTACTTTTTATATGATCATTTAGGGTTAATTCTATCCATTCTTCAATTCTACCAAAATTCTCACAAGGGATTAAAATATTTTTAATTTCACTTACCTATGTATGTAAAATTTAGTAAGGGAAAATATCCCGCTCGTAAACATTTTCGAAATTTAGACAGATTGAAAATGATCAAGTCCCTCGAAAGGTTCTGTGTGTGTGGTAAGTCTAGCGCTAATACGAAAAGTTGATTTTCTCAAAAACGGCTATAACGATTTTAATTAAATTCGGTTTATCAATTAAAAATTAAATAGACTTTAACATCATGTAGGTTTAATTTTGATATTCCCAATTAACATCAGTTAAAGTAACTTTTAATTTGTACGTTCTATAAAAATAACCAAAAAAACCTTACTAGAACCCATAGAGGGTTTTAAGCTCAGTAAATAGAGAGATTTACACTGTTTCTAAGCCAACGGTCGTTCAATGAGGAGGGTAGCCTTGATCACGCTCAGCCACCAGTATTCCTAAATTTTTGGGTACTCACTTTATAGAGGCTGGGTCTGACCCAGAAGGGTCTCCATACCCTAGGTTCACCCCAAGACTGAATTAACAGAATAAATAATATTCTGCCACAGCCGGGATTCGAACCCAGGACCCGGAGAACTGTAGACTAGCGCTCTACCCACTAGACCACGCCGCTCCTCTCCCTTATATATATATATATATATATAAGTTAAGATCGCTAGTATGACCGTATTAGGCCTAACACCCTTGTTGGTTGTAAACAAGACCCTTAATGTATATATTAAGACGGAATAAAGTCAGTTCTGTTTTCAGTCTATACGAGTGTGGTTCTTTATCCCCGTTCCTTCTATACTTAATAGCGGCGTACGTTAACTGGTGCCGAAACCCGTGTTCACGTGATCAAGATCTTAGTTCGTTTTTCTTTTGTTTATTTATTTGTTATTGTTATTGGTATCGTTTTTCTTCTTTAATAATTTTTTTTTAACTTTAAAAACTATTTTTTTTTTATTTAAAAAAAAAAAAAAAAAAAAAAAAAAAAAAAAAAAAGACTTAATTTTTTTTTTTTCTTCTTCACGTAATTTCGAGATGGCCGAAGCAGTAATAAGACCAGCCGTTCTGAACTTGCCGACGGAACCGGAAATAATACCTCCATTGCCGAGAGATACGCTCGCAGAGGCCCACGCTAACACCTTGGCTTGGATGAGGGTACGGGCGGCCACTGCCCAAGACTTACGGAAGGCTGTCTCCGAGCTGGAGAGATTCGATGGAGAGGTCGGTGAACTAAATCACTTTTTGAAAGGTGGTGACCGACTGATGGCACGGATAGAGGTGAAGATTGCTGAGCGCTTGGTCGACCCGGGTGACGCTCAATCGATTAAAGCTGACCTCGTGTGCCGAGTAAAAAGGAGTGTGCTCAATCTTATCCAGGCTGACGAAGAAACCCCGTGGTTAGTGATAAAGGAGCGGTTGAAGAAGGCTTATGGTGGTGGGAGATGGACGACCGAAGAAGATATTTTTCTCATGTTTCGAGAGGTAAAGCGGCCTCGTCAGAGTAACGGGCAATACGCGGGGGAGCTCCTAGCCCGCTATAATAAAATTACAGAGAAAATGAGGGAGGTGATTGACGTGCCTGGGGTGGAGGCAAGGATGGGGTTTTTGTCCACCATCTTAATGGTACAACTAGCCCGGGAAACGGGAAGAAAGGAAGGGCATCCGACAGACCGAACGTTTGTCGAGTGGGCCCAGGAAATGATTGATGCTAGTGCCCGGGAAGAAGAAGCGCGGATGGAGGTAGACGATCACGGCTGGAGCAGAGTAGCCTATCGCAAACCCAGAGTCGTACAACCGGCTTGGAAAAGAAGAGATGCGAGGAACTATGGAAGAGAGAGATTAGCGCCTGAGGGGAGGAGGCTAGGCTCTCGACAACCGAGACCTAGCGGAAGAAGAGAGGAGCGGAGGTGCCACGGGTGTGGGAAATCTGGACACCTTGTTGCCCAATGTCCTCGAACCAAATGTTTCGAATGTGGTGGAGAGGGGCATATTGCGCGGCAGTGCCCGTACATGTTTAGGCGCCAGGAATCATCAAGGGTAGAACCCATGGAAGTTAACGCTCAGAACTTATGGCCAAGAAGTAGAGCGCTTTCTGAGTCGACTGGAACATCGGGATCGTCTGAGACTGAGTGTGAGGAGGAGGCGAGATCAGGGACCAGCGGAGGCGAAGGAAGAACGAACACCCGTCGGAGCGGACAACGGCGAGCGGCGGCAGGAAGGAGAGAACGCGTTGCGGCCTGAGGTGAGTGGCAGGAGTGGGGCGACCGCGCGTTAGTCAACAACAGCGTGAGGAGCGGGTGCGGCGGTCTGCCCATCATCCGAGTTGCTGGAGTGAGGTGCCTCGTGGACACAGGGAGCTCCAGTACTATTCTGAGTCGAGAGGCGGCGGAGCATCTGTGCGGCGGCAGGGCGACACTTCAGATACAGGTATGTGCTTGTAAACTCATCACTCTGGGTGGTCCTTGCGAAGTAGTAGGGGAAACGGTAATGGCGTTAGATAGGTGGGTCATGGAAGGAGGCCGTTTACCGATACACATCGTGAAGGGGATGCCGCGCGAGTATGAAGGTATTATAGGTTGCGACCTTCTAGGGAAATTAGGATCGAAAATCAGAACCGTAAGGGGGCGGTGGAAAATAAGGATAGGAAAGAGGAGGTATAATTGCCAAGAGTCCGTGGAGAGTGGTAAAAGGGTAGGGGCGGTCGATCGCACTGTGGATTGGAGGAAGGGATTAAGGGATGAATATGATGACATATTCTTTAGGGAAGGCGATATATTGGGAGTTACCGGAGTGACTGTCCATGAAATCCCTTTGAAACAAGAAATCGTGACATATGTGAAAGAGAGGAGGTACCCACAAGCGTTACGAGAGCACATCAGGGAGGAGATAGAGACTTTAAAGAAACAGGGTATTATCGTCAATAGTACCTCTCCATATAGTAGTCCTCTGTGGGCGGTAAAAAAGAAGAGTGCGCCTGGTGAAGAAAAGTACAGGGTGGTCATTGACTACAGAAAGCTTAATGAAAATACTGTTGACGAGCGGTATCCCATTCCTAGGTTTGAAGACATCTTGGATAGGCTGAGTGGGGCAACAGTGTTCAGCACACTTGATCTTAAAGCTGGATATCACCAGATTAGGATGCATCCTAGGGACCAGCACAAGACAGCTTTCACTTACGAGAGGGGTCATTACGAATTCACTAGGATGCCGTTCGGGTTGAAGAATGCACCCATCACGTTCCAGCGGCTTATGGATGAGTTTCTGCGGGGCATCAACGAATCGTTTTGCCAAGTGTATATGGACGACCTTCTTGTCTTCAGCAAGTCGGAAGAGTCGCACCAAGAACATTTGCGAAGAGTATTTGAACGGGTTCGTGAATTCGGGTTGAAATTGTCAAGAGAAAAGTCAAAACTAGGTATGGAGGAAATTAACTTTTTGGGGCACACCATCTCCAAGGAGGGAGTGAAACCCGACAAAAGTAAGGTGGAGGCGCTACAAAGAATGGCTATTCCCAGAGATGTAAGAGGAGTCCGACGATTGCTGGGATCATTAAATTACTATCGGCGATTCGTTCCGGAGATGGCAGAATACCTTGTTCCCCTTAACAATATGCTCAAGAAAGGAAGAAAAGTGATCTTGACGCCTGAAATGGAAACTAACATTCAGCGATGCATGGCACGTCTGCAGGAGGAACCAGTTTTGGCGTTTCCTGATTTCTCGCGGCAATTTACCATTACTACTGACGCAAGCGAGTACGCGTTGGGGGCCGTATTATCGCAGGATGGGCTTGGTGGTGATAGACCTATCGCGTATGCTAGTAGGCGCCTTACTGACGCAGAATCACGATACAGCGCCTTAGAGAGGGAGCTTCTCGGGATCGTGTGGGCCGTAGACCATTTCAGACCATACGTCTACGGAGAGACGATTTCGGATTCTTACCGACCATCGGCCGCTCCAATGGGTAGGAAAATTAAAAGAAACTTCTTCACGGATTACCAGATGGAAGGAGTTATTAAGCCAATATAATATTGACATCATCTACAAACCGGGGAAGGAGAATGTTGTGGCTGATTGGCTCTCCAGGGCGATAATGGTAAACGCGGTTGAGGAAGAGAAACAGGGAACATCCGCAGGCGTTGGAGAACTTCTACAAGAAGAGACGCCAGAAAGAGAAGTAGATCAAGCGACACCAATCGAGGAGGAGACCCAAGAAGAGGACAGTTCCACGGACGATCGCCCTGTAGAGATAGAGGAACAGGAGTCAATCATCAACGATAAGCGGCGCCAAATTATATGGATAACCAGGACCTCTGGGCTAACAAAGGTTGAGTACGAGCGATACGGAAAATGCTGCATCACAAGGATCTGGTCAACTCCGGGGCTTAGGAAAGACCTGATTTGTCGTTCGCTCAAAGACGCGTCGAAACCAGGAATGCTTCACCACCTCTATGTGGGAAATGCGGTTGTTTGGGAGAAGATCAAGCGCCTTTGGAGGGATGAGCGAATCGGTATGGACCGGACTTTTATCCGTTGTACACTACGGGTAGAGACCCTGAAAGATGAGGAGAGCCAGCGAGAGGTAACGTTAGCTTACCATCAGGGTAAGACCAACCACCGGGGAATACAGGAAACACTACAGGCACTGAAAAGGAAGTATTTTTGGTGGGGTATGCGACAGACCATCACTGACGTCATCGGGAATTGTGGCATCTGTTTAAAGACCAAATATGACAGGCATCCTCCGAAAGCGTTACAAGAAGAAACACCCACGGCAGCATCTCCGCTTACAGATCTTCAGATAGACACCTTTACTTGGCGAGGTTACAAATGGATCACTGTATTGGACCTTTTTAGTAAGGCGGCTATGGCGTACCTGGTTCAAGAGCGTTCGTCTGGGGCTGTATTGGGAGCGTTACGGACATGGTTCCAATTTTATGGTGTACCGGATCGCATATCTTCTGATGCTGGCAGAGAGTTTGATAACTCTGCAATCCGTTCGGAAATGCAAGACATCGGGGTAACTTGGCACTTGAACACTCCTGGGCATCCGAAGAGCAGAGGTGGGATAGAACGTCTCCACAGCACGCTCAGCGACCACCTACGGGTTTACCAAGTTGAACGGGGCTTGGAGCCAGACGCGGCGATGGTGAAAGCGGTTGCGGCATACAACCATTCTATTCACACCGTGACAGGGTTCTCTCCGTTTGAAGTACTTTTTGGACTTTGGGATCGGCGTAGAGACAGCGTGAGTACCGCAGTAGATGAGGATCTATCGAAGCGCGTAGTGAACAATCGCTTGGCGCTGGTTAAACGATGGAAAAAGGTTCGGGAAAAGATCGAAAGGGAAAAGTCCAGAAGGATGGCCAAGGAGAACCGGAATGTCAAGGACCTTATGGGAGCCGTTAAGATCGGGATGACGGTGTACAAGCGGAAAGGGTCCAATCGAGGTAAGGAGCTAGAGAGGTATGAAGGGCCATACAGAGTGATTGGCATTCGCGAGCACAATGTTGTTACCTTAGAGAGTCTTAGCGAGCCCAAGAAGCGGCGGACTGTTCACCTTGAACAATTGAAGCTCCCAGCCAGAATGGTAGACCAGCCATAGCGGACTGTAGGCTGCTATAGAACATTTTTATAGTTTTTTTTTCACTTTTTCTGTTCAAGAACCAGTGCCGTGCAAAAAGCATTTTATGTTTAAGTGAGATTTGTTTGTGTTTTGTTTTATTATGTTTGTGCAGTTTAATTTTTATGGAGTATTTTTCTTTTCTTTGTTTCATATTACAATTGGATATTTCTTTTTTGTTCTATCTTCAGTTATAAGTTCTATTTCTTTACAAGGGCCTACCTGAGAGTTTACGAAAAGATGTTCGTAAACTGGCAAGGGGGAGTTAAGATCGCTAGTATGACCGTATTAGGCCTTATACCCTTGTTGGTTGTAAACAAGACCCTTAATGTATATATTAAGACGGAATAAAGTCAGTTCTGTTTTCAGTCTATACGAGTGTGGTTCTTTATCCCCGTTCCTTCTATACTTAATAGCGGCGTACGTTAACTTATATATATATATATATATATATATATAATATATATAAGAATCTTGTGTCAGAATGTTTGTTCTCGATAAACTCTGAAATGACTGAACCGACTTTGATCAAACTTCGTAAGTATCTGTTATTTGGTCCAACTTAAATGATAGGATAGTTTTTATTACTATTCTAAATGGTTGAAAGATATATTTTTCTAAAACGTAAAACGAAATTTGTTTAACTGTGACAACACTGGTTCCCAAATAATCTTCCCATATCTTCACATATGTGATTATTAATTAAAATTATTAGTGTGTGTTGATTGTTTCTATGCTTCTTATTTATAAAATATACATTCACATTATAGTTTCCATTTATAATAAAATACATATTACTATACATTTCCAGAAAAATTGTAAGTACTTTTTTGAATGACTTGCTATGAGTTATGAGTTGCAATAGAGTTATGATGATATACAACGGTTATGTTTAAAAGACAAAACGATATTATTGAATAATTTGGATGTGGCTACTAGGTACTGACTGGTATGTAATTTTAACATTGAGCAAATAAAATTGATATCTGACATGAGATAATAATCTTTCATTTATCATAAACAGAGTAGTCCATTGCTATTCGTCTGTATTTCTTTTATATAACTTCATTCAACATAGTCACTATCAACATATTTCGTAATTTGTAGAAATTTAAATTTAAATTATTTTATTTATCAAATTGAATTCACCAAACCGCGAACAAAGATAAAGAAGTGTAGTTTTTGTTCTATTTTTTCAATGTTTCTCGATATTAGAAACAAGATATATTAGATTAATATTAGATTAATTATAGTAATATGTTAAGTTGTTTTCAAATCACTTTTCTCATCAACGATAATTCTAACTTTAGCCAAATAAGTTACCATTTAATTCTACTAAATATACAAAAGCGATCCAATAGAAGTAGGCATACCCAAAATTACTCGATATATTTTAGGCGTAACGTGATCAGGTATATGTATATAGTCACGTTTGCAACATAAATGTGATCGATATACATTGATCCAACGAGTGGGAATATTTTCACTTCTTACAACTTTGATAAATGTAATTGTTAAAAATATAATATTTATATTTCTTGAAAATTTATACGTCTTAAAATGATGTAGTATTATAACTAGATAAAATGAAATCCAGGAAGAAATAAAGTCTCGGTTAAAGTTGAGAAATGCGTGTTATTATTCAGTTGCTAAGTTACTTAGTTCGCGGCTTCTATCTAAAAACTTAAAGGTTAGAATTTATAAAACTATTATTCTTCCAACGGTTCTTTACGGATGTGAAACGTGGCCGCTTACTTTGAAGGATGAACAACGGCTTAAGGACGAGCGGATTCCAAGAAAGTTGGTATTTGCTGATCCGACTGGTAGGCGTCCGAAAGGTAGGCCGAAGCGTAGATGGGAGGATTGCGTTAAGACTGATCTCGGGAGCTTGGGCTTGATTGGTGAACATTGGACGAGTCTGTGTAGGCAGAATTTGGTGGTATCGGCATCGAACCTTCGGGTTTGCTAAGCCTATTATTATTATTATATTAAAATGATGTAGTAGTTGTTGACTATTTTGACTATATGGTAAAGAAGTTTGTTGAGGGTGAAGCCATCAAGAAAATACAACAATAAGATAAATCTATACTAATATTATAAAGCTGGAGAGTTTGTTTGTTTGTTTGTATGTTTGTTTGTTTGTTTGAACGCGCTAATCTCAGAAACTACTGGTTCAAATTGAAAACTTCTTTTTGTGTTGGATAGTCCATTTATCGAGGAAGGCTATAGGCTATATAACATCACGCTGCGACCAATAGGACCGAAGAATCAGTGGAAAATATGGGAAAAAACAGGGAACATTGACCTCGAATCCTAACGATTCCAAATGATTAACCTTTTAATTTTAAAATAATTTAATTTCCCGTTAATTTATCTTTTGCCATAACAATTAATAAATCACATGGGCAAACATTTAAACACGTAGGAATCGATTTACGTCAAGATCGGGTCGCGGAGAAAATCAGTATGTTCTTCTGCCCCAAGAAAATAAAACCGAAAATATTATTTAAGCCGAAATACTTTTAAATATTGTCCGAAAAGTTGGTAGAGGTTTTTAAAATAAAATTTACCTTCTGTTTTTTCTACTAAAATGAATCACGAGGCTAATGTTTATTTATATGCCTTTAATTCTGATGGAATTAACTATATTTACACACTGAATTCGTCTTTATGAAGGATCAGTAGAGTAGTTTATTGCAATCCAACAAGAGTGACGATTCAGTTCATTTTCGAAATAATATGCTGTTCTTTTTTAAAAGAGGGAAAACGTAGCCCAAACTGCAAGAAAGATTCGTTCCGAGTATGGCAGCGATTCAATTGCTCACAGCACGGTTCAGAAGTGGTTTTCGCGGTTTAGAGGATCTTCAATTTGGAAGACCAACCCCATTTTTGTAGATTAAATAAACAAAGTTTAAGCTGTCCAATTTTAATTGTTGTCCAAATTTTTCTACGAATTTTCCGGACAACCCAATATATTCTTTTAAAAACGTCTTAATAGCGATCATAATAACTGAAATTGACGCAGACGAAGTCGCGCGCAACAGCTAGTATAAAATAAGTGTATTTTATTGGTAGTTCCTTTGTTACCACATCCCCAAACAACTGCTCAATCATATGCGTTTTATAGTGACTACTCATAAACGCATTTATACACCTTTAAATAAAGACAAAATAAAATATTCGCGAGCAAAGCCGCGGGTTACAGCTAGTATACACATATATATATATATATATATATATATTTTTTTTTTATATATATATATATATATCATATTTTCAGCATGGACTAAAAACGAATAAATATATCAGTTGAATAAATTCGATACCCAACTGATGAAGAAATAATATAATAAGAGCAAAATTATTTTTCTCTTTATTTGTATTTTATTTTTTATTTAATAAATACAGTTTTTCGGACAAGAGTCGCCTTGTTCTACAATATTTATGCTATGTTTATATTGAGAACAATAGAAAATAATAATCCAAAATCTCAAAACTTTGAGTACGTAAGTAAAAATTCACTAGTACGATGCTTGTTATGATTATAAGTTTGAAAAAACTCTTAGCAGATTGATAAGTGAATGTAAAAAAAAAAAAGTGGTAGTTGGGAGTAATTTTCCCCTTTGAAGTGCAGTTGGAGAAGCATCCCCTAGAACAACCGTTCTCGCTAAATAGCAGGCTCGACAAAGGAGAATTTAACGGAGTGCCATAAAAAGGACACTTTGAAGTTTGAGAGGTGCGGAACAAAAGAGGGTCTGGAGCAATGGAAAAATAACAAACAAGAAGAGAAAGAAGTAGATAAAACTAAGGCGGGGATTGTCCAAGGTGGGAGGGGGACGCTTTTCTAAAGAAACTTGCAGAAAACAGCTGGACCGAGAAATAAACTCAGGTCTTCTCTAACTGTCCTAAGCAATTGTTTTCACGAGTTTTTTTATTAAACGATTTCCCCGGTTCCTAATATATACTTCCAATGTTATCCTGTCAATGTTTTATATTACATGTTCATGTTTTCTCTTTTCATATATGAAAGTTAAACTTATTTTCGAGTTTTCTTTCCTTTTCGTTTTATTTTATTAATGGTTATTAGTTACAGAGTGCTATTCCAAAATTAAACATAACCGCATGTTTTGAAAACATGCTGATTATACAAAAAATATTATTATATATTTAAAATTAAAGAAAATAACATTAACATCAATGAATGAATGAATGAATGAATAATTTTATTTGATTTCGGACTAACCCCGATACAAATAGAGCTGGCTACATAACAAGTATAGAATAAAAAACATACTTCAATAAAAGAGTTAACAAGACACTAATTCACTACCTTATCAGCTTTACATATTGTATTACGATAAAACTTATAATAAAATAACTCAAATACAATATATAAATAATATAATAGTTTACAATATAATAAATATATAAATATATGTTTTACATAATATGGCGAAACACGATAAATAATATGATACAGTTAACAAAAATGTTTATTCATTTATTATAAATGATCTGATTTGGCAACATTGCCTGGCGTAATAATAAATATTTTTTAATTCATCAATATCATCGGTGGTAAACAGGGCGATAAAATTTGTAATGTTCATATTTAAGGCCTTAGCGATGTAATGGGTTCGGTACGGTGCGTATATGGGACATCGGATGAAAATGTGGAATAAGGCCTCTCTTTCGTTGAGGTTACATAGCGTGCAGTTTTCCTTAGGTTTAAATTGGTAGTATATATTGTTAAATGTATTAACATCAATGAAAAAATATAGAAGTTTGAGATATCTTGTAAAATGAATTATAATAATAATTTTCAAAACTATAATCACTGTTGATTTGTTTCACCGCTGTTGTAAACATTTTACTCTGGTAGTAGTTAAATATAGCAACCAAGAAATGTTAAAATAATTGTTTTGTTTTTTTTTACTTTCACTTACTATATATAGTAAGGGAAAGTATTGCGATCGTGAAAAATTTGGAATACTAGTTTTCAACGGAAATACACGTATTAGGGTCCCCTGAGTCCAAATAACAACGTCCCCGTGTGGTAACTCCTGGGCGGAAACGAAAAGTCCTATGGAACTGAAATTTCATATTTAAGATAACTATACGCCCGAGACGTTACAAAACCTTTTTCATCAAAATGACCTTACCAGAAGAGCCACTATATACAATGCATTTTGCACTTTTTTTTTATTTTTTCGAAAACGGTTCCGACGATTTTGAATAAACTCGCTATATCGATGTAAAATTTAATGGGCTCTAATATCGTGTAGGTTCTATTCTGTTAACAGTGGTCTGACAGGGCTTAAATGCCGATATTTTAAATTTTCTTTCTCTAAAGTGCCTTTAAATTTGTATATTTTATAAAAATGATCATATTATCTAGTTAGCATTGACAAATAACAGCTAAATATTTGTGCAAAAGCAACTAAAGGAGAAAACTGAAAAAATATTTTTTTTAATGCAATTTTTTGTTTTTGAACATAAGAACAGTAATATACATGTATGATATACCGCTTGATAGTTAAAGATTTTAGAAAAAAATATTAACTTATACACAAGCTTTTAAAAGTTAATAGAGAGTGATGAAAAGCCGATAAAACTAACTGATTATTTTACATAATAATATGATAGATTTTTTAATAATACACATGTTTTTATAGAAATTCCATTTATTTATTTATTATTTAAATTCTTTATTCCATTCAGCATATGATGTAAATAAGTATACGACAATAAAAGTATTTGACAACATCAAGTTCATTGCCATAAAAAATTAAATTATTGATTTTTCGATTTCTATGACCAGGACTGTATGTAAGGCTAAAAGCTGCGACTTTACTTTCTTTCTGAGACACCAGATCGCATCACTCCAGTTTTGATTTTGTGTTAGCCTCTGATCTTTTTGTTTTCAGGAGTTTTTTCATTAAATGAATTCTCCAATTCCTAATATATACTTCCAATGTTATCCTGTCAATGTTTTATATTACACCATCATGTTTCTTTTCCATTTAGTTGTAAATCATATTCGCTCAAATTCCATATTTAGCCTTTATTTTTCAAAATAAATAAAACAGGTAACTTCGAATGGATTAGGCATAAAAAGCTGTTATGCTAGGCGATTACACCTCAGGTGACCCCTATATTCGTTTGATGTCATCTTCAACTTCAATTGTAGGTAAATTCTCACAAGACTGGTTGCGAATAAAGTTTTTTTTGTCCACTCTGGACTCTATATTCCTTCTTACATTCCTAATCATGACCCAGACACGACAGTAATGAACCTACTTAACTACAATTGACATTCGTCAGTCCGTATGAGACGTTTCCGGTGAATCAGCCGTGTCCACTATTTCACATTTGAAATAGGCACATCCTCGTTAGTGTACGATTTTTTTCCCTTCTTAAAAAGTTTCATTAAACTAAGCACTTTGTTAGATTCTACATTTTGATATTAACAATTTAAAACAATATCCAATTATTTGACCGAGCCTTCTATGATATTCCTGATAACTCTCTGAGGCGTTAAGGTAGCCTCGGGACCTACTGCCTTAAATAGATAGTGAAGAGCTGGATGGTACTTTCTCAAGACATTTTCATGATTTTTCTTCACTATGCAAATTTACTCGTGTTGTATAATGCAGTTGTAGATTACAATAAATAAAAAAAAATACCAACACTAGTATTTTAGATTTAGGATACAATTTCGCACCTTTATCTTTTATTGAATTCTCTTTTTCCAAAGTATTTCTAAGATTATCTACTTTGATCAGAGGCGCAGATGGCTTATCGGCCTCTACCTTTTTTTCTTAACACTCTCCGATAGTTTATTGCTCCGTCCTCGCGAGTCGAGTAAAAAAATACCAATAAGAAAAAGAAACTCAAAGCTAGAAGAAGAAGAAGATGAATAAGAAATAGAAATGGGGAAAGAAAGAGGCGATGATACCAATAGCCGATGTTTATAGTCTAATGAATAATCGAACAGCACATCTTGAAGGAATTAAAAAAAGAAAAGCGAAAGATCTAGGAGCGACACCTCTTAAGGAGCCTCCGCCAGTGCTACCAACTTGACGGCAATAAATATCCCCGCCTCATTTGCACCCCCTCTTTCCCTCATCTGTCCGGATTTATTGTATCTAAGTTGTCGCCCTGGCTGTCACTTATTGGACGGGGTACAGCACGCGATTTATTCGATCCCATTACACTTTCACATTAGGGGCACTTAATCCTTAGAGACATCAATACTCCCTAGGAGGGTCTTAGAAGAAGGGGAAAAAAGCAGAAGTATTTGAAAATGGCGAAGAATATTTGAAATAAAAAGGTAAAAATAATTTAGCTTTTATAGGATCTTTTCTTATACTTAACATTAGTTCATTATTTTCAAAATTGTTTCCAGTTCATCCATAATTTTTTCAATCTATTTAATAATTTCTTGAACACATTTTATATGAGTTTTTCCTATCAATATTACAATCTTTTTTTTATTAAATCACGGTGGTGTTTATTCAATTAAGGACAATTTATGTTAATCCGACATCAAAGCCCATTTAATTTTACATTGATATAGAGAGTGTAATCAAAATCGTTAGAGCCGTTTTCGAAAAAATCGTAAAAAGGTGCAAAACGCATCGTATAATTTTTTTTTTTTTTTTTTTGGTTTTCTAACATTTCAGGCGTATATTTGTCTTAAATGTGAAATTTCACTTTCATAGGACTTTCCGTTTACGCGCTGGAGTTACCACAGACGGACAGGCACACCCTTTTTTTGGGACTTAGTTATTTGGACTCAGGGGATCCTAAAATTTGAATTCGAAAATTTACACGATCGCAATACTTTCCCTCACTATATATTTTATATATAGGTAAGTGAAAGTAACAAAAACGTTTCTTTGTTCATGGTTGGTATATTTAACTACTACCACAATAAAAAGTTTAATTATGTTGAATTTTAAGCATTTTGTTGTCAGAAACAATTAACATTGTGATATCACATGAAGTGGAACAATTATCAGGGGAAAAACAAATCAATAGTGGTTATAGTTTTTAAAATTAATATTTTGATTCATTTTACGATAGAACTTAAATTTCTTTCTTTTTTTTTATATTTATATTTCTATTTAATTTTCAATATATAATATTTTTTTTTTTTTTTTTTTTGTAATCAGAGAAAACATCATTGTAATCATAAAACATATGTTTTATGCAATTTTAGAGTTTTTGAACCTAAGAAAAGCAACATAGATTCATAGTATACCACTGAAAAGCCAAATATTTTAGAAAAAAATATTATCTTATATAAATAGCTGTAAAATTTAATGCAAAGTGACATATAGGGCATAATTATACGTTACAATTTGATATTGCTATATTATTAAATCTATTTTCCAACGAAAATAAATATAATTTTGATTAATTTAGTTCAAGTTTTTTTTTAATTGTTCATAAATTGATTTTAACAGTATGAAAGTCGTGTGTTGTCCGCACCATGATTTTTTTTTAAGTCATGAAAGGTTTATTAAATGTAATTTTATTTATCAAATAACAAACAGAGCTGGAGTTACCTGCAGCATAGTGGTTAGCGTAACAGCCTCCGATGCCAAAGGTACCGGGTTCAAACCTAGGTAGCCCTAGGATTTTTTAATGGGAGTAAAAGGTAGTCTTGAGGCTGTGCGATGCCAGGTACTCGTTAAAGATCCCTATCCTATTAAATTTGGATAGGCAAAATTTAGGACTCCCACTGTAGCATCGTCCGATTAGCCATAGTAGCATAAAGTGACATTAACCGAATGAACAAACAGAGCTAAAAGAAAATTGATGCTTCTCATCAAATATTTACATCTGCTGCAGTTGATCATAGTATTGTGGTCAGGGTACAGGTTAAGATGAATTGTCAAGAAAATATGTGCTTCTGTGTTCAACCTGCTGTTATCGGCTAATTAAAAACCTACTAGAAGCTCAAACCTTCCACCACCATAACTACAAAAGTTTCATTTTCATGTTCTCATAAGTTTTGCTATTTACTAAACTATCGAATTCGTAAGAGTCCTAAATTTTCCTAATCCAGGTTTAATTAGGATAGGAATTTTTAACTAGTTCTTGGCTTCGATCAGGTTCCGGAACACCATTATATGTTTCCTACGAGAGATAACTAAGGATTTTTCACTCCCATCCTATTCTATCCAATTTAAGATCCATCTGCCAGTTTTAAAACCGCGGCAATAGGCGTAGGTTGCTGTAATGCTAGCCACTGCACCACAGCTCTCCCTATTTACCATTATTTATTTACATGACTATGCTTAGGCTATTCTAGACATCCGTAATTGATCATTGCGTTTCTTCTCGTGTAAAATCATGATTTTAAACATAGCTGATTTGGCCGGGTACAATTTTTTTCATGACAAACTGCACTTCCATTCTAACCAATTAGTTTATTCATTGATTCCTAATCATCCTCCAAGATTTCTTAAATCAAAAATGCAGGTAAAAAAAAAAAGGAAGAAAGAAAATTAAAGAAATGAGATTTTCTAATTTAGAAAATCATAGCTAGAGAATTTACATATTAATCTTGACATTGTATTTTATTTCCATTACATTCACTTGATGAATTTAAAATTATGCATATGCATATCTCAATAAATATAAAAAAAATTTTAAAAAATCTTTGGCAGGCTGAAAAAAATAATAGAAATATCATATGTTTTGGCGTAAAATTAATAACCTTCAAAGAAATATGTAGTTTCGAGCGAAATGGACAACATGAAGAAAACTGAAGAACTTACCTGAAGTGTGGCATTTTCCAAAATGTAAGCAAAGACATAAAATGCTCAAGAAGATGAAAAACAAAATGAAATTGATTTGAAATACACATTCTGAAGACAAGTTCAATTATTGTCAACAAGAGAAGCCATGCTAGGATGGGTAATTTTTATTGTTGTGTTGTTCTTTTTTCTTCGGGGAACCAACACGATTTGAAGATCCGAACTGAAAAGTATCCATTTGGAATGAAGATTTCTTTCTGATCATTATTTAAATAAACATTTGATACTTTTGATGTAACTTAGGGAAGGTTTGTGGATGGAATGCAGGTTTAGTTTTATTCTTAATTTTATTTAACCTTTATGTAGTTGATAAGGGAAAGCATAGTCATTTAAAAATTTTACTTATCAAGCTCTTAAAATCAACACACGTCTATAAGTGTTGGTTACAAGGTAACTTTCTTTTAAAATGGACTTTATTCCATGTTTCCTCTTTACTATCATTTACCTCTATTAGATATAACTTATGGATTTCTGAAACACGTTTTAGGGTCCTCTGAGTCCAATAAAAAGGTGTGAGTTTGGGTGTGTGTGCACGCGGTAAGTCTAGCACTAAAAAAGAAAGTCGTTTAAAACTGAAATTTCATTTTAAGTACCTACAGCTATTAGAGTGCTGCCAAAAGGCAATTCCTGTTGTTTGATGTATTTTATCCATAGGCGTATTTACTTAGAGGAGCCCGTGGCTGAGTGGATAGCGCGCTAGTCTCTTCAACAGCTGTCATAGTACAGTATAGTATAGTATAGTTTGAGTCCAGGAACCAGAGGTAAAATTAGGTCCCCGATCAAACATACACCTGACAATAATAGTGAAATAAGTGGCCTTCAGATTTATACACAACGGCCCACCAATCTGCACATTTTGACAGATCGTTCCTTATCCGATCCTCAATACTGTGGAATTCTATTCCTCTTTCTATCCGTCACTCCAACTCTCTTCCTACTTTTTAAATCCCGCTTATTCATTCATCTCATGACCATCCAGTCAGAAGAAAATTATAAATGACTCTATTTTATTTTATTTTCTACATATATGTGTATATATAAGTGGTTAATCCTAACCTTTCGAAGACAATATTTCCTTGGATCATTCCTTTATCAAATCATAAGCTCCCACTATCCATTTTATGTCTACAGCCTTCTGATATTTAAATCCTCAAACCATCACCAGGAAACAAGATCCCGTCTGTCTGACCTCCACACCCCTTTCCATAGAACCAAAAAATATGACTGCTCATTTTTAGCCCGATCCTCTGCCTTATGGAATACTCTCCCTTCAAACATCCGTCATGCTCCTTCCCTATCATCTTTTAAATCCCTCCTCTTTCAATACTTCCTTTCTCTTCAGACAGATGTTAGCTAAGTTTTATTATGCCAACTTATGTAAGGTGAATTTTATTTGAATGCACTTACTTTAATGAGATGTAAAAGTTACATTTTATGTTTATTCTTATTTATTTATTTCTTGAAATTGTAAATAGAGATGGTACTCTGACCCTTTTTTCTTTTGTTCATTATTGTATTATTTAATTGTAGTTGTATATTGTTTTTGGCCAGTTATAATTTATTATTTTGTTCATAATTGTTATTCTCAAGTGACCTTGTCCCAGAATAAAGTTTTTTTTTCTTTTTCTATTTCTATTTCTTTTTTCTATATGTGTATGTCTGTTTTCGATTAGATATAGTCAAATTGTTTATACATAATTAATTGCTCTAAGACACTAAAGCACAATTTATATATTATGTCGATGTTATTCTAAAGGGACTTGTCCCAGAATAATAAAGAATTTATTTATTTATATTAGGTACGTTTTCACTAACATAAAATAAACAAAAAATTTTATATTAACATATATCTCAAACTCATTTATTAAACATATATCAAAGTTTTAAGATTTATTTTTTTAATCACGGCATTAAGACTGACTGTACAATGTTTTACGTGTTTAATGCTAAATAACAGGTTTTAATCACCGGATAAATAAATAAACGATAACAAATGACATTCCTTACTTATATGTTTGTCTAGTTTTGTGTGTTTTAGTGTATCATCGTTCTGTTCATCGTCATTTGTGTAGTTCTCTGTGATTTAGTGTGAGTGAATACTGTGACATAGTTCAATTTACGAATATCATAGGAGACACCATCAATTTATAATGTATTAGTATTCTTCTGTTAGAACATTTTTCACGATACCTTCGAAGTAGCACCTTTTCTATGCACCTTGCTAACTTGCTAAGTTAAATCCATGTCTGTTTGTTATGCAAAAGTGAATAATTATCGTTCATTTGTTTATCAGGTGATTATACCTGTAATTAAGTATTAAACACTTTAAACGTTATACAGTCAGTCCAAATGTAGTTTATAAATGATATATCTTTAACCTTTGATATAATAATAATAATAGGCTTACCGAACCCGAAGATTCGATGCCGATACCACCAAACTCCGCCTGCACAGACTCGTCCAATGTTCACCGTTCAAACCCGATAAGCCTTAACGCATTCCTCCCATCGACGTTTCGGCATACCCTTCGGACGCCTACCAGTCGGATCAACGAATATCAACTTTCTCGGAATCCGATCCTAACCGAGCATAACAACTCTACTCGCCAATTTGAGTCTCCGTGATGCTATCAACTCAATTATATTCACAGGGTACAAGTTCCACAATTCCGCGTTGTTCAACCTTCTAAAGTCCCCACTGGCCTCATCTTTCTTAGGACCAAATATTTTACGCAGTACCTTATTTTTGAAAATCTTGAGCCGATGCTCATCCTTCAAAATAAGCGGCCACATTTCACCACCGTAAAGAACCGTCGGAAGAATAATAGTTTTATAAATTCTAACCTTTAAGTTTTTAGACAGAAGCCGCGAGCTAAGTAATTTAGCAACTGAATAATAACACGCACTTCCCACCTTTAACCGGAACTTTATTTCTTCCTGGATTTCATTTTTTCTTGTTATCATTGAACCTAAATACTTGAATTTGTCGACTTGTTTAAAAATATGCCCTAATATATCAATATTACTAATATCGCCACCTTTAACCTTTGTTATATATTTTATAAATCAGTTAGAGATATATGTTAATATGAACTTTTTATTATATTTTGTGTTATTGAACACATTCCTAAAATAGTGCCGTGCAATTACGAAACATCCTGTATTCCATATAGAATACTAAATATATGATATTTCTAAAGGACTCTAAATAGTTTTCTGTTATAATTATAGAGCTCAGACTACGACCGCCGGTATCGGAGAGAGCTAGGATGCTCTCATTGAAAGGAGGTGATTAAGGATAGAGGTGGAGCAGTAAGCTATGTCCTCGTTAGGCAGGACCTACCGGTCGAAGAAACGCTCTTCGGGAGGAAAAGGATAAATCTCTCTAATTATTGTCCTAGGCGTCGAGGGCGTAGAAAAAAGGGTCGTTAGTGAAGAAGAGGTGTTGTCCAAGGCTGGCTAGGTGGCCCGCTCTTATGTACGCCATCCGCTTCTTCAGCTTCTTGGGCAGCTCACCGTCTGAAGGATGTCTTCTGTCAGGGGCAGCTTGGCTTTTATAGATGATTACTATTATTATCAGAAGTTCAGGCGAAAAATTATTAAATTATTTTGTCTTATGAAAGGTATTTCTGTTATTAGCGAACATTATAACTTGCTTTAACAATCTGTATAATATAATTGTATATAATAGCTCTGACTCACAGACTATTAATATTTTTAATAACTATTTACTTTACTTAACGTTAATTTCCCATAAATACAAAGTATGCCGCTCCCTAACTTGGCCTTCCGCTTACCTGGACCCATACTATAAACATTTTACTTACACAAATTACTTTGACATTATGGATACAAAGCGATACCATATGTCCCTTAATATATTGTATATCCCATCTTCAGTTCTTTCCCACCTTCCTTCATTTCCTGTACTTCCCCTTGGTATAAACACCCCACTGAATTTAGAGGCAGGGCATTCCATTTCAAGATGCTATTTTGTTTTTAAGTAATTATAGTAATATTTTCTTAATATTCCATTCATCAAAAATAAAGTTACTTTAGTAATTCTATAGTGAGTGATTCATTAAAGAAGAAAAACAAATATTGTGTGTAACCTTTATAAGGGATTGAAGCCAAAGTTCGTAGATATTGTAAAAGATGACCATTGATTTCAAAATAAATAGTTACTTAAAAACAGTGATATTCATTTATTTGTATCGAACGTTTTACATAATAAAAACATTAGTACAATTAATAATATAATACTAACCAGAAAATTATTCAATTTATCTAGCGTAAGTATCGGTCAATTTTTGAGATTCTTTTGAAACCAAAATAACATTCCTATCTCATGCAAGAATCATCGGTAACTAATGATGATCGGCGTTTCAAAGTCTTGAACCTTTAACAGTTAAGTGAAATAATTACTTTTGAATACAGTTCATAGTAAAAAATCTGGTGCAGGCAACACATAACTTCCACTAACCTCGGTCATTAGAATATATTTAAAACAAATAATGTTAAATGTAACATACAAGTTAGTATAAGTTGTTTGTTTGATAATTTTTTTAATCATTTAAAATAACTTGCCAAACTATATAATATTGTCGTTATTCATATAGTTATTTTCCATTGTTACTTACAATGACTATATATAGTAAGGGAAAGTATTGCGATCGTGAAAATTTTCGTATTCCAGTTTTCAACGGAAATACACATTTTAGGGTCCCTTGAGTCCAAATAACCAAGTTCCACAAAAAGGTCTGTGTGTGTGTGTCTGTGTGTGTGCGTGTGTGTGTGTGTGTGTGTGTGTGTGTGTGTGAGGTAACTCCCGGGCGGAAACGATAAGTCCTATGAAACTGAAATTTATATTCAAGACAAATATTCGCCGGAGACGTTACAAAACCATTTTCATCAAAATGAGCTTACAAGAAGAGCCACTTCAAACTATGCATTTTGCACCTTTTTTCGATTTTCATGAAAACATTTCTAACAATTTTGATTAAACTCGCTATATCGATGTAAAATTTAATAGGCTTTAATATCATGTAGGTTTCATTTGATTGAAATAGTCTGACGGGGCTTAAATGCCGATATTTTAAATTTTCTTCCTCTAAAGTATCTTTAATTTTGATGATTCTATAAAAATAGCTATATTATCTTGTTACCACTGATGAAAAACAGCTAAATACATAAATTAAACAGCTTGAGCAAATTTGAAAAGCAACTAAAGGAGAAATCTGAGTGATGAAAAAAAGTTAAAGCTAACTGATTATTTTAGATAATAATATAATAGATTTTTTAATAAAACTCATGTTTCTATAGAAATTCAATTCAATTAATTCTTTAATAGTTTCACGTATTTTTATCTCTAACTGTATTTGGAAATTCTTTCATTGATTTTAAAAATGGAGGTAACTGAAGGTCGTGTGTTGCCCGCACCAGCTTTTTAGTAAAACATCTCTCCGTGCATTTAAATTTCGATTATTAATTATTACTCGGAGATCAGCTGATGCGCTCGATGATAACAGTCATACGTTACATCGTCTCTCAGATTTTTGCTTTTTTCAGTAGGAATTCGCTAGAATTCAGTCTGGAGAACATCACTAGACCTCAGGAATATTACGGCAGTGAATATTGGAGAAGTTTCGGTAAGCAAAGTTATAATTTACTTTGTACAATCACGAAAAAGTGAAAGAAGGGTCACTGATCAGCTGATTGCCGCTAGCTCGGCAAGCTCGGGCTTGCTTTTGTTTCTTTTATCTTTAATTCTTATCTCATTATTTATTTATTATTATTATTTTCTTAATCAATGAGATATTTTCATCAAGTCATGTCCTCAAAGTCTGCAAGTAAAAGATCTAGATCTGCAGGTTCTAACTCGTCCCCCACAAAACAGAGACCCCGCCGTGAACAAAATAAAAAAATGATTCCACCAGCGACCGCGTCAGCTACCTCATTAGGTTCTGAACCACAGCCCAGCACATCATCACAAGGAATAACTGATGAATCTCCGTTTTTTACACCGAATCCATTTCAGATCCTCCAAAATGAAAAAGAAACCATGGAATCTTCTCCTATACCCAGAGAACCACTACCTCCACCAATATTTGTTAAAAATATTAAAAATTTTAAACTGATGTGTGCGCATTTAAATAAATTAACAGATCCTAATAGTTATTATTGTATAAGTAGAACCAATGATACTAAAATATCTCCGACTACTGCTGAAACCTACAGAAAGATTGTAAAATATCTGACTGAGACCAAAGCTGACTTTCATACTTATCAGCTGCGCCAAGAGAGAGCATTAAGGGTCGTAATCAGAAACCTACATTCCTCAACACCCGTTGAAGCAATCAAAGAAGAACTGACAGAATTAGGATTCCAAGTGAGGCAAGTCACCAACGTTCTAAAAGATAAAAGTCCACTGCCTCTATTCTTCGTGGACTTGGAACCATCAGCAGGAGTCGAAAAAATCTATGACCTCAGCAGACTGTACTATACCCGTGTAAAAGTTGAAAAACCTTACAAAAAGAAAGAAATAGTCCAGTGCCATAACTGTCAGGCATATGGTCATACCAAAAGTTATTGCCATCACATACCACGCTGTGTGAAATGCGGTGAACAGCATAAAACAGAAGAATGTACAAGATCAAGATCAGCACCCGCTGTATGTGCTCTGTGCCTCAAGGACCACCCGGCTAACTACAAGGGATGTGAAATCTACAAGAAACTCAGAACCAGATACCAAAAACCTCAGGATCCGAATGAAACAGCTGTACCAACCAGAAGCAGAAGAGAACCATCAAAACTTGTAAATTCTAACGTGTCATTTGCCCACTTGCTTGGAGGTGGTAACCAGAATCATGAAGTCGAGGCACTGCCGGAACAACATTTTCCTCAACATTCTCAATCTATTGTACAAGAATCTATCCCTCAAAGTTTACCTAATCTTCAAAAAACTCCTCAACATCAAATTTCTCATATCCCTCCACCATCAAACGTCACAGATCTTACCAGTCTAATGACATCGTTCATCTCCGAAATCAAATCTCTTGTTATGCCGCTTATATCACTCCTTACAAATCTAGTATCGAATCTAATCCCTGCCTTGAAAAATCCTTAAATGACTTCACCTAACTCCTTATCCATTCTCCTTTGGAATGCGAATGGTGTTAGAAATCATACTGACGAACTGACAGCGTTGTTGCAAGACAAAACAATCGATGTTGCACTTATAACTGAAACAAGACTAACGACTAAACAGTACTTCAAAATACCGCAATACATGACATACCGTACTGACCACCCAGACGGTAAAGCCCATGCCGGTTCTGCTATCATTGTCCACCAATCCCTCTCTCATCATTTACTCCCACTTCCCACCTATGATTTCCTACAAGCCACATCCATAGTAATCAAGACTTTTTCCTTTCCGGTAACCCTCACATCTGCATATTGCCCTCCTAAACATTCCATTTCCAATTCTGAATTTGTATCCTTCCTGGATTCCTTAGGAAATCGTTTCATTCTGGGTGCAGACTTAAACGCCAAGCATCAGCAGTGGGGTTCCAGAACCACGAATTCTCGGGGACGAAATTTGCTGTCTGCACTCAACTCCCGAAATTTTAATATCCTGCCTCCTGACTCCCCTACCTACTGGCCAACCGATCCTAACCGCAATCCTGACATCCTCGACTTCTTTATCCACAGCGGATTAGGCTCTCTCAACTTGTCTTTAACTCGCCTTGATGAACTATCCTCAGACCATAGTCCACTGATCCTAAAAGTATCTCTCACTCCAATTCCAAAACCCATTTCACCATCATTCATCCGAGGCCCTGTCAACTGGAACCTTTTCCGCCAAATCCTGACCGATAATATTGACCTCAGAGTAACCCTCAAAACCCAAGATGACCTAGATAATTCCGTCTATTCCTTTACCACCGCCATCCAACAAGCTGTCTGGACTGCTTCCTCTCCTAAACACTCCAATATAAATCCAGACCAAAATCATTTTCCACAACCTATTATAGACCTTATCCACACCAAACGCCGAGCAAGATCATTATGGCAGCGCACCCGACACCCAACAGATCGCCGCTCCTATAACTTCTATTGTAGACAATTGAAGAGGGAGTTGGCGAACTTCCGTTCCCAGTCCTTTAATTCCTACCTCTCCTCTCTATCAGCTCGTGATAATTCCCTGTGGAATGTCACGAAAAAGATCCTAAAATACCATCATGTTTCCCATCCTCTCCGACGTGGTGATGACTCCTGGGCTGCGTCTGATGAAGATAAAGCCGAGGAATTCGCCACACACCTCTCCAAAGTATTCACTCCTCACCCGGAATCCCACATCAATCACACCGCAAAAGTGCAAGACTTTCTTATGTCACCGATTCCACTTTCCCTACCTCCTAAAGCTATTAATCCCTCTGAGGTCAAATATCTTCTCCAAAAACTGACTCTCCGTAAATCTCCTGGACACGATCTCCTTACTCCCCAGATCCTCCGACAACTTCCCCAGAAAGCCATTATTTTTCTTACTTATATTTATAACTGCATCCTCCGCACCACCTATTTTCCTCTGATATGGAAACATTCCACCATCATCCTTTTTTTAAAACCAGGTAAACCTTCTAACAACACTTCATCCTACAGGCCTATTAGTCTACTCCCCATCCTCTCAAAAATCTTCGAAAGGCTTCTTCTTAAACGTATCCTACCCATATTAGAATCTCAAAATCTTCCTTCCCATCAGTTTGGATTCCGTCCTCAGCATTCCACAGTTCAACAGGGGCTCCGAGTTGTAGACCATATTTCCTCAGCTCTTGAATGCAAAGAGTATTGTTCTGGTGCGTTTCTGGACATTGCGCAAGCTTTTGACCGGGTATGGCACACTGGATTACTCTTCAAGCTGAAAACCCATTTACCCCAGTCCCTATACCTCATTCTCCGATCCTATCTCTCGAACCGTTCCTTCCGAGTTCGCTGTGGTGAAGAATTTTCTAACCTTTATCCCGTTGAGGCCGGTGTTCCTCAAGGCAGCGTCTTGGGACCCATCCTCTACATCCTTTACACTGCTGATATTCCTACACATCCTGATACCTTTCTGGCAACTTTTGCAGACGACACCGCCATCCTATCATCCAGTTCCAATCCTGAAACAGCATCCTTAAACCTTCAGAGACACCTTTACCTTATCGAACACTGGTGTAATAACTGGCGTGTAAAGGTGAACGAAGCCAAATGTAAACACATAACCTTTACTCTTAGACGAAAATCCTGTCCGCCAGTTTATTTCAACTCATTACCGATTCCTCTCTCAGATACAGTCCGGTATCTTGGCTTACTGTTAGACAAAAGATTGACTTGGAACCCACATACAAGACTTAAAAGACAAGAACTCAACCGACGATTCGGACAGTTATACCGACTACTCAACAGAAAATCTGAACTTACAGTTGAAAACAAATTATTAATCTACAAGACAATACTGAAGCCCATCTGGACCTACGGACTTGAACTGTGGGGGACAGCTAAACGTTCTAACATCAAACGCATTCAATCCTTTCAATCCAAAGTCCTCCGTACAATAGTAAATGCTCCTTATTATGTCTCCAATTATACCTTGCACCACGACCTTAATGTTCCATTTATTTCAGACCTAATTCCATCCAAATTTTCCAAATTCCACCAGAACCTCATTCATCATCCTAATCCTTTAGCTCAATCCCTATCCAGCTCCACTCATCCATACAACCCACCTAGAAGGTTGAAACGGCAGTGGCCCCGCGACCTTTTGTAAATATATTGGAGTTCTAGCACTGGCTAGATTCTCCACTCAATGTGATGTATGTATGAGTGTGTGTATGTGTATATAGGTATAAGTGAATTATTGACTTTTGTATTGATTCATTATTGTGTATATATTTTATTGTAATTTTATGTTGTGTAAATATTGTATGAATGTAGTATGTTTGATATCATTCAGCAATACTATTAATGTCCAAATTGGGACAGATTGTAAAATTTTCTCAATAAAAATTGTTATTACTAAAAAAAAAAAAAAAAATTATTACAAAAGTTTGAATAATAAAAACAGTAAAAAAGGAAAGTTGTTTAAATATACTTATTTGTTTAAAGTTCTGATATGCTAAACAAAGAACTACAATCAGCGACATCCTAGAAAAAAAAAGTGTAGTTAACCTTGTACTAAGCGGCCTCTTGTTTTAACCGAGAGCAAGATAAGACTCCGAGAATAACCCAGAGCGGCGGTTCGATTAGCCTAGGGGAGATAAGGTGAGAACGTGCAAATAGCACTGTCCTCTACTGTCGCGATAGCGAGATAGTGTCCTGAGGCAGTGATAGTCGCGGCAGTGATAAGGGCGCTAATTGTAGCGGGCCAAGTCAGAGTTCTTAACTAGAGTCCTTCGAACGTCGAATAGAGCGAAGTAATTGGGAAAGTAACATGTAGCGGATCAGAGCCACTGATCGACATTTTTATATATAAATCTAAACTAGATTATTACATATATCATTTACAATTATAAAATATATAATTAGAATAAATAAATTAATAAAGAAATTATTTAATCTCTAAAATATTGGGTTATGCCACATGAAATGTCCGTTTTCAAGGTAAAGGATTTTTATTGAAAATAATATATCAAAACAAGATAATTTTATTCGAAGTATTTAACTTCTTTTTCTACACATTTTTCCAAACGTGACTCCAACTTTTTTATCACCTAACTGAAAAACTCTGAGCTTTGAAGTGAAACAAAATCTGAAAACGCACTTTTCACTTGATCATCATTTTCAAAACGTTTTCCTTTGACGAAGTTGTCTAAATTCCTGAACAGGTGGTAATCTGTTGGAGATAAGTTGGGAGAATATGGTTGGTGCGGAAGAACTTCGTAGCCCAGTTCTTTCAATTTTTGCACGGTATGTTTTGAAAGATGGAGTCTTGCTGCCGCTCAGGGAGATCATGAGATACCCATGTATCCAGCTTTTTTACTTTCCATTGCACTTTAAATGTCTGGAAACGGTAGATGCACTAGCATTTAGTTGTGCTGAGAGTCCTTTAACTTTTTGGTAGTCAAAGTTCATAAGGATATAAATAAATGGGGATTCACTCACAGCCTCTCAGTCTGAAGAAAACCAGCTAATTAGGTACAGAAATGGCTCAATAATGTCGGAGAATCGCGTGCTAAAAGCAACATATGAGCAGAAAGTAGAGGGAAGGAGACCAAGAAGAAGACCTAGGAAGACTTGGGAGGATGGGATCAGGGAAGCTTGCAGAAAAAGGGATATAAATTTTAAATTTGCGAGGGGAATGTCGCCAAATAGGAAGAGGTTGGATCAGCCTCCACAAGCGACCCCCTTATACTGCTGTGCGGTAGAGAGGAAAGATGAAGAAAAAGAACTTTGTCAATATGAGGAAAATAGTTAACACAAATTTATCTTAAATTATTCAAAGTTTAGTTCATTAATAATCAAACCGTCATGTACTATTGATATAATAGTATATAATATGTACATTTGATATAATTACCAATATTTGTTATAACATGATTATTTTTAGTAGTACATTTGAAAAATAACTGCTTTCTAAACTTAGTTATATATTATAATATATTTATATGAAGCGATACCCATTCTGAATTCTATTTTCATTAGTTTTTGGAAAACTTCCGCTGGTACGTAAACATTTATTTTTGAGTGTTTGCAATTTTTGTAGCTCCATTTATACATACAGCTTAATAAGTCAGAATTGGTCGTAGACTAGTTTTATATAATAATAATTTACTTGATACGTTTAGTTTAGAGTGTCTTAAATCACATAAAAATATTTTGTAAACTGAGCAAAAGTCGGGTTTTGAAGTGATAACTATGTTTATGCGGTGTTTGGTTAGGAAAAAACTATTTATATCAGGGTTTCTTGTCGCCAGCATACATACGTCACATGATTTTGAGTGGCGCATGAGCAGTGGTCTTGGTATACCTGCTCAATAGAGATAAAATATTATGGATATTCATTTCCGTGAACGTTATCAATATCGACTCAAAAAACGATATTTATAATATCAATATTTCAGTATTGATAAAATAAGTTGAAAAATGAATGAGTAAAGACGTGGTAGGTAGACTATTAAAGGGCACTTATCGATTATTTGGAGATTTGGGCAATATATGGTTTCGAGAATAGGTTTTGGTCAAAATGACGCTTAGGTTTTTGAGAAGAGAGTCTAGGTTTGATGTCATTTGACCAAGCTATATGTCTAGGGATTGACTGATTTGGGTCGCTGAAACATAAGATGTTGCATTATGAAACTAGCCATTAACGGCCTTTGGTCAAATTAGGGCTTTACTCTCACAGAAAATATTTTCGTATTTTAACGAATATGATCCAGTATGAAGATATGAACCCTTTAACATGAACTTTCTCTCAGACAAAGGAAGATCCCGTTTCTCCTTCTGTTTTAATACCCGACTTCCCGTTTCCCTTATTCCGGTATAATCCCCAAAAGACGGTCCGGAATAGAAGCCAGGCCTGCGATCCTATCGCGCTATTAGCATAGCCTTTAATATTTATGACCAGGAGCAGGGGAATAATAAAAGAATAATATAAATATTCCAATTACTCAGAAGACTCTGAGAGGAATTGCGTGGGCAGTGCTCGCCAAGAGACACAGGAGGAATTTTAATCCTTCCCTTCAAAGGAGACCGCTCGGGGGTCACTTTTCCAAATTATAGTCCTCCGCAGGATTTATCAAGGATTCACTTTGTTATTAATCCTGTCAGGATCAGCAGGACGAAAGCAGGGACAAATTGTCGGTTTGTTTGATTTAGATATCTCCCTAAGCGAGTTTGGCATCTCGTTTCATCTAACAGCTACCAGCTTTCCAAGTAGGAGGGACAACGCTGAATTCTATTTATTTTTTAATTTATTTATTGAAATGTACAAATATATTATTATATACATCTTGTGAATGTGATAAAATATCAAACTGAGAATAGACATCATACTCAGTAGGAAAACTATTCAACAATGCCAGAAGCTCTCGGGTTGAAAATACGATATTTTAATAACTTATGACTTGTTTTGTATAGTTTATTTTTTGATCATGGTTATCTTGCGGATAGGGTACTACGGTGTATAAAGTTTACAGTTCGTATTCAACTGTAGCAGTTAAATTAATTATTTTTTTCTCTTATTTCAGTTCATTGAAAGACCTCTAAAAATACTTAAAATAAAAGGTTCCGAGGACATCTTATTCTCAGTCGCCTCAGGGGATTATCAGGAATAGATAAGAAAGCAAGGAATTAGAAAACTAATGGGTATGAGTGGTAATGCAGATCATCATTAAAGGAACGAATAGTAGCTCTTTCGGGTTGAATCAGATACATTCAGGTCTTTATGGATGAGTTTGTTCGCGATGAAGTTAAGAACATTGATGATGTTATGAAGGGCTCGATAGTAAGGATTGGATTAAAAAAGAATAGGACCGTTATATGATAGTCATATATATCAGCATTTTGAAAAATACGTGTTAAGCAAGCATTTTAGCAATTTGGTAAAATTAAATTAAAATATTGGGTTGTGTCATATGAAATGTCCGTTTTCAAGGTAAAAGTTTTTTATTAAAAATACGATACGAAAACAAGATAATTTTATTCGAAGTATTTACCTTCTTTTACCACACATTTTTCCCAACGTGACACCAAATTTTTTATCCCCGAAATGAAAAACTCCGAGCTTTGAAGTGAAACAAAATCGGAAAACGCACTTTTCACTTGACCATCATTTTCAAACAGTTTTCCTTTGACGGAGTTCCTTTTATATATATAAAAGATAAGCTAACTCACCATTTTCCCTCGTCCAGGAGTGCATTGCCTTTGGCCAAGATTCGACGTAGCAATGCAAGAGAACATCTGAGCCAACGGGTGCCGCCACCAGCTGATTCGACACCACAACCTTTGGATGAACTGAAAATACAAAACGTAATTACGTAAGCATTAAAAATAATTTTAAAATATCCAGAAATAATATAGCTATTTTATGTGAGATATTTATTGGGTTGTAATTTATTCATTTATTTATTTTGTAACATTAAAGTATGACAACCCTATTGGGTTTTAAAATAACTTCGTAGCGTTGCTTGTTTCTTCAGTTAGAAAAATAATTTTGATTTATTTAATGATTCCGATTAGGCCCCTAGTGGCCTTCTAAAATCAATGGAGAAGTCTACTACTTACATATCAGTTTTTAGCGAAACGAAACTGATTCCAAAGTTTTGCAGATGTTTCAAATCCCTTTTTGGACGGAAAAATCGAATTCTTGATTATTGAATGTCAATCTAGTTATTATAGTTTCGATCAAGTGAAGTCTTTGTCCAATGTTGCTTACAATCACTTCACGCGATACCTTGTGAAATGGCTCAGTGTTCATCAGCAAAATCTTTTTATTGCATCGGAAGAAATACACAAATGTGGTTAGATTTCAGTTGTGATGTTAGAATTAGGTTAGGAGATCGGTGAGGACAAGGAAATCAATACGACGAGGAAATATGGAATTTTAGGTATAAAGACATGATCAGGTACAAGGAAAAGAAACGCAACAATGGATCTCATTATAAATTATCGTATAAACTATTGGGATAATTGATATTTTAATAATGCCTGAGAAGCAGCCAGCTATAAATATTGGGTTGTGTCACATGAAATGTCCGTTTTCAAAACAATTAAAACAAGATAATTTTATTCGAAGTATTTACCTTCTTTTTCTACACATTTTTCCCAACGTGACACTAAATTTTTTATCCCCGAACTGAAAAACTCTGAGCTCTGAAGTGAAACAAAATCTGAAAACGCACTTTTCACTTGATCGTCATTTTCAAAATGTTTTCCTTCGACGAAGTTGTCTAAATTCCTGAACAGGTAGTAATCTGTTGGAGACCAGTCGGGAGAATATGGTGGATGCGGAAAAAACTTCGTAGCCCAGTTCTTTCAATTTTCAGTGAGATCATGAGGTATCCATGTATCGAGCTTTTTTACTTTCCCAATACACTTTAAATGTCTGGAGACGGTAGATGCACTTGCATTTAGTTGTACTCAGAGTCCTTTAACTGTTTGGTAGGAGTTTCCTTCTACTGTATGTTTGAGGACATCGTTGTCTATTACGGACGGAGGTCTTCCTCGGGGCTAGTTTTCCAAGTCGGTATCCCCAGCTGAAAACTTAGCAAACCAACGGCGAATGGTCCCTTCATTAACACTCCCTTCCCCAAACGCCTAGCAAATATTTCTAGCGGCCTCAGCTGCTGAATGGCCGAGTTTAAACTCGTACAAAAATATTACTCGAAAATCGCGTGTTTCCATGTTCATATTTGGAGGTAAACTAAAAATTGGGTAATTGATTGGGAAGCTAATGTTTATAATACAAAGGTAGAGGATTAGTAACTGGTTACTTTAAATATGTAAACAACCCATAATAGTTTCAGTACATATTCAGATGCGTACTGTTTCTAGATCAACCTACTTGCCTTTAAGTGATTAGACCGACATATGGCTAAGGTGTTTTCTCCAATTTTAGAGTACCCACTTTCTAGAAACTGGGTGTGATAGTGGAGGGTGTTCATTTCCTAGGATAGCCCACATCTGAAATAGAATAAATATTGTAATTATCCAGCTACATTCGATAATCGAACATAGGACAAGAAGACAAGTAAAGATTAGTGCTCTATTCACTAAACCCCGCAGATCCTTAGGTATATTTAGTTGTCATAAAATATATTTAGTTGTAATAAATAAATAAAATAAAAAGGTATATATTATTCATTAGCAATGAAGGTAGCATTCAAATTGAATTGAACGAAGCTTGATTAAACTCCTGACCTCCCAGGATAAATTAAATTACCCCACGTGCTTCAAAACTGCTCCACTTTCAACTTTAACCATAACTAGTCCTGAATTTAAATTTCAGTTTTTAAATTACTTTGTGACATACTAAAGATTTTTTTTTTTTTTTTTTTAATATACTCTACCGGTTAAGATTATATCATAAGAATCTATATATTTATACACACATATTTTTCTTCCTAGATTTAATTGGGGATTTTTTTTTTTCATATCTTAAGATTTAATACGCCCTCCAGAAGTCTCAAATCAGGAAAAATATCTGGTGCTCCCAATATACGATTTTATGAACACAATAAGGAGCCCTAACGGGGATCAGGGGATGACTAGCCCTGGATAGTCAAAATTTAGGACACAGCTCCTTAAAGTGACGTAAAATGAATAACATAAAAAAACAAAAAAGGAGCATTAGCTATTGTTCGGAATGAAATGATAAGACGCTTTTAGGAAACTAAGTTGTCGTCCAAAATTTGAGCCAAATATATATATATATATATATATATATATATATATATATATATATATATATATATATATATATATATATATATATATTTTATTGAATGTTACAACTGTATTAACATAAATACAATATGTAAAACTGTTGAATTATAATAAAGGGCGTGAAAGGCTTGTGAAAAACTACCCAGCGGTATTACTTCGATGTTTATTTAAGTAAGTAGATTCCGAGGCCATCTTCTTTTCAATCGCCTCGGAGGGTTGTCAGGAATATGTGAGGTTGATAGGTTGCGGACAAGAGGGTTTATATAGGCTGGGAGTTTGGAATTAAAAGTGGTATATCTTACGAGAAAGGTCTGCAACAAATGGAATATTAAGGTCGTTATCGATGATTTTATTTGTGACGAAATAAGGAGCATTTAGGATTTTGCGAAGGATTTTGGATTGTAAGGATTGGGTACGGGAGGAATTAGATGGCTTAGTAGAGCCCCAAAGGTCGATTCCATATGTCCAGCTGGGTCTGATGACAGTTACATAAATGAGCTTTTTGTAATGAATTGGAAGTTTTGAACGTTTGTCAAGTAAGTGTTGTAGTAATCGGTATCTACGGGCAGTCTCTTATTGTTTTAGTATCGTGTGAGGATTCCATGTAAGACGTTTGTCAAGTTGGAGTCCTAGATATCGGATTTGTTCAGCAGGTATGAGTGGGGTATGTTAAAGGACACAGTGGGGCAGGAGGTTAACGGTTTGCGATGAAAGGTAAAGGTAATTTGGTAGGATTTTTTTAGAATTTACTTTAATACTCCAGTTCTGACACCATTTCTCAATGGCTGTGATGTGGGACTGAAAGGTTTGGGATGCAGCGGTTGGATCATTATGGACGGATAACACACAAGTGTCATTTGCGTAAGTTGTGAGGACAGTTGCCAAATATCGATATCAATATAGCCTTTTAGATTGGTATTGTGTTGTTAACTGTAAGCTATTATTTTAAGAAAAAAGGGTGTAGACATAAAATATTTGAAAAGTCTTACTTGGTTCAGAACGGACTCTATCGTAATTTTTGTTTACTAACTGATGTGTAAGGAGATGATCAGAACTCGATCACTCTTATCTCGATAGAAACAAAAAAGCGTTTTGTGTATCATTACTGTCATAAATCATATGTTTTACTTTAAGTAATACATAAGTCGATAAAGTGATTGACGACCTATGGACTTAAAAGAAAAAAAAAATTCAGAATAAGTAAATACAATAAAATTATACTTCAACTTATATTATTTACTATACTATACTATTAACTTATATTATTATACTTATATTATTATTTGTACATCTACAACCCATTAACTTTATGCGTTTAACACCACTTTATGCTACTGTGGCTAATCGGACGATGCTATAGTGGGGATCTAAAGTTTGCCAATCCAGATATAATTAGGAAAGGGATCTTTAACGAGTACCTGACATCGCACAGGCTCGATACCACTTCTTTACGTACCCTCCGAAGGACGGCATAACTAAGGATTTTTTAACTCTCTCTAACAAAGTCCTAGAGCCACCTGTCCGCTACGAACCAGTTACCTTAGGCGTAAAGGGTTTTTATGATAGCCACTACACCACAGGTGACCCTGATCTAGCGTTCAGTGCATATAAAGATTAGTACTGTTTTTAGACCAACGGTCTTGCAATGTAATTAGGCCCTGATTTTTACCTTATAGAGGCTGGGTGCACCCCAGGAGACAACCTAACCCAGAGTTTATGAATGTTGAAATAAAATAATTATTTTATTTGACAACTAGTAATATACAAATGCCTTTAGGCAAATATTGTAATATTGATGACCACTACGAAAAACCTCCTTCAGGATTCTTCTGAATTTGTGAGCGAAGAAACCTCCCAGTGAAGGCACTCCTTGGCGAGGAAGATCTGCTAAAGAAGTAGGTCTCTGCTCCAGAGGCGTTTCAGTCTCCTTGGTGGGTTTTGTGGTAGTGTATCAGTCAGTAATGTTTGTACCAGTAGGTTTGGATGTCCAGCTAGTGAGTTGTGAAAATGTTAGTAGTATTTTTTAATGATATCCGTTACGATTGGTATGTTGAGGTCTTTGTGTAATGATTTATTGCTTAGGTAAAAGGGACAGTGAGTGATGAAGCGGAGGAATTTAGATTGAAAGATTTGAATTGTACGGTACGTCCATATAGGTTTAAGTAACATGATGTATATGATGATTTTGTTGCTTAGTGATAATTTGTTTTTATGATGGAGAAGTTGTCTAAGTATTGATAGTCGATAATTCAGTCTTTTTATTGTGTCAGGCGTTTATCCATTGTGAGTCCTTAGTATTTTGTTTCTGTTTGTTTGGGTAACTGAGCATTATGAAGTGTTAGTAGAGGACAATCAGAATGCCTTAGCGTGAATGTTACACGACTTGATTTCTGTATGTTTATTTTAATACGCCATTTATCAAGCCAATCTTGAAGTGAATTTAATTGAGTTTGAACATTGTGTGAGGCTATGGTCGGATCAGTACTTGTTGAGAGTATTACGGTGTATACTCTATATATAAATAAAAGAATAACTCCAGGATCCGAACCAGGGAGCCGAAGAAAGTAATCCAGCGCATATTTAATTTAATTTTAAGACATTTTAAAAATAAAATAATTTAATATCGAAATAAAAATAAAATTTATGATGAGAAAATTAATAAAACTTAAGAAGACTAAGCTAAGAAATAATCCTTACTTAATGGTAGAGAAATAAATCCCAAAAGAGCCAAGAACTAATATCTTTCACAACCTGGGGCTAAATATCCCTCAGAGAAATAAAACGGAACCGCTGACGTTACGGAATAGAGTACTTGCTTTTTTAAAGGCTCCCTGCCCAGGACTTTCAGGACCAATTGTGCTTTTTTACTGGTCATCACTAACCAGAGGATTCGTTTTGGTTCTTTTTATCACCACTCAATTCCGGTATTCGGGTATATTAGCTCGTATCTCGGAAATCGAATATTTAGGAATTTCTTCCAATTAATGACCGAAAAAAACCTTTTATAACCTACTTTACAACGTTGTTGATTATTGGAAAATTTTATGTTCAGCTGAAATCGATATTATGCTGTTTAATATTTTGTGACTTACACTTTATTTATTTGTTTTTTAATTTTACTTGTACTGCCAGGAAATGTTTCGTGATCGTGAAAATATTTTAATTAGGATTTTTCAAAAGATGTTTTAAGCCTCGTTGAGAGTAAATGACGAAGTCAGCTGGAAACTGTGTGTATATGGTATGTATAGTTCAAAAATGAATTATAATTTTTGTTATATTTATTTAAAGAAATTTACAACTGTATTAAATAAATACAGCAAGTAAATAGGCTTTATATATGATTAGAACACTTGGTAGTCCTGTAAAGAAACTACCTATTGCTGCACTCCAATGTCTAATTTATGTTGGGAATGGTTCCTAATTTTTACATTCACTTACTATATATAGTAAGGGGAAGTATTGCGATCGTGAAAATTGTCGAATACCAGTTTTCAACGGAAATACACGTTTTAGGGTCCCCTGAGTCCAAATAACCAAGTACCGCAAAAAGGTCTGTGTGTGTGTGTGGCAACTCCCGGGCGGAAACGGTAAGTCCTATGAAACTGAAATTTCATATTTAAGACAACTATACGCCCGAGACGTGACAAAACTTTTTTCATCAAAATGAGCTTACCAGAAGAGGCACTTTATACTATGCATTTTGCACCTTTTTTCGATTTTCTCGAAAACGGTTCTGACGATTTTGATTAAACTCGCTATATCGATGTAAAATTTAATACGCTTTAATATCATGTAGGTTTCATTCGGATTAAAATGGTCTGACAGGGCTTAAATGTCGATATTTTACATATTCTTTCTCTAAAGTATCTTTAATTTTGTTAATTCTATAAAAAATAACTATATTACATTGTTACCACTGATAAAAAACAGGTAAATATATAAATTGAATGGATTCGATACCCAACTAAAGGATAAAACAGAAGAAATATTTTTTTAATGCAATTTTTCGTTTTTGAACATAAGAACAGTAATATACATGCATGATATACCTTTGGAAAGCTAAAGATTTTAGAAAAAATATTATCTCATACACAAACTTTTAAAAGTTAATAGAGAGTGATGAAAAGCCGATAAAGCTAAGTGATTATTTTAGATAATAATATAATCGATTTTTTAATAAAACACACGTTTCTATAGAAATTCCATTTAACTAATTCTTTAATGGTTTCACTCATTTTGATCTCTTACTGTATTTGAAAATAATTTAATCTATTTTAAAAACGAAGATGAAAGTCGTGTGTTGCCCGCACCAGATTTTTTATTATAAATTATGGTTATTTTCCCTTACCTATATTTGAAATACATAGTCAGGGAAAGTATTGCGACCGTGAAAATTCCAGTCTTCACTAAAACGAAAAAAAAAAAAAAAACACATTTTTTTTTTTTTAATTTTTGGTTATATCTATAGATCTATATATCTGAAAGAAAATGGGCAACGATGAAAAAAAAAAAAAAGGAAAAAAATTAAAAAGAATAGAAAAGAGAAAAAAAAATATATTTGTGTCTATAATTAAGGATTTAAAATTATAATTTATAATATTAAGAATATTCCTATAGGAAACAATCGGTATGCTGTGTTGAGTGTGTGCCATTTAAGTTGGGCAGCATCATTTTGTCTACTTATAAATAAAGTGTGTCTCTCTTTAAATGTATTTAAAAATTCTTAAATTCATTTTAACAATGAAGTTAAGTGAAAGTCGTGTGCTGCGCTCTCGATATTTTTAATATATTAAATATTAAAAATAAAATACAGAGACTGATGTAAGCAGGCGACATATACCAGGCATTCATTGCAATCGAATTCGAAAGTGAAAGTAAATCAGCAACAAATTATCATTCGTTTCTTCCTTTGGTGCGAACGTGCAGTGATCACATGTGTTCAGGATCCTCCCTCAGGTCTCTCCAGGTCAGGAAATCGGATCTGGGAGGAGTAAGCAGGAGAAAAACTCAATCAGGTAATGGAAAAGCCAATAGGGCTCTGTATTTTCTTTTTCTCCAGCCTTTTCTCTTCTTTATATAAAGTCTTCGACTTTTACCTTCGTCCCTTCTTCACTATAAATAAAAAAAAAAAAAAAAGCAAAAAAAAAACCTAGAACAGCATTAGGAAAATAACAAATGTCAAGGAGCCATTTTCTTAAGAAGCTGCTTTAAGCTTACCCCTCTTTGATAAAATGTGCTAAAGAAGCAAAAAGGGTCTGCAATGTCATTTAATAAAACATTCATCAATTAAAAAGAAATTTTTCAAGTTATTCATTAAACAAAAATTATGCCGTTAAATCTTCATTGCTTTAATTATTTCAGGTATAATATAATTAGTTTAGATAAAGTAGTTATATATTTTTTAATGAGGACATGTTAACGGTGAGTGCATTAATCAAAAAACTTTAATTAATAATAATAATAGGCTTACCGAACCCTAAGGTTCGATGCCGATACCACAAAATTCTGTCTACTAGGGGTGGACATAATCGAATGATCGGACTTCGATGATTTAAATAATCGAATGATTCCATAATCGACTGATTGAATGATTAATATGCAATGTGAAAGAAAATATGCCACAAATCCCCTCTCTTTGATTGCTGAGCTGGCTGAACCTAGGTGGAAATATGCATATAATTTATGTGATGAGCAAAAAAAAAAAAAAAAAACGTCATCAGGTCTTGCCATTATTCGATTGTCCCAGCCCCTTATAATCCTCCGATTATCGATTATCAAATTCAGTTCGAATGATCTAATAATCGTCATTCGATTATGCCTACCCCTACTGTCTACCCCGACTCGTCCAATGTTCACCGTTCAAGCCCAAGTCCCCGAGATCAGCCTTACTTAAAGCAATCCTCCCATCGACGCTTCAGCCTATCTCTCAGACGTCTACCAGTCGGATCAGCGAATACCAACGTTTTCGGAATCCGCTCCTCATCGAGCCAACAACTTTACTCGCCTATCTCCGCGATGCTATCAACCCAATTATATTCACAGGATACAAGTTCAGCAATTCCGCGTTGTGCAACCTTCTAAACACCCCAGTGGCATCATCTCTTTTCGAACCCAATATTTTACGCATTATGTAAAATCCGATTGGCTTTAATATTATGTAGGTTTTATTCTGATTGAAATAGTCTGACAGGGCTTAAATACCAATATTTTCCCCGCGTGGGTTTCATTACCGCGTATGAGGAGCGTCCCACGGGTGGTGGATAGGGATGGTCGGTGGAATTTCCTCGGGAGCTCCTCCCGGCTAAGTACGATGGACTCGCTGACCAACAATGAGAGCGGCCATCCAGGCTTTCTGGAGGGTGTGACGTAGATTCCAAGGCCCTAAAACCCACTTGGATTCCTCTAAAGTAAAAACTTTAATTAAGTAAAACTTAATTTACTATGCCTACGTTTCGGCCTGATTTTTAGACCTTTTGCAGGGCGATAGCAATAAGTTTTACTTAATTAAAGTGTTTTGATGATTGCACCCCTACTAACTTCCCCTCATTATCTACACTCACTCAAAAAAGTTTCCCTACAGCATGATTTTATTTTGCGTACCTATTTATTTTCAACTTAACAATTTCCTAATGTACAAATTATTAATACTAATATTAGATAGAAAAAATATTTATTTATTTCCATTAATATATAACGAGACAGAATGTCATTTGTTAATGGTTTGTCAAAATGTGTCCATAGACTTTCCATGTTAATTCTATTTGTTGTACTATGACCGTCTTTACAGTGTTATATATACATAAATCTTATCTCGATAATCAAATCTTAGTTCAGTATTAACTATACTTGGGAGAGGGAAGCTGATTTCTACAATATGCGCATTTCTCCTGATTTGAGAGAGCTTATGGTTCGCAGGGCTTATCTATAAGAAAAATATCATATCTGTTGAATAAGCCACATGCTACTGTACAGTATGGAATACAAACACATAGAGAGTTAAAATCTTTGGATGAAAAAACACGAAGTACTTGCAAATTCTTACACTATCGACACCTCAATGGCCATCACAATAAATAGGTACTGTGGGATTCAGGTCCACCCAAAAACAGTCAAAAATATTCTAAGGAGGGAAGGATACAGTGGTCGAGTCGCAAGAAGAAAGCCCTTCTTCAGTAAGTTAAACCAGAAGAAGTGGCTGTAATTTGCTAGGAAGTTTGTAAATAAATCCAAACATTTCTGGAAACGGATCATATTCTCTTAGGAATCAAAAGTTAATATATTTAAGACAGATGAAAGGTCAAAAGCATGGAGAAAATCAACCTCAGCTTTTTTTTTTTTTTTTAAATATTTTTATTGAAATTTACAACTGTATTTTGTAGTACAACTAGTAAATATGCTGGTAAAGATAAAACACATGAAAAAACATGAAGAGAGACTGCCCATTGGCAGCACTCTAGTAGTCAATCTAAACAAGAAGATCTTGAGGCCATCTTCTTTTCAGACGCCTCGGAGGGTTATCAGGGATCGAAGAGGAAGCTAGGGTAGAAACTAGTGGGTTAGAGTGGGAATGAAGTTTTGCATGGAATGATTCATACCTGGTTCGGGCCAAAACAGTAACATAGGGAACGTCAAGATCTTTGTGGATGAGCTTATTAGTGACAAAGTAAGGAGCGTTGAGGATTTTACGAAGGATTTTGGATTGTAAGGATTGGATGCGAGAGGAATTGGATGGTTTGGTGGAGCCCCATAGCTCAATTCCGTAAGTCCAGATAGGTCTTATAATAGTCATGTAGATGAGTCTTTTGTAGTTAAGTGGAAGATTAGAACGTTCGTCTAGTAAGTGTTGAAGTAGTCTAAAACGTCGTGCAGTTTCTTGTCGTTTCAGTCTTGTATGAGGGTTCCAAGTAAGGCGTTTGTCAAGGTGCAGTCCTAGATAACCTCAGCTTTAAATTCAAATTGTAGTCCTATATCATTATTTTAAAACTGTAAAGTTGCTATTATGGAAATCTGGTGCGAGCAACACACGACTTTCACTTACCTCCATTTTTAGAATCCATTAAAGAACTTTCAAATACAGAAAGAGATAAAAATATGTGAAACCATTAAAGAATTAATTAAATGGGATTTCTAAAGAAACATGTGTTTAAAAAAAAAAAAAACTATTATATTATTATCTAAAATAATCAGTTAGTTTTATCGGCTTTTCATCACTTTTTAAATCTTTAGCTTTTAAACGGTACATCATACACGTATGTTAGGGTTCTTATGTCCAAAAACAAAAAAATGCATTTAAAAACTATTATTTCAGTTTTCTCCTTAAGTTGTTTTTCAAATTCGCACAACTTACATATTTCGTTGTTATTTGTCAATACTAACAAGATAATATGGATATTTTTATAGAATTTACAAAATTAAAGGTACTTTAAAGATAGAAAATTTAAAATATCGGCATTTAAGCCCTGTCAGACCATTTTAATCAGAATGAAACCTACATGATATTAAAGCCCATTATATCTTACATTGATATAGCGAGTTTAATCAAAATCGTCTTAACCTTTTTCGAGAAAATCGATGATCATTATCGAAAAAAATGATGCAAAATGCATAGTATAAAGTGGCTCTTCTGGTAAGTTCATTTTGATGAAAAAGGTTTTATAACGTTTTGGGCGTATATTTGTTTGAAATACGAAATTTCAGTTTCATAGGACTTACCGTTTCCGCCCGGGAGTTACCATACACACACAGACCTTTTTGTGGGACTTGGTTATTTGGACTCAGGGAATCCTAAAATGTGTATTTCCGTTGAAAACTGGAATTCGAAAATTTTCACAATCGCAATACTTTCCCTTACTATATATAGTAAGCGAAAGTAAAAATGAAGTTGTCATGACAAGTTCACGTACGTAAATACTACTTTACAAAAGTTGTTAAGATTAGTAAAAACTTTTCTTCCAAAAAAAAAAAAAATGAGGTTAGGCGAACAGACTTTCAAATTATCTGATTAATTATTCCATTAAATGTCCAGCAAAACTTCAGCATGAAGCAATGGACCTGAATCAAATTTCAAAGCGATGTGCAAAATTAAACTTACATATTGAATATCAATGTTTCAGATAGAAGTAAATATATCGGTAGATTTATATCATGATATGCATTAATAAAGTTTGGCATAATTCTAGAATGTTAGAATATTATAGTGGAATTGTATGTGAATAGTTATAGACTAATACGAAACGTGACCTTGATTCAGAGAATTCGATGCTGAAGTATGCAGTATAGCATATGAGCTAAACAACTGTTTATAAATAAATTGTACGTACTTTTCTTTATTCCCAAATATACATACTTATGTTTTTTTTTCCTTTTAAATACAACAGTTAAATATATTTAAACAATTTTCGTATGTATTATTTATATTAACTAAATTATTTAAAAAATATTTTACTAATAACCATCAATCACCCAATCCTATTCGTAATATATGATACAAAAATATACAGATAAAATTATATAAATTAAATTATATACATGGTACAATGAAAAATGAAACATAAAAAAAAATACAAAACAAGACAACAAAAATATAAACAAAAAAGTACCAGAAACATCAGTAATAATCGACATACTCCCACAATGAACAATTAAACAAAACAAAAAGCAAAAAATATTTTAGTTGTGATACAAAAAAAAGTGCACTAAATATTTAGCTTCTATATTAAACTTTCCAAAAAAAAGTTTTATAACGTTGTTCTCACGATTATCACACCTACTGTGCCGTATTGGCGCATGCGCAGTACATTTTTAGCAAGGAATAAAAAGCACTACGCAACAGGTGAAATTTCTGTACTCCAGCTCTTGACTGTGAAGTATGAAAAGTACTCAGTTTTTCCCCTCAGGTATTTTTATTTTCTTTACTTACTCAGAATAACTTTAGTTTAAATATTTCAGTACTTTATTTAACGAGGCCTTCGAAGCAAAATTCACTTACAATATAAAATACTAGGGTTTTGTCCTTTTAGAGTTTCAATAATATGTTAATCAATCCATATACTTTCTTCAAGTTATCAATTTTTTTTTAATGTTTTTTATGTAAGAAATTTTCGATTATAGGAAACAATTTACTAATTCAGGGAATAATATGGTGGTGTCGAATATAAGATTGCGCGTCTTCTTATTATTCTATTTTATAAAAGATTCTTATATATTCGTTATTAAGGTCTATTATAGGATGTATATAAATTTAAGTATATAAACATATAATTCAATATTTTACAACTAAAAGTTGAAATCCAGAAACTAGTTAAATAATCTATAAAAGTGGTAGCTATCTTACATTTAGCTTAAATTTTGCATGTATAAGTGCAATAATATCGATTGAATCAGAAGAATTTTATATTTGATCATTAAATCGGTTATTTACAGAAATATATGGCCTGGATAACATAAAAATGGACCTCAAAACGGACGTCCATACCCGAAATATTTAATTAATATGAAATGATATTTATTCTATCAGCTTTCAAAAAATAAAGAAATCGAATAAATAAAATAAATGATTTCAAGTATTTGGAGTAAATAAAAAATTGAAAGAAGAAAGCTGAATATTTCAAGTACTTCACAGTCAGTAGGTGTATATGTCGGACTCTGTAGTTCAATGGCCTAATTATTTCAGTTAATTATTGGAAAAAAAGAAACGATTTTCCCATCTCTTGTCATGTGAAAACAGGCCTATAAGTATCTAGTTCTATGTTAAACCATTAGAAGAGTATACGCTTATTTCAAGACTACAATGTCCTTGCAGCGGTCGCAATGCATGGCGCTGTCGAAGCCGGGGCAGTTGAAATGCCACCACTGCCTGCACTCGTGGCACTGGATCCAAGCCTTGCCGGGGAACAAACCACCACAACGCAGGCACACGATACTCTCACCGTTCCCCTTCGCGGTACCTTCCAGGGTGTCCTTCTTATCCGTCTGTGGAGGAGGGATCTTCTCAGTGGGAGTCTTGGCAGCCTTCTCGTCCTCCAACCAGGATACTATCTCGATGTCCGAATCTCCTCCGGCTTCTGCATTCGCTTCTGGATCATCCAGCGGAGGTCGAGGATTGAGGCTATGTCCGTGTCCGAGCTGTCGAAGGTCCGCCGGCTGCAGAAGAGATACGGTTCAAAAGGTTCGATCCCACTCATCTCGAAGCCTTTGATAGCGTTATCTGGAATCGCTATCCTGCAATAAGCCGTCCTGAATACTTCGCCGACGTTGTCAACTGTTAGTTTCACACGAGGGTAAGCGTCACTGAATCCGTCACAAGCGTGGCTGTAGCACACTTTTAAAGGGCCGAAGAAGGACAATTCCAGAGGTTGAAGCTTCTGTCTCGACTGGGGAGGGAACCCGACGATGACAACATAATTATTCTTGCAGAACATCAGAGCTTCGATGGAAATATATGAAATGTAATTGTCAATCAGTAAAAGTGCAGGTGACTTTTCCGACGGCTGGGAATGTTGTACAAAGTGTTTCAAGAAAGTCATAAACAGTTCAGAATTTATGAGTCCTTTCTCGCTGGTGTACCCGATGGATCCGCAAGGCAAGCCCCTCAGGAAGCCAGGTATCATCTTATCCCTCGGAAAGACTATCATCGGCGGAATGTAAGATCCTGCCGCGCTCGCACAACATACAAGCGTGACGTTGTCTCTGGTCTCGACGAGCATCCTGCTCGTTCCTTTACCCTTGAACTGAGAAGTCGTCGTGAACCTCGTGAGGTCGTTGGGGACCGCGGAGATGCATATCTCATCGGCGTGGTAAATCTTGTCAGGAGGGAAGGTGTAGCGCTTCCTCAGGTAGGAGAGGATGCGGAAGAAGGTGTCGATCTCCAACTGGCTGCAGACTGTGGCGCGCGTCGACTGCACGTCATGTTAGGCCTCACGTTGAAGTGGAAAACCTTCATGAAGTTGGCCAGCCACTCGTCGCCCGCCATCTTAGTCTCTTTGTTGAACGGGTGGTCGATCCCCTTCATCTCGGCGAACTCATAAACTAATCTCTTGCATTGAACCTTCGTCATCCCAAAGAACCTCAGGTCTATCTCCTTCAGATACCTGATGAGCTCTTTCAGCTGCTTCTGGGAGAACACCCTCCTGAATCTTCCTCCGTGAACAGGAAAAGCCTTCGAAAAAAAATTAAAAACATCGTATATATAATTTTCAAAATTTCGCCTTACTATTAAAACAATAAAAAATATAATAATGATTGAAACCTCGCTTGGTAACTTGAGATATCTCCTCAAAGTGGCCTCTGGTACATTGTGGATTTTGGCGGCCATGTTGCAAGACATACCACCCTTGGCAGCCTGGATCGCTTCTGACATTAGTTCTTGAGCCCAGTTTCTTCTCTCTGTCTTCTTTACATAGGTTCTCGTCATACCTACAAAAATATATAAATATATATATATATACCATTATTTTCAAGAATCTTAAATTATCATTATTATTACTAAGCATTGGTTATCTAACAATAATTTTTTTTAAAAAAAGTTGAAGAAAGACACATACTGTAACTATACTTCAGTAGTTCGTTGAGGGTGCTATTATAGCCGAGAAAATGATTACAGACATTTTTAATTACAATGTTTTTTTTTAAATATCTGGTGCACACAACACACGACTTTCACTTACCTCCGTTACTAAATAAATTCAAACATCTATTAAATAAGATTGAAGCTAAAAAAAACGTTTTAAAAAACATTGAGGTTTGTTAGAAATATTTGTTTTATTACATAATCTATTTAATTATTTATTACAACAATCAGTTTTATCCGCTGTCTATCATTCTCCATTCCCTTTTACAACATTGCAAATAAAAAAATATTATTTCAAAAATCTTTATGTTTTCAACGGAATATTATACATCTATATTACGTTTAACAATTTTATATTATCTATATAACGTTATGAAGTTCAAAGAAGCAAAAATTAAATAAACAAATATGGTGTTGGAATTTCAGTGTTGTGCAGTTTATCGTTTGATTTAGACTTACGTATATCAGGAAATAAAAGTAAAAATAATTAATTTTGGAAATATATGCATTTTATGATCTTAGTTTACCTAGAGTCAGTTCAGAATTTTTTTTTTAATTTATAACACAATTGGTTTTAAGGAGTGGCTAAATATGAATTATTGAGGCACATACATTCTCAGTTTATGAGATAATCTTGCATCTTCGCACAAAATAACACATTAAAATTTAATAATCATTAAATTGAATTTCATTTCTTCATCAGAAGAAGGTATTTATTCAAATTACGTTATAGTTTGTTTTTTTCTACATAGATTTTATTAGCATTGATAAAGCAGTAAATTTGATGATCCTTACTAAAATTAATTATAAACTTTATAACAATAAAGATAAGGTATGCAATCTTAAAAAAAAAAGTTTTGTTATGGATTTTCATTGAATGTTTCAGATTTCAGGGATGAGGGAAAACAGGGTTGTTTTCAAAACTTTTTATTTTAAATGGAACAGACTGAAAATGCACTTCTCACCGGGTCGATAGATACACATGGAACAAAAAAACAAAACAACTAAAAACATGAAAGTCAAGAAATATTTGGCGTTGAAAATATAACATTCCTATAAAACTATAAGGTTATTTATCCCGTGCTCAAGGATCTTAGAAAATGGCACTTGCATTATGATATTTCATTCATAAAGTAATGATTATCAATAATTTGTTTCATAATGTCATCAGCTAGATATTCAGTCATTTCTAACGTCAAATATTTATATGAGATAGGAACAGTTTACTTATTAATATGATCACAAAAACGCTAAGTTGGGTCACCTGTGGTTTAATGGCTAACAGCCATCTATACCCAAGGTCGCAGATTCAAACCTGGCAGGTGGCCCTAGGATTTTTTATTGAGAGTCAAAGGTCCTGGGTTATGCGATGTAAGGTACTCGTTAAAGATGACTATCCAAATAAAGCTTGGATAGGCAAAATTTATGACATCCGTTGTAGCATCCCCCCATTACCCACAGTAGCATAAAAGAAACGTTAAATGAGAAAAAAAAAACAATACAAAGATTTTAGTTCTATTTAAGATATAAAAAAGCCCTAATAATTTAAAATAATAATCTCAATGCCTAACGGTGAAAATAGGTTGTTCAACTGTAGTATAGCACGTCATGTTTGTCTTTTATCGGTGGAAAAGAATATTAAACGACAAAAAATAAAGGTAGCAATGGGTAATTCTTTGTAGCCTTAGCACCTTCAAACACACAGACACACACAAATATCTTTATGCGGGACTTGGTTTTTTGGACTTAGGGGACCCTAAAACGTGTATTTCCGTTGAAAACTGGAATTCGAAAATTTTCACGATCGCAATACTTCCCCTTACTATATATAGTAAGTGAAAGTAATAAAGTGTCTTCTTGGATACCCTGTACATCACAATTCAAATCTGACTACATAAATCGATTTCTTGTTAAAAAAAAAAAAAAAAAAAGGAAATGGGGATGTCTACTTTTAACCATTTTTTCCCGTACAGTCTGGCCATTATACTACAATGTCCAATAATTTGGTGTTTCGCCCAGGTGTGACCAGAATGTTTTTCGTAAAATTTCATTCTAGATTCGAACTACCCAGTCTGGTTAAAAAATAAAAAGTTGATTACCTAAATTACCTACAAGACGTAAAATCACGAAATAAAGAAATCACTATATATTTGACAAAGCAACATGAAGACGAAAAAAGCTCAGAAATTGTCTCAGATTTCATTTTTATATAATTAGACTAAAGTAATCGTAACTTAAATTTAAAGCAATCGAACACATATGAATATAAAATTATTAAATCATATGAGAACTGTAAATGGTACTGTTTTCATGAATTTCCGTACTACTACTGGTTAAAAATAAATTGTATTTTATCTATTAGCAGATTCGGATAAATGCAAACTTAAAAAATCGATCAATTAATTACTTAGATTAAACAATTCATATTATTCTTCATATGTTTAACAATCGATTCTTTATTCAATAAACAGTGTTTATTTGTTTGTGCGATATGGTTAAAATTAGAATTACCGTCATTTAAATTTATTTAAACAAAATAGTATACACTAATTTCAAACTTCTACGAAAAAAGTTCAATTAAGGAAACTAATTTATTATGAAACGTAAATGGTAAAAAAAAAAAAAATGAAACACTGACAATCCTCAGGCATAGAACGAAAGTGTATCTTGGTAACAAGAAAGCACGCATTTAAATAATTCAAAGAAATAAGTTTTTGAAGCATTGATATAACAGTGAAATATCTAATCCGAGAGATTATATGATTAATTTTCTAAAGTATGCTGTATCATGGGAAACCATTTACAGGTTATGGTTAACCTTGTTTTAGTGTCAAACAATTGACTAAATGTTATTTTTTATAGCAAGAAACATTTGGCCGTTCATAAAAGAAAATTATTTTAAAATGATAAAAACAATATTGAAATATAATATTCCAAAAATAAAGAAAGGAATTTTAATTTTGTTGTTAATATATCTTTCTTACCCATCCAATAACTTTTATTAAAATTCTTAAAGGACCATTTTTTTTCGAATTAAATAATAAAAAACTGAGTTATGAAAGAATATGAGCTATTTAATAAAAGAGAACATAATTTCGACAAAGAGTCATAAAACAAAGTAAAAAAAAAAAAGTTTTGGAGAAAATAAACTGGTATGGAAATATTACGTACAGAACAAAAAAATCTAATTTAATGGACATTATATAAAAAAAACTCTTCTTAAAAAAGAATTTTTAAAGGCCACTTGATAAGAAATGTTTAATACTCATATTAATCCCAGATATATTCAACACAAGCACTCCCACAAATTAATCCCAATGTTGTTTTTTAATATATATAATGGTTAGGTGTATTAGAGATCGGATACAGGTACAATGAATATGAAGATACTCACAGCGATAAAATCCAATGTTTGTATCTACATCTAGTAGAATACTTCGAACTTCAAGTCCACTTTACACTCCTATTTTATAATAAATGAAGTTGCGAACAAAATAAAAATAAACAAAAAAAGGAACACACATGTTAATATGGTAGCCACTCAGATGTTAGCGGACATTGTTAAGAATTATTTTTATATTATAAGTTCAGATTAACGTGTTAGCTATATCAAAATTAGTTTAAGCGCTGAACAAAAAACAATTAAAAAATACGAAAATAAAAGATACAAGCAATGACTAAAGTTTCAATACGATTAATGTTTCAGACGAAATTGCCTTCTAAATCTCACGTGAAACACAGCTTAGTTGAAAATATTTGGCCAAACATTTTAATTATTTAGAAAACTGCAGCTCCTTAACTGTTGTAAGACCAAATTTAATAAATATATGTTCTCTTAATGTATCAATAATTTTGCTTAACGTTAACATTTTTAAGAAGTTCAACAACTAAGAAGATGAACTTAAAACAAAACAAAAACGGTAGAAAATCCTTAAGATAAATTAGTTTACAAAGCTACTTAAAATGAATTTAAAGTGTATATATGTGAACTATATGGGTTTATTTTTACTTTGTTTGATTGAAAATATTCGAATAAGTGGATTTTCGATCAATTAGTTGTGTATTTTCCTTCCAGTCCACTTGGATTAAGGAAGGTATCCTGGCAACGACCCAGGTATGAATGGTTGCGTAGTGACCTGGTGGCTTCTTGATGAATGGATGGAAATTTCTTCCACTTCGTGTATTATTGTGCTATCCTGTCTCATCTGCAGGCTTTGAACCCACGACTTTGGGCACAGATTGCTGCATAGCTATCCACGTCACCATGGGCGGTCCTTAAGAGATTTAATAAAGGGTTAAGGAATTGATTTGCCAAAGATCGAGGGTTCATACCCGATTGATGTCACATGGATTTTTTAAGGAAGTAAATGATACTTGGTTATTTCGTCCTTCTAAATGGATGTAAAAAGGTATGAATTTCGTGGAAAAAAAAAATTGTATCGCCTTCTTTCCGGTTTTAACATCCGACGTTAGCATAGATGGCTGCTATGCTAGCCACGTATCACCGTGGTGACCCTTAAAAGTTTTAATCAGTGGAGAAGGATTAATATTATATACATATCTTCTAACCCGTCAAAAGGATTTAGAATTTTTTGAAGGTAGTAAAAAATACTTAGTTATTTTGTACTCCGAAAGGAATGTAATTTTTTTATTATAATTTTGGTTGAATAAATAAACAAAATATAATAATAGCATCTGCCGGGTTTGGACTCGCGGCTATGGACATTTTTTTATTTTATTTATTAATTTATTGAAATTTACAACTGTATTAGTAAATATATCAAGTAAATTGGCTCATAATATAGATAATATACATGAAAAGACATGAAGAGAATATGCCCATTGGCAACACTCCTCTAGGTAATCTACACTAGAAGGTCGCGAGGCTATCTTCTTTTCAGACGCCTCGGAGGATTGTCAGGAATGGTATAGGAAGCTAGGATTGAAACTAGTGGGTTAATGTGGGAGTGGAGTTTGTCATGGTAGGAATGATACCTCGTACGGGCCAAATCAGCAACATATAGGACATTGAGGTCTTTATGGATGAGTTTGTTCGTGACAAAATAAGGAGCATTGAGGATTTTTCGAAGGATTTTAGATTGTAGAGATTGAATACGGAAAGAATTTGATGGTTTAGTAGAGCCCCAAAGCTCAACTCTGTACGTCCAGATAGGCCTTATGATGGTAATATAGATGAGCCTTTTGTAGTTAAGTGGAAGATTAGAGCGTCTGTCCAGTAAGTGTTGAAGTAAGCGAAAGCGTTGGGCAGTTTCTGGTAGTTTCAGTCTTGTGTGTGGATTGCTATGGACATAGAATGGAAAACATACTCTATGCGTAAGCGTGCGATATTGAATTCGACAGTACCATATGATTCCCCCCACAAGTAAAAAAAAACAACCTAATAATAGACCCATATATCGATTTTGTCCGAAGATATGATTATTTATTTAACGTCCCTTTATGCTGCTGTGGCTAATCGGACGATGCTACAGTGGGAGTTCTAAATTTTGCCTATTCTGGTTTAATTCCGATAGGGATCTTTAAGGAGTACCTGACATCGCACAGGCTCGGGACCACCTTTTAACTTTCCCTTCAAAGGACCAAGGATCTAAGACGACTAAGACGAAATAACCAAGGATTATTTACTCCGATTAAAAAATCCTAGGGCCACCATGCTACTTTGAGATTAGATTAATAGATTTTAAAATCGATAATATGAAAAAAAAATATGGTCTAAATAAATTAATAGATCTCAAAATGGTTGAAACCCGTGCTTGATAAATGTATGAATATACTCTACTCTGGTGACATCAAATAAGAAAGTACTTTAAAGAGCCTGGGGTCTGCCCCAGGAGGATCTCCATACCCCAGGATCGCACCCCGGCTGAAATAACAGAATAAATAATATTCCGCCACTGCCGGGATTCGAACCCACAACCCGGAGCACAGTAGACTAGCGCTCTACCCACTAGACCACGCCGCTCCACTAAACTTTTTCAAAACAGGTGAAATGTATAACCGTATATAGCACAATAACAAAGTATAAAAAAAAATATATATATTCACAAACCACAAATAAAAACTAATAATACATACATATATTGCATCAGTTAAGATATTATACTGATACATTATTATACTATTATTTAAAACAAATTATATATATATATATATATATATATATATATATATATATATATATATATATATATAAATTTATATTTATTACTTTTCCCAAACTAGTTATGCATTCTTTAGTATAATTAAATCAATGCCAACAATGTTGATACATATATCAAAATACAACAAACAAATACGTGCTATATACGTCTCCATCTGCTTTCGAACATTCTTGTAACCAACTAATCTTAAATCAAGGAATACATCTGAAAATTTACTTTCAAATACATATGGATAAAAAAAAAAAAAAAAAGAGAAAAAATAAACGGCTAAACGTTGTGTTTCCAAGGAAACCAAATTGTTCTAAAAACACATTTGATAGTTTCAGTTTAATAATTCCAGGCCTATTATTTTCAAAAACATTCGTATTCAATTACAATTTATTCAATTAAAATCAAATTTCAACGTTATTATATTTAAAAACCTGTTTATATGTGTGTGTTCATACAATTTTTTTTTTTTTTTTTTTTTATCAACTCGTAGATAGACGTTCCCTTAGTAACATGCTCTGTGTTCATTTTTTATTTAAATCAGTTTTATAAAAAAAAAATATGAATTCTATATATGTATTAGATTAATATTTCTTATTACTGGGTCGGTAATGCGAACACCGTGGGAAAAACATTATTATATTTCCTTATATAAGCTAATTTATAGCCTATTTTTTGTAAACTTAAAATGAAATTTCGGAAACGTTAAAGTAATTTGTGTTATTACTTATTTGTTAAAGTACACTGTGGATAAAAATACTCTGCAAATACCGCCTAATGGTGATCAACAATGTGATGAAACACAAACTTAACCTTGGAATGCCAACAACAGTAAACAATTCAGCGGTAGACTAAATACGTTATTGACTTAATATTTCTTTTATTGGATTTCGAATTATCGTGTCTTTTAATTACATTGTTACGAAATAAAAATCATTCTTACTGGTCCGGAATCGATTCTGCACCAGTTCTTCTAGACAAATAGTTGGAAGTTTACAGTTTTTTTTTTCTTTTCATTTTTTTTATTTTCATACGTTTATTAACATGTTATAAGCACAAGAAGGACTAAAACTTTAGGGATAATTAATAATCAAAATATATATAATTTTTAAATGGTAGGTAGTTAGAAAAAAATTGTAACAATTAACTACAGCGGCCATATTGGATGCTACCAATATATACTTTCAAACTGACATTGACACCTATTTCTTTATGTTGAAATCAAGATTGAATTAAATAAACTGCTGAAATTATGTTTTCTAATATTTTAAGAATTACATATTTTTTTATACTTACTGAAATCACTTGCTTATCAGGTAAAATTGATAAAACACGCAGTAAATTGTCAAAGTTGGAGCTAAACTGAAGACGAAGCGATACTAGCGCTCAAAGCGGCTGTTCTCGCCATCTTGCCCCAGCACACTTGATAGTTATCAATTTGTTTACACTTAATTTTTTTTCACCGTTGTGAATCACTCACTATATATAAATTAAAAAAAAAAAGTCATGGTAAATAATTATTTTTAATATAGAATTCTTTGATATAGTTTGTTAATTATATGAAAACCTCTAACTTATGCGTTGTCCGAAAAATAAACTAAAAAAAATAATGAAAGGGGCATAAACAACACGCTTGATGGCTATTCAAACACTAACTTTATTTGGTCTTCTAATCCTCTATATATACATTTCTATTGTTTACAAGAGGTGGTTTGGAATTAAGACTGATAGTCTACCTTATCAGTCCTTAACTCCCCCCCACCAGTTTACGAACAATCCTCGTAAACTATATACAAAAACAAAAAATATAGAAATAAACTACATGAGACATTACAAAAGAAAAAACACAAGTACAAAACGCAAAAGGAAAATACCACCTGAAAATAGAACACAAGATATTGAGAGAAAAATAAAAATAAAATAAAACAACACTTCCAGCAATCTGAACACTGCACACTGCAAAAAAAAAAAAAAAAACTGACACTTCAAAAACAAAAATGCAAAAAGCGGAAGACACTCCAGCGTTCTAGGATGCCCACATCGGTGGGAGTTTCAATTGTTCGAGGTGCACTGTACGCCGCTTCCTGGGTTCCCGTAAGCTCTCGATCGTGACCAAATTGTGTTCACGGATCACAACCACCCGGAAAGGGCCCTCATAACGCCGGAGTTCCTTTCCCCTATTGGTCCCCACCCGCCGGTATACCACCGTACCGATTTTAATGGATCCCATTAGATCCCGCACCCCAAGATTATGCCGCTCCACCCGGCGACGCTTTTCCCTCTCTATCCGATCGCGAACCGTGACCCATAGTTTCCTCAGCGCTAGACTATTGCTCACAATGGGCCCCTCATCTCCCGCCGCACCGCGGCAATCACGCCGGCGACCCTGCAAACCGAAAAGGATTTCGAAAGGGGTAAATTCCATGACCGAGTGGACGGAGTGGTTATACGCGATGATGGCACGCTCCATAGCCACGTCCGGCTCCAACCCCTTCTCTAATTGAAACACCCGCAGGTGGTCACTCAATGTGCTGTGAAGGCGCTCGATACCACCTCGGCTTTTCGGATGACCCGGTGTATTAAGATGCCACGTGACACCCAAAACCTTCATCTCCTCCCGGCCCGCAACACCGCCTCCGCCGTACGCTCTTGAACGGGATACGCCATAGCCACCTTGCTGAACAAATCCAAAACCGTGACCCATTTATAGCCCTTCCACGTAAAGGAATCGATTTGAAGATCCACGAGAGGCGCATCAGCGGTAGGGGTTTCCTCCTGGACGGCGCGAGGTGGATGACGATCATATTTAGCGCGAAGGCACACGTCGCAATTTCCGATGGTCTCCTGGATGGTGCGCTTCATCCCCCGCCAATAATAACGCCGCCGCAACGCATGCAACGTCTCCGTGAGTCCCCGGTGGTTCGTCTTTCCTTGATGATAAGCGAGCGTCACCTCCTTCTGCCGTTCCTCATCACGGATGGTCTCGACTAGCATGGAACAACGAACAAACGACCGGTCAACTCCGATACGCTCCGCCCGCCACAACCGTTGGATCCGTTCCCATATCAAGGCGTTGCCGACAAATATGTGGTGGGTCCTAACCGGTTTCGACGCGTCCGCCAGCGCTCTACACACCTGGTCATCCCCGACGGACGGCTGAGACCAGACAGTGACAACCGAACACCCGCCGAAGCGTTGAAAATCGATCTTAAGGAGCCCCGATGTCCTCGTCTTCCAGATAATCTGGTGGCGCTTGTCATTCACGATTTCGTCGATTTCCTCCATGACTACAGGACGCCCCTCAGAAGAACGCTCGTCCCCCGACGACGCGGTCTCACCCGCAACGCCCGCCGCTCCAGGTTGGGATTCCTCCCCAGGAGTCCATTCCCTGAGAAACTGTCGAACATCGCGAGAAGACTCGCCCCGTTCCTCCTCTACGGCGTTCACCATGAGCGCCCGCGACAGCCAATCCGCAACAACGTTCTCCTTGCCCGGTTTGTATACAATCTCCATATTGTACTGCCCAAGTAGCTCTTTCCAGCGCGTGACCCTCGCGGAAGACTCCTTCAGCCTCCCCACCCATTGTAGCGGACGATGGTCCGTATGGACCCGGAACCGCCTCCTGAAGACGTACGGCCGGAAATGGTCGACCGCCCATACAATACCGAGGAGTTCTCGCTCCAAGGCACTATAACGAGACTCCGCATCCGTGAGACGCCGACTGGCGTATGCAACAGGGCGCTCCCCACGGTCACTATCCTGAGATAACACTGCCCCAAGAGCGTATTCACTGGCGTCCGTCGTAATAGTGAATGGTCGGTCGAAGTCCGGAAATGCGAGCACCGGATCACGCTGCAAGTGCTCGATGCACCGGCGTACCTTGTCCGCAATATCTGGGGTCATCACGAGTTTACACCCTTTCCGCAGCAAATTGTTAAGGGGCAAAAGATACGCAGCCATAGCTGGAACAAAACGGCGATAATAATTCAAAGCGCCCATTAACCGCCTGATCCCCTTCACCTCGGTCGGGATGGCCATACGCTGTAAGGCCGCCACCTTCTGGGCATCCGGCTTCACGCCCTCCGCGGAGATCGTATGACCCAAAAAACTAATTTCCCGCTGACCTAGGGTGGACTTCTCAGGAGAAAGGCGGAGACCAAATTCCCGCATGCGGTTAAAAACAGCCCGGAGATGCCTAACGTGGTCCCGTTCTGACCTACTAAAGACCAGGAGATCATCCATATAGACCTGGCATACGGATTCGTCCAAACCCCGAAGGAATTCGTCCATCAACCTCTGGAACGTGATAGGAGCATTCTTCAAGCCAAAGGGCATCCGGGTGAATTCATAATGGCCCCTCTCGAACGTGAACGCGGTCTTGTGCCGGTCCCGAGGATGCATTCCGATCTGGTGATAACCCGCCTTCAGATCCAAAGTGCTAAAAATTTTCGCACCACCCAACCTGTCCAATATATCATCGAAACGGGGAAGGGGATATTTCTCATCGACGGTATTCTCGTTCAGCTTACGATAATCAATGACAACCCGATACTTTTCTGTCGTCTCGCCGGGTGCACTTTTCTTTTTGACGGCCCATAGCGGACTATTATAAGGGGACGTACTGTCCACGATTATACCCTGCCGCCGTAAATCGTCCAGCTCAGCCCGAATATGGCTACGAAGCGCCTGAGGGTACCGCCTTTCTTTAACGTAAATCACCCGGTCCTGCTTGAGCGGAATTTCGTGCACCGTTTTGCCAGTAACCCCGAGGACATCTCCTTCTTTAAAAAATATATCGCCGAACTCATCGAGGATAGATGTTTTCCACGTATCAGCCTGATTCACCGCCCCTACGCGTGGTTCACCACCCGCAGCCACGCGAATACATGCAAACTTTCTACCTCCGATTCTTATATCCCATTGGCCCCCCTGATTCCTGATCCGCGCGCCGATCTTTCCTAACAGGTCATTCCCTATGATCACCTGATATTCCCTTGGCATCCTACTTACCACATGGACTTGTAAATTGCCGCTCGTTTCTCCCCACGTACCCAAACCCAGCTCGATTTCCCCCTCCACACTACAGGGCCCTCCCAGGGTGATTAAATTACATTGGCATACCTTAACCTGGAGTGCCCTCTCTCCACCTTTCCACTTCTCTAGCGCCTCTCTGCATGCGATGGTGCACGAGCTCCCGGTGTCCACCAGGCATGCGACTCCCTCCACGCTGATGATAGGCAGACCGCCGCTCTCTCCTCTCGCATGGTAGCTCACCAACGTGCGGTTGCCCCTCTGCAGATACCCGCCTCAGATTTCCTCACGGGAGGACTGCGCTGCCGTTTCCGGTCGCCTCCACACACTCCTCCTGCTCCTCTGGCCACCTCCTCGAGCGGGGACGTCCGCCTCAGTCTCCGTTTCCGTTTCCTCAGACCGTCCGGATGATTCGCTTGCCGATGCCATATGCCTCCTCTGGAACCGTCCTGGTCGGACTCTTTGAGCATTTACTTCCATAGGTTCCGGTTGGTTTGCATCGCGCCGCCGGTACATGTAAGGGCAATGTCTTGCCATATGTCCCTCCACTCCGCACTCAAAGCACCTAGTGCGTGGACATTGGGCCACCAGATGCCCGAGCTTGCCACAACCATGGCACTTGCGGTCCTCCCGCCTCCCGCTGCTTCTCGGTTTTGCTGGCCTTCGATCACCTTGCGGAGGTCTCTCTCTCCTATTCTCCCGAAATTCTCTTCTTTTCCAAACGGGAGTGGTCCTAGGCTGATTGTGCGAGACTCGTGTCCAACCATGTTCCTCCGTCTCCATCCTAGATTCTTCCTCGCGGGCACTGGCGTCCATCATTTCTTGAGCGCAGTCGATGAACGAGCGCTCCCTCTGAAACCCTTCTCTTTTACCGGTTTCCTTCGCCAGCTGCACCTTTAGAATTATAGCTAGAAAATCCATCCTAAAGTGGACCTCCTCAACACTCGCGGTCTCTCTCATTTTCTCCGTTATTCGATTAAACTTCGTGAGTAGTTCTCCCGCATACTGGCCATTAGACTGCCGCGGCTTCTTAGTTTCTCTTATTATGTGAAAAACATCTTCTTCAGGGGCCCATCTTCCCCCTCCGTAGGCCTTCTTTAGTCGCTCTTTCACGACGCTCCAGGGTGTCTCCTCATCGGCTTGGATATGATTCAGGATGCTCCTCCTCACCCTGCAAACCACTGCAGCTTTTAACGCCTCAGCATCTTTTCCGTCTAACAGTCTTTCAGACAACTTTGACTGAATCCTCACCATCAAGCGATCGCCCCCTTTTAGAAAGTGGTTGAGCTCACCAATCTCTCCAGTGAATCTATCAAGGTCGGATGTAGCCTTCCTCAATTCCTGAGCTGTCGCTGTTTGGATCTTCACCCACTCCAGCGTCGTTCTATGCGCCTGCGCCAGTGAAACTTCCGGTAGTGGCGGTAACTCAACTGCCGCCGCTGCCGCCTGCTGTGGCCCAGCCGGTGGGACATTTAGAACGGCTGGTCTCAAAACTACGTTTTCTGCCATAATATTGGTTTTCGCAGGCAAGAGATTAAAAAAAAAAAATAAAATAATAATAAAATAACTCACGTACGCTGAGTAGCAGGTAAGTACAAAAAAAAATTACGTGTTTCGAACTTATCTAAAGGTCCCGGGTTTCGGCACCACTTATGCGTTGTCCGAAAAATAAACTAAAAAAAATAATGAAAGGGGCATAAACAACACGCTTGATGGCTATTCAAACACTAACTTTATTTGGTCTTCTAATCCTCTATATATACATTTCTATTGTTTACAAGAGGTGGTTTGGAATTAAGACTGATAGTCTACCTTATCAGTCCTTAACTTCTACATAATCTGATACACCAGCACACCACACCAAATTATACAAATATATATATTTTAAATCTGGTGCGCTTAACACTCGCCTTTCACTTATTTCTCTAATTAAAATCAATATTGAAGTTTTTAGGAAAATTAATATTGAATAAAGTATGATGTACAATCCGTTGGAAAGATTCATTGTAGATGATAATAAAACAATAATAATTATGATGCACAATCACTTAATATAAACTGGTGTTCTTCACTCTGCGGTGCATTTCACAACTTATGATAGTTAATATTTTTTTTCTGAAATCTTATATTTCTACCAATATATTATACATCTACATATATTACTAATCTTATTTAACGAAAAAGAATTTAACCTAAAATAGTTATTGATATGTTTCATACTACAGATGGTTATTAAATTCATTCAAATTTCACGTTCTCTTTTGTTTTATCAACTCTAAAAACTACAAATGGCTAATTATTTTAAATCAACAAAATTAATGGTAATTTATGATAAGAATTATTTGTTTGTTTTTTAACGTGACATTAGGCTACTGTAGCTAATCGCCGTTGCTACAGTGAGAGTTCTAATTTTTTTATTTCCAGATTTAATTAGGATAGGGATCCTGAACGAGTACCTGGTACCGTGTGATTTGGTACGACTCCTCCGAAGGACAGCATAACCAAGGATTTTTTATTTCTAATAAAAAATCCTAGGGCCACTGGCGGTTTTGAGTAACCCTGTTTCAATGAGACGAAAACTTATATAAAATTAGAGTCGATTTAATTTTGCATCAATGTTGTAAGTTTTATCAAAATCTTTAGAGTTATTTTCGAGAAAATAGTAAAAAAAATTGCAAAATTTATAGCCTTATTTAGGTAGCGTATTCTCATTTCTGGTCTCGGCGTGATATACTATGTTAATATAGTTGTTTCACAGTATTCAGCTATATTAGCACTTACCTGGAAAACGCTCTTTCATGAAACTACTAAAGACTCATTTACAAGACTGTCATTGGCATTTGAGTTTGGGGCACTATTAAACCATTATTAATTCTTCTATTTCTAATAGTTATATACTACCCAAAATCCTTTGTAAAATCCCCAAAGCTCCTTAATCATGTCACAATCAAACTCATACATAATGTTCCATAAGTTGCTTGCTGGGGTCACTTCTGGAGTAGTGGTCAGTACAACAACCCAAGGTCGCGGGATCGAATCCGGCAGTTGACCCTAGGATTTTTTTAGTAGTAAAAATCCCTTGGTTACGCCGTCCTTCGGAGGGAACGTAAAATATCCCAATAAATCCTGAATAGGTAAAATTTATTACTACCACTATAGCCTCGTCCAATTAGCCACAGTAGCATAAAGTGACGTTAAATGAATAAACAATAAGGTTATAATAAGTGAGCATTATTCATTCCAATAAATACTCCATCCTCTCTCTATTCCAGTTTCGATTCAAAAGTTTCGTGCCTCTTTTGCGATTCCAGATAATCCTTTAAGGAGTCTATAAAGGATTTGACTTGAGATCATCTGATTTAAAATATTTATTGGCGTGCCGTGTTTTATGACATAGTATTATATTTCCACCACATTTACCTACCGAATGTATCTTCAGGTACGTATTACAAAATACGCGCTCTAGTGGATAGAGCATTAGGCTACTGTTCTCCGGGTCCCAGGTTCGAACCCTGGCTGAGGCAGAATTATTTATTGTTGTATGGTTATGGACACCTTGGAGCAGAGCCAGTCTCTATAAAGTGGGTACCTAAAATTGAGGAAAAATCCTGGCGGCCGGACGTGACATAGGCCGTCGGCTGGATGCAGTATGCATATTGAAATAATATCTATGATCTATTTATTTTCCAAGTCCAGCATTCACTTGCCTATATATGAAATATACAGTAAGATAAATTATCGAAATTTTGAAAATTTTAATTTTTTAGTGACCCCTGTGTCGAAATTACCAAGTCTTGCAAAAAGGTCTGTGTGTGAAAAGTCTAGCTCAAAAATGGTAAAATGTATAAAAAGGAATGTTTTAGAAGCGTTTATGTCTGAGATGTTACATGAGCTATTTAATCAAATTCAGAAGATTTTGGAGCTTTTTTTCGATTTTAACAATAACGGCTTAAGCGATTTTGATTAAACTCAGTATATCGATGTAAAATTTAATGGGTTTTAATATTATGGGGTTCATCGTAATTAAATTGGACTGACACAGTTTAAATGCGAATAGATTAAAATTTATTCCGCTGAAGTACCTTTAATTTGGTAGATTCTAAAAAAATAACTATATCATATTTTTAGCATTGATAGAAAATGGATAAGTATATAATTAAAACACATACGATCTCCAACTAAAGGAGAAAAGAGTAAACATATGCTTTATGCAATAATTTTGTTTTTTGAACATAAAAATAGTAATATAGATGCGTAATATACCGTAGGAAAGCTAAAGATTTTATTAAAAATATTTTCTTATACACAAAATTGAAAAAAAATTAACGGTGAGTAAATGTATACAATATCAGATAAAACTAAGTAATTGTCCTAGATGATATAATAATAGATTATTTAATAAAACACATTTTTTTTTTTTAAATCAATGTAATTAATTCAGCGATTTATTTTCATCTCTAAATGTATTAAAAAAATCTTGAATTGATTTTAATGACGCACACTTTTGTTAATTTATTTGTTAACTTCATTTATTTAATCTACAAATTTTGTTATTGTATACGTTTATTTAGTTTGGTTTCATTTTATGTTTGTCCTTTTTGTTTATATTGTAAATATTGTATGAATGTGATCCTTTAGCGATATTATTATTGTCCATTGTGACAAATTGTAATACATACGAATAAAATAAAAAAAATAACACACACTGGGCAAAATCACAAATTAAGGTGTACAAAAGTCAATGTTTTGAATTTTCGAGTACTTTAGCTTTTTATTATTAGTTGGCAAGACCTTTAACAGTAATATTTCCCGCCATACCGTGTTTATAAATAAATAGTAAATGACTGAATCATTCCTGTTCGCAGAAGTGCCTAATAACCGGCAGTGTGATTATCTTTGGGATTGGATGGCCATTTATTGTGTTTAGCTCAAAGTCGATTTGCTATTATTTAACAATGGACATTGCTGAGACAGGTAAGACATTATATTTACACAATCGTTATTGAATATACATTGCAATCTACCTGTAGAGTTAATTTAGCAATTTGTAAATCTATGCCCATATTCACTAACGAAAAACTATAGACCCCCAAGTTACCCCAAGGATTTGTTTCATCAATCCTTCTAGTCTTTAAATTTTACAAAGAATTTCAGCGATTTTTTTTTCGTTCTGGATGATACATAATTTTTATTTACAACACCCCGAATCAAAATTTTTACAATAGGGGTACTGACTAGGTTTCCTATAGCATGCTATTTGTGCTATTGTGCTAAACCCATCAATTTTATACAGGAAATAACTGTAGAAACTCGACGGGTTTAGCAAAATAACACAAATAGTATGCTATAGCAAACGTATTGAGTACCCCTATTATATAATTTAAGTATTTTCCTAAATGATATAAAATACATATTTTAGCAGGTTTCAACAACTCTAAGCCATAATTAGACATTTATTTTTTCACTTAACATTCCATTTACACCTGTAAAAAATATTACAATTAGCAAATGTGCTAAAATCTAAGGAAACATGGCATGGTTAGGCATGAGGGAGATAGCACACAGTGGTGCATTCTCCTCACATTAAGCACAACTATATTTTCAGAATTTGGATTTTAGCAAATAAATTTGATGTTTGAACACTGTGCGCTCGCCAATCGTGTCAAAAAATAATTAGTTTTTATAATTTTTTTAAAATTTTTTTTCCCTAAACTGGGACCCCAAAGGTTAAATATGGACAAGTCTTAGAATTTTGTCCACCTAAATCGGTTATATTTTGCAATGTGTAACTGATGTAAGTGAATGTCGTGTATTGCGCGCACCAGATTTTTTCTCGTTAAATATTTCAGTCTTTTTCAGGCTGTCGATGTGGGATCGGCAAATCGAAGAGTTGTTATTTAGTCATATTCGAAAGAGATACGACGGTTCATTGCCGAAATATCAGGCACACTAATGGAAGGCGGGTGACTATGAATAGCGAAGCCCGGAGCCGAGGAGCTTATCAATGAAGAGAGCTTTCCTTACAAAGTCCAACATGATCATCAAGCCCCTCCGACAAGGCTATTCCATTATCATTCTTTGTCCAAAGTCCAATAAACTTTATCTCCTCCCAATAAAGACGGACCCTAAATACGCGGCTTCTACCTTTCTCATTTAATTTTATTATAGATGGAACGTTTGATGTTATTTTAATGGCCGAGTATTAGCAGGCGAGGTTTAATTTACCTCCAGGCATCCTCTCCGCTAGAGCTAATAATAAATAAATTAATAATGACGACGTGTGTGTGCGTAGGATTGGATACGCTCCGGATTTTACGACCTACTCAATGATTGTTTTAGCCTCATTTGGTTATGTTTATTACCGCTCCAGAGCCAATACTTAATTGTTATCTCGGCTCAGCAGGCAATTCCAGTTGGAGCAATAATGTACGCAGTATATCTTATGGTTCGCATTTATGTTCGGATTATTTTAAAAACGTTAGGACTCTTCAACCGCAAATGTTATTTGAGATATCGATAGGATTTGAATCTTACAGGGATGTGTACTCAGTCCTATCTTATACTCTTATTATAAAGGCAATATATAATAGAAACAGATAAAATTATTTTATTCAAATAATTTATGAGTAACGTTATTTTTATATATTGGGTTGTTTCCAATGAAATATCCGTTGTTATAGTTCCTGAAATACATAAAGGATTTTGCAGATCTCTGTTGTTTTCTTCTGAATGTTAACTTATTTAAAGTAAACAGTTACTAATCCTCTACCTTTGTATTATAAACATTAGCTTCCCAATCAATAACCCACTTTTTAGTACACTTCCAAATATGAACTTGCCCCGAGGAAGAACTCCGTCCGTAATAGACAACGATGTCCTCAAACATACAGTAGAAGGAAACCCCTACCAAACAGTTAATAGTTTCACGTTTTTTATCACTGTATATGAAAATTCTTTCATTGATTTTAAAAATGGAGGTAAGTGAAAGTCGTGAGTTGCCCGCACCAGATTTTTTTTTTTGCTAATACTTTTAGTTTGCAAACATTTTAGATTATCTTCACGGATGATTAGAAAATCGGAATTATTCTGGTAATTTTGCAGATATCTATACAGCATACTGATTAATATTTAAAGAGCAATCCAATAAATTTGGGCAGCATTGTTTAAAAAAAAACATTTCTTTCTCTCTAGTCTTTATTCTTCTAACTGTAAACTTTTGTGACTAAGATTTACCTGTTAACCAAAAGGTTTCTTTTTAAAAATTACTATCTCCACATTTCCGAACGAAATAAAAACTAGAGTGATTATGAAAGTACTGCCGATGGCATGCATATTAGGAAACGAGATAGCTGACAGAGCTGCCAGAGAAGCGTTGAATCTGCCTGGTAGGGGTGCAGCGATCCTCCCCGCACCGGAACTGGCCCGCCCCCTAACAGAAACAGTAAAAAGAAGGTGGCAATCCATGTGGGATGAAAGCCCATCGAGTAAGCTTAAACTTAGTAAGAAAACCGTAAACCCCTGGAAAACCTCAAGCCGTAGTTCTCGTCGAGAAGAAGTCGCTATTACCCGCCTCTGAATCGGACATAGCCGACTTACCCATGGCTACTTAATTACTAGAGACATCCCTCCTAAATGCTCACACTACAACATAATTTTCATTTTCAGGCACATATTTGAAGAATGTTCCTATTATCGCACAGTATTATACCAGCTGGGTATACCGCTCAACATATCAATGGCTCTGCGGGATAATGAGCAGTCATTAAATTTCTAACAAAAGTGAAACTGTTAAACAGTCTCGACTATCCAACACATCTATCGAGGATGTACCCTCCATATTATGTATGTATTTAATTCCTTATCTTATTATTATTATTTTTTTTATTGTTTATTTTTTTTTCTACCTTTATTTTTCATTTCTTCTTATTATTTTTATTTTATTTTTTATTTATTCATTTTTTTATTTTATTTTATTTTTTTTTTTTATCATTTTTGAAGAACTAACCATCGGACGTTGATGACCTCGCTGTTGTGCGCCCTAAAACCGAAAAAAAACTACAGTATTGCCGATGTTTTTAGTCCCTACAACAAATAACCTATGTAGCCAGAAATATAATTTTAAAATATCAAGAAAATTCGCATCGGACGAAATGAGCGCGCTAAAAAAAAAGCAGCCTGAAGTTATTTTATTTTACTTTATAAGCCTAATCATTACACTATTTTTTTCTAAGGACTACTTTCGACTATTTGAGTATTGTCCTTTTATTACTGAAATTTATACATAAAGTTTTGTAAAAGAGCAGGTGGAGCGGCGTGGTTCAGTAGGTAGATCAATAGTCTACTGTTCTGCCGGTCCTGGGTTCGAATCCCGGCTGTGGTAGAATATTATTTATTCATTTAATCCAGCCGGAGGGCGAACCTAGGTTATGGAAAACCTCCTGAGTTTTATATATATATTTTTTCACAGCTGAGCGAGATCAAGGCGTAATCACTCATTGCACAGCCGTTGGACTAGAAACAGTACGAATCTGTTTATGTACTGAGCCCAAGACTCTTCATGGGTTGTAAAGGTACAGGTTTTTTTTTGTTTAAAACAAAAGAAAAACTATAATAATGATAATAGAATTTTGCATTATAACTCTTACAATATATTATTTTAGTAGCGAGGGGGATGGTTAAAAAAATTAAAGGAGCTTTAAATTTGATTTTTACACGGTAAATAAGTGAAAGTCGTGTGTTGTGAGGACTAGATTTTTTTTTTACAGATACCAGTAGTTTATCACTAGCCTATAGCAGTTTTTACACATTCAAACAAATTGCTATACTCTGAAATAACTTTGGTATGCTATTGAAACATTGCTGAATTCTCGATTAAGGATCATCGTACCCTGAAGGTGACAGGTAAGAAGGCTGGTCGTGAAGAGTTCTTTAAGATAAGACAGAGGTGTTTGCCCGGGGAGATGTCGGCTCGGATATCTTCAGGGGGAATCGTCTGCTCGTGAGGTCTGGAATCGGATCCCTTCACCTCGGGCAGTTCTTTTGGGGGGAACAGTTCCTTATTATTGCTCCTTTATTACTATCCGCTGGAGCGAGCATCCTTATAGCACTGTATTTCCGAGCTAATGTCGCTAGTTTCGTCCTAATGGATTAGAGAAAATACTTTATTTTATTTTTTATTTTACGAAAATAGACGGATATGAATATCCATTTATAAAATATTCAATCAGGTGAGCATACAAAGTAAAATATAATAACATGTTTTCATTACAAAACAATATGGTGCTAAAATTACAAAAAATATAAATACTAATTATACACATAGGTTTTTTAGAATTAATATATGGGGAAACAAACTTATATAAATAAATAGTTACCAAAATTTACAATAATACAAGTGGTCTCTTATATTAGATTAGGCAAAAATTATCCAGAAAATAATTTCTTTACATCATTATTCATTATTTACATCATTATTTTCTTACAAGTAAAAATATCAATTTTATCACAGTAATTATAACATATAAGAAGCAGCTTAGACAATCCCTGATGCCATTAATAATTTCTAGACTGGTATTGCACTCTAAAAGGAAGAGGTGACCTAATATTGTGATGAGGAACGTTGATAGGTATCATTCCAAGTACGTAATTCCGAACAATTTGTGCTGTTGTTTAGAAGTTTGACAAAGAACATAATATTTAATTGCATTCTTCTCAATTCTAATGACGGTAATCTTACATTATTTCTAATATCACAATAATCAATTGCTTCCAAGCTGCAACCCATTTTATATGCTATCAGTCTTAAAAATTTATTTTGTACACTTTCAATTTTCTTATTGTAAACATCATAGTAGGGCGACCATACAATACTACAGTACTCCATAATAGGTCTAACTGTGGTTACATATAATATTTTCAAACTATGAATGTCCGAATTTAGTTGAAAAGACTAGCGCGCTAGCCACTCAGCCGGGCAATTTTCAGGAATAGATATATAAAGAGGTCACAAATAAATGGGTTGAGTAGGCAGGAATTTTAGGATGAAAAGAGGTATATCTAAGTCGGGCTATGTCATTTCTAACTTTAATAGCTATTGGATCTATTTTCGTGTAAATTATTTTCTAAATGAAATACAATAGCTGAGCTTAAATGCCAAATTTACGAAAAATTCTTCCACTGAATTATCTTAAATTTGGTAAAAATTGAAACAATTAACCATTATTCAACTATTCAATGAAAAATATTAAGTAAACATGAAATATGAAGGAATACGAGAACCAGCGTTTTTTTTTTTTTGTTTTTTTTTTAGTATGATTTTAATGAAGATGTATAATATATCGTTAAAAGAGATTTTTTTTTTTTTTGATTCTTAAGACTTTGCCGCAAATTGGTACAGTGACTTCCTAGAAACTCTGTGAAGTTGATGAGCTATTCGAATTTGCTATTTCTCTCTGTCGAGGTAGATGGACGTCGTTTATTGCGCGCACCAGACTTTTATCATAAAGATAATTAAAAAAGTCATTTAAGAAAAAAAAATCGTTTTTAAAAACCAGGAGATTGAACAAGAAAAAAGAAAGAAAAAGAATTATAGCTTGAAAATAGTTATAACGGATTACGCCGGTATTTTTGTTTTGATCTCCGTAAGATAGAGCCGACTCTCTGAATTGCTTGTCTCTCTGCCAACTGAACAAATTAAAGCGAATAATCTCCAAGTTAAGAAATTCAGATGATTCTATTTCTAATCTCACTACAGCAAGATCTCCGGCTGAACCGGCAGCCATTTATCTCGAAACGAAATGGGTTCTCCCTGGGGTCGGGGAGCGCGGACCGCGGCTCAGAGGAGGGAAAAAGAAACAGGAAAAAGGAGGCAAGAAATGCATTAGAGGTGGAGAATTGCTTTGGCCCGCGGAGATAGGCTTTTACGACAAAAGACTTATTAAAAAAAGAACGCGTAAGAGAGAGGGAAGCGAAGGGCTTTGTGAAAGATGTGGTAATATAGTGGATTGCGAGTCATCTACCTGTAATTAGCAGCCTTCCCAGGTTAGTAACTTAGTGACTACTTTCAGGGATCTAACCTGCTACCTTCTCTTAATTGGTCGAATCTTATACTTAAGGTAGTTTGTGTGTAACAACTAACAAAATAAAAAATTGTCGCTCCCCAACCCATGAAAGGTCTTGGCCTCAGTAAATGAAATGAAATGAAAAGAAATTTTATTCTGGGACAGCTAGTCCCCTAAGAATAATATAAATGTACAATATAAGATTTAACTTCTGGCTATGTAGAATTTATCAGATTATATACAGCATTTTGTGGATTACAAATTATGATTACGATTATATGATTATGATTACAAATTACATGGATCTGCATGTATATAAATATATTTATTTATTCATAGAAGTTTTTTGGCATTACAATTGTATTTGCTATCTGCTTTTTTTTTTTTTTTTTTTAACAATAAGCAAATATCCTAACAACAGATGTAACAAACTACATGAAATAGATAAAAAAAAAACTAATAACTTTCAATATTTCAGGTCTCTTGGCCAGCGCCTCGATAGTCTTCTGGGCGGATTATATGGGTTTGTGGCAGTTGATAGGTTTTGAGTCAGCGGGTTTGAATTAAGGATCAGTCTGTCATGAAATTTATTGTAGCGATCAGTGGCAGTTGCAATGACGAATGGAATGTCTAGGTCAGTATGTAGTGTCTCGTTAGATACGTAAAAAGGGGCATTTATAATTTTCCTAAGTAATTTTGATTGAAATGATTGAATAATTCTGATGTTTGCCTTTTTTGCTGTTCCCCATAACTCAATGCCATAAGTCCAAATGGGTTTTATTAGTACTTTATAAATAGTTAATTTGTTCGTCAATGATAATTTTGAACGTTTGTCTAGTAACCTTGAAAGAAGTCCATATCGTTGATTTAGTTCTTTTATTTTTCGTTTGAGGTGGTATGCCCATGTTAGTCGTTTGTCAAGGTGGTCCTAAATAACGTACTGTGTCAGAAACTGGTATAGGAATAGTATCGTAAAAGACCTGGGGGCAGGAGTTATGTTTTAAAGAAAATGTGACGAACAGGCTCTTTGATTGATTCCTTTTTATTTTCCATGTTTTTGCCCAGCAAGCTATGTCGTCCAGATGTTCTTGGAATGCCTTAGAAGCCTTAGAGGCATCTTTGTTGGATGTCAGGATAGCTGAATCGTCAGCAAAGGTTGCTATAAGTGTTTCTGGATGCTGTGGGATGTCAGAGCAATATATATTAAAAAGTGTTGGACCTAAAACACTGCCTTGAGTTACACCTGCTTTTATTTGTTTAATATTAGAGAACTCAGAACCTACTCTTACACGGAAAAATCTATCTTTTAAGTACGAATGTAAAATTAAATAATATGTTGGACTAAGAAATGTTTTTAACTTAGCGAGCAAACCACCGTGCCATATTCTGTCAAAGGCCTGACTCATATCCAAAACACTCCCGGACAGTAATGTTTAGATTTTAACAAAAAAGATATATAATCAACCAATCGGTAACACTGTTGTATTGTAGAATGATTTTGTTTAAAACCATACTGGAAATTTGGAATAATATCAAAAGAATTAATTGAATTTAGACGTCGAAACAGAAGAATATATACAAACACACACACATATACACAAATATATACAAGCACAAAGTCATATTACAACCGTAAATAAATCTAAATAATAAAATTTATTAAAACAAAACAAAACAGAAAAATAGAGAAAATTGAGATAAAAATAAAGAGGCCAGATCAGTTAAGTGTATAAAGGCACGGCAGATTGATATTAGAGGAGATGGATAAATAGGTGATGTTTGAAGGAAGTTAAGGATTGGCATGTACGAATTGACATGGGCAAGGAATTCCAAAATGAGGATGCACATATGACGAAAGATCTCTTAAAGGAACAGTTCTGTGGGATGGAATGAGCAGGTTCAAGGGTTGGGATCTTGTGTTGATGGAGTGGACAGAGGAGAGTTGGGTAAACAAATTGTAAATATAGAGGGGTTTTTTTGGTTCTGAAGGATTGGTAGAGGTAAGTTCCTAGGAAGTATTGCGACGGAATTTAGGATTTTAGCCACTTCAACTCGGCATACCAGGCTGAGACATAAGAGCGCCGAGGGATTCCGAAGATGAATCTAATAAAACAGTTCATTAATCTCTTCAGTCTCATCTCAAGCATCTCAGACAGTCCGCCAAACACCAGGCAGCCATAATCGAAGTGGGGGAAGATGAGAGAGGAAACTAGGAGCTGGCGGGTTTTAAGGGGTAGTAAATCACATTTAATCAGTACATATAAAGATTCCAGAGACCGATGGTTATGATAATATTCAACATTTTCTAATATCGTGTCCAGTTTTAGATCCAGTCAGAAGATTCTATTTATTTAAGTATGTTATGGAAAATTTTAATTTAGAAGACTTATTAACAATTACCAACTATAAGGAGTTGAACGATTTATTTTTGTTTTCGATAGAAGCTTTAAAAATAAGAAGTTTTGTTACGAACGACTAGTACAAAATTTATAGGCATTTGTTATGTCATTACTTTTTGTGTATATAAAATTGTTATCAAGATATGTATTATTTAAAAATGTTTTTGTTCGGTTTTCTTGAGTTTATTATTATTTATTTTTTATTTAAAGTATTTTTATTCTTTGTTTATTATTTAATCAAGATTTGTTTTCTTAGTTATTTTGGTAATTGTTATTTATTTTTTCTTATAATGTAGTTTCTAAAGTAGTTAGCTCAACTCTTATTTCAATATTTATAATATTTCCTTATATAAATAAAATGATCTAAACGAAATAGAGACCAAACCTCTTGCTAAAAGATGTAAATCTTAAGAGCAATAAAATTTTTTTTTATTATTATTTTTACATATAAAGATTCCTACTGTTTCTAGGGCGTTCGTCGTGCAATGAGGTGATAAGGCTGATATCTTAGCCACTAGTTTTACCCCGTTTTGGTTAACCACTTTATAGAGGCTGGGTCTGACTGTCCTAGAATAAAATTTATTTTAATTTCATTTCTGACCCAGGATGGTCTTTTTACCCCATGGTCGATCCCCGACGGAATTAACATAATAAATTTTTTTTTTTAAGTTTTTCTTAATATAAACACTTAAAAGAGCACACATTGACTTCCATTTGTCACTTAATTACTTTAATTCATCAGCTTTTCATATCTGTCGACGTTTCGGGGCTGTTTCCCCATTTTCAAGACTGAAACAATTTTTTTTTTTAAACTTTCATTAGTGAATAAAATTACACTATTTAAATATTTGTCTTTGAAAAATTATCTTTAGCAATTCGTCATAATTAATTTAAAACTCACTAATATTAATTACCTTATTTTTTTATTATATAAATGCTTTTTCATATATAACCCATCATTTTATTTCATGGCTCACTGTTTCTATTATTTTTCTATTTTAAACTTTGTACCTTTCCAGTATTCCAATGTAATCCTTGTGCTTTTTATTTATTTTTATTTCTATTAATTATATGTCCTAATTATGGTTCTTGGGCTATTGTTATATTTGTTTTAAAATTTTACCTTATTTATGATGTCAGTGTAATGTGTTCCTAGGTTTTTTGTATATAAATATTATTCTGCTTCAGTGGGGACTCGAACCCAGGACCCGAAGAACAGTACATTACTGCTCTATCCACCAGGCCATGAAGCTAAGTTAAGCTACACCCTAGACGAATGGATAGAGACATAATGCAATTTAATGGACCTTGTCAACTAATTAATCATGGGGTTTAGTAGCTGGTCTAGCAGTCTTCATTGGGGAAGATCGTGTATGCAAACCCAGCAGATGGCCCTAGGATTTTTCAGCCTTCTTCTTCCAATGGCGCAAAAGGCCGTGTTGGTCCTGGGCCTCGCGGTGTAATTTCCTGAGATATTACACTCACGTTTCTCGATACATTTTATAGTGTAGGAGTATTACTCCCCTTGGCTGACGGGTCTCACATACTGGGAGGAGAGGCTGTGAGTGAATCCCTATTTAATTACATCCTTATATAAGTCACGCTGGGGCTGGGTTTCGAACTCACAACCTGTAGCATGGGAGAATAAGGCACTAGCCAGTCAGCCACGAGCTCCCTCCAAAGAAAGTGAATGACGTGAAATGGTAATCCTGAGCCTGTTTGATAATTTAATCTGAATAAGCAAAATTCAGGACTCTAGCTGTCAGCCTCATTAGTAAAAATCTGGTGCGGTTAACACACGACTTTAACTTACCTCCGTTTTATAAATCGATTAAAAAAAATTCAAATCAATTAGAGATAAAAATTATTAAAACTATTAAGGAATTAATTAAATGGAATTTCTATAGAAACATGTGTTTTATTAAAAAATCAACTATATTATTATTTAAAATAATCAGTTTGTTTTATCGGCTTTTCATCACTGTTTATTAACTTTTACAAGCTCTTGTGTATTAGATAATAATTTTCCTAAAATCTTTAGCTTTCCAACGGTATATCATACATGTATATTACTGTTCTTATGTCCAGAAACCAAAATTTGCATTAAAATTTTGTTTTTCAATTTTCTCCTTTATTTGATTTTTAAATTCGCACAACTGCAAAATTAAAGGTACTTTAAAAGAAGAAAATTTAAAATGTCGGCATTTAAGCCCTGTCACACCATTTTAATCAGAATGAAAACTACATGATATTAAAGCCTATTAAATTTAACGTCGATATAGCAAATTAAATCAAAATCGTCGGAACCGTTTTTGAGAAAATCGAAAAAAGGTGCAAAATGCATGGTATAAAGTGGGTGGCTATTGTGGTAAGCTCATTTTGATGAAAAGGGTTTTGTAACGTCTCGGGCGTATAGTTGTCTTAAATATAAAATTTTAGTTACATAGGACTTACCGTTTCCGCCCGGGAGTTACACACACACACAGACCTTTTTGCGGGACTTGGTTATTTGGACTCAGGGGACCCTAAAATGTTTATTTCCGTTGAAAACTGGAATTCGAAAATTTTCACGATCGCAATACTTTCCCTTACTATATATAGTAAGTGAAAGTAAAAAGTGAACTTAAAAGAATAGACCTAACGACTCATTAAATATCTTAATTTAAAGTGATTGGTGAAGTGTAGAATATAAAAAGAAAGATTTAATCAACAAGCAAATTTTATTTTAGGTGGAAATAATCAGGAGTCAGTCTTTTTTTAAATATTTTAATTTTGACGACGTTTCGGCTTAAGCTTGTGAGTCATCATCAGGCTAATTCTGAGCCATGTCAAGCATAAACTCTTGAACTCAGTTTATGCTTGGACATAGCTACAAAAGGCTCATATTCATAACTCTCATAAGGAGCATCATTCATAACTTATGGAGCAGAGCTTTGGAACTCTACTAAACCATCAAATTCTTCTCGTAACCAATCCAAATTTCTTTGAAAAATTCTTAATGCTCCTTACTTTGTCACGAATAAACTCATCCATGAAGACCTCAGTGTTTCCTATATTGCTGGATAGGACCGAACCAGGTACCTCTCCTTTGAATGAGCTATGAGTGTGGTCGTCAATCCCACTTTTAATCATTGCTTCATCTACGATCCCTGACAATCCTTCGATGTGTCTGAAAAGAAGATGGCCCAAGTATTTTCTAGTTCATCATAGTTTTTAGGAAGGTCAGAACTTATAAAACAATAATTCTTCCGACGGTTCTTTACGGATGCGAAACGTGGCCGCTTACTTGGAAGAATGAACAGCGGGTTAAGGTTTTCGAAAATAAGGTACTGCGTTAAATGTTTGGTCCGAAGAGAGATGAGGCCATTGGGGAGTTTAGAAGGTTGCACAGCGCGGAATTGCGGAAATTGTATCCTGTGAATATAATTGAGTTAATAGCATCGAGGAGACTCAAATGGGCGAGTAAAGTTGTTGGGCTCAGTGAGGAGCGGATTTCGAGAAAGTTGGTATTCGCTGATCCGACTGGTAGACGTCCTAAAGGTAGGCCGAAGTTTCGATGGGAGGATTGTGTTAAGGCTGATCTGGGAGGCTTGGGCTTGAACGGTGAACATTGGACGAGTCTGTGTAGGCGGAATTTGGTGGTATCGGCATCGAACCTTCGGGTTCAGTAAGCCTATTATTATTATTATTATTATAGTTTTTAGAAGAGCTACCAACTTTTGGCAGTATCCTTAGGCTTAGCTAATATTTTATCAAATTTACTAGATGTATTTCATAATACAGCTATAAATATCAATAAGAATAGTTACAAAAATATCTTTTAAACAAAACATAAATACCATCTTTAATATTGTAATTAAATTGGCTGTTAATGTTTAATCTGACAAAGACACTCCTTTTCTTCCTCTTTGGAAATTTGCTGGATATGATACTGACGGAATTTAATATTCATACACTTTTGGTCCGTTAATAAAGTCTTATCGGGAGAGCGAGAGGAGAGAGAGAGAGAGAGAGAGAGAGAGAGAGAGAGAGAGAGAGAGAGAGAGAGGGAGGGAGAGAGAGAGTGAGAGAGAGAGAGAGAGAGAGAGAGAGATAAAGGCTAAAGAAAAAAAATTTAAAAAACAAAAAAAGATTTGTTATTAGCAGTTTAATTATGAGATTGTGAGGGAGGCCGAGAGGAGGCAATATTGAGCCAACTATGGAAAAGTGGATTTTGATAAAGTTGACCAACCCCTTCCGAGCCAATTACTCTCTCTCGATATTAAAATGAAGATTGTGGATATTGTTTTATAAGACTTTGCTATTTCTTAGCTTTAAAATGAATATCTTCTTCGCCCCTTAACTGTTCTATTTTAAGGTTGGGGTTGGATCCCACCCTAGAGTAATTTTTTTGTAAATAGGAATCGGGGAATAGTTTGGAAGACCACTGCACTTTAGGTGCCCAGATAGTGTCGTTCTTATTTCCTATTTTACTGGACTGGATTATACTTTTAGCTCGTTCGCTCTCAAGGCGGGTTGTAAACGACCCCACTTTATTCAGTATGATCCAAATTTCTATCGGACATACAATTTTTTTTTTCAACGCTAGAGGAGGCTTTAGAAGAAAAGCGACGTGAGCCTGAAGAGAAACCTGACAATAAGGCTTTTCTGTTTTGATGAGTCGAGTCGAATTTCGAAGACAAAGATTGCGTTATATTGGATTGTTTCACATGAAATGTCCGTTTCTATAGTTTCTGAAATACATAAAGGATTTTGCAGGTCTCTGTTGTTTTCTTCCGAATGCATAATATATATATATATTTAAAGTAAACAGTTGCTAATCCTCTACATTTGTATTATAAACATTAGCTTCCCAATCAATTACCCACTTTTTAGTATACCTCCAAATATGAACATAGAAACAAGCGATTTTCGAATAATATTTTTGTACGAGTTTAAACTCGGCTATTCAGCATTTAAGGCCGCTAGAAATATTTGCAAGGCTTTTCGGGAAGGGAGTGTTAATGAACGGACCATTCGCCGTTGGTTTGCTAAGTTTTCAGCTGGGGATACCGACTTGGAAAACTTACCCCGAGGAAGACCTCCTTCCGTAATAAACAACGATGACCTCAAACATACAGTAGAAGGAAACCCCTACCAAACAGTTAAAGGACTCTCAGCAACAACTAAATGCAAGTGCATCTACCGTTTCCAGACATTTAAAGTGTATTGGGTAAGTAAAAAAGCTCGATACATGGGTACCTCATGATCTCACTTAGCGGCAGCAAGACCCCATGTTTCAAAACATACCGTGCAAAAATTAAAAGAATTGGGCTACGAAGTTCTTCCGCACCCACCATATTCTCCCGACTTGTCTCCAACAGATTACCACCTGTTCAGGAATTTAGACAACTTCGTCAAAGGAAAACTTTTTGAAAATGATGATCAAGTGAAAAGTGCGTTTTCAGATTTTGTTTCACTTCAAAGCTCAGAATTTTCAGTTCGGGGATAAAAAAGTTGGTGTCACTTTGGGTAAAATGTGTAGAAAATGAAGGTAAATACTTCGAATAAAATTATCTTGTTTTCATATCGTATTTTTAATAAAAATCCTTTATCTTGAAAACGGATTATGTTTTGTACATATATATTATATTATTATTTTATAAATTTATTGTTTTGTATATATCGTGTGAATGTAGTACGAATGTTGTACTTTATCACTATTAAAAATGTCCTAATTTGGACTGATTGTAATATTGCTCAATAAAGAATTGTTTTGGATTATTATTTCTACGTGAAACTAACATAGCCTGATATATACCGTGTACAAAATTATTCTTATTCTATAAATTAATTTGAATCAAAAATATAATATACAAACCACGTACTAACTTTATTTAAAGTTATAAAAAAATGATCATTGTTTTATAAAATATAACATGCTATAATATTACACCAGATATACTGCAAATTAAAACAGATAAATAAAAATGGTGAAAATAGAAAGAGCATTAAAGCTGACAGAGGTAAATTGCCACGGTTTTTCCCTTATTTAGAAACTTTTTTTCCCACGTTGCACATTCCGTGCCTTCCTGTTAACGAATTCAATCAGGGCAATATTAAAAAAAAAAAAAAAAATCACATTTTCTTTTCAGGGAATATGACAGACGTTTAATAGGTTTTCCTATTGATTTCCTGACGCTCGGAGGAAAAGCGTTAAAGATGTTCGTTGGGTGTGGAAGCTTCTCTTGTCAAATTACTTTCCGAAGCAAAAAACCTTAGAATCGTGTTTCCGAATATAGGTTAGGAACTGATGATTTTTTTTTTCCCCTTTATAAGTTAATTTTTTTTTTTTCAATTATATTTCTTTCAACACCTTTGGAGAGTTTCATGTTTAAATTGAAACTATTGCTCGGAGTATTTGTGAATAATGGTAATAATTAAGGAGTCGATTTTCGAAAAATATTATTTCCACTTTAGATAATTTTACAGGAAATACAAAAATATGTGATTTATATATTATTAGACCAATTTACATAATTTTTTTTTTTTTTTATAATCAAAAGCTGAATTTTTACCGTGGTACCAACCTTTTTTTTCAAATTATTGCACTTCTTCAGTGCTTCTCCTGTATACAGGAAATATAGTACCTTTTGTATGGAAAGGTTATCTGCTTACAGAGGATATGGTACGTATTGGAAGGAAATATTTGAGTGACTTTTGGAATGAACTGTTTTTTTTTTTTAAACATAATTTATTGAAATTTACAACTGTACTAAAACAAATCAATACTTATTCAAACAAAAAACAAAAAAAAAAAAAAAAAAAGAATCAATACTTATCCCGATTCACAAAGAGGACCGAGGACGGATTGTAACAACTATCATGGGATCTCTCTTCTCCCAGTATGCTCTAAAATATTCTCGTCAATACTAACTAGCCGAATCACGGAATACGCTGAGGAAATTACCGGAGACTACCAATGTGGTTTTAGGCGGAATCGCTCGACTATTGATCAAATATTTTCCTTTCGTCAAATATTAGAGAAGAAGCTGGAATAAAACGGTGTAGTCCATCAACTTTATATAGATTTTAAAAAGGCTTATGATTCCATAGACCGTCAGAAGCTATATAACATCATGATTGAACAGGGGATACCTAAAAAGTTAGTAAACCTAGTAGAGATGTGTTTGTCGGAAACATTTAATAAAGTTAGAATCGGTCATAATTACTCCGAGAGATTTGAGGTGCCATCGGGTTTGAAACAGGGTGGCTCCCTTTCACCTGTTTTGTTTAATATAGCCTTAGAATATATTATAGAAAAGGTGATGTGTACCAAGAATGGCTTAAATATGGGTGACAAGATTCCGGTTTTGGGGTATGCCGATGATTTGGTACTACTAGGTGAAAACACGGAAACTATACAACTAAATAAAAGTGTGTTAATAAAAACCGGTAAACAAATAGGTCTCGAATTAAATACCGATAAGACGAAATATATGATTAGTTGCAGAAATGTTGGCGATCTTCATGATATTAATATTTCAGGTCATACTTTTGAACACGTAGAGAAATTCAAGTATTTAGGTTCAATGATAACAAGAAAAAATGAAATCCAGGAAGAAGTAAAGTCCTGGTTAAAGGTGGGAAATGCGTGTTATTAATCAGTTGCTAATTTACTTAGCTGGCGGCGTCTGTCTAAAAACTTAAAGGTTAGAATTTATAAAACTATTATTCTTCCGACGGTTCTTTTCGCATGTGAAACGTGGCCGCTTACTTTGAAGGAAATCGTTGATAAATATAACTATTTATTCACAGCATATTTATATATGATTTACCTTTTGTCACTTTATACATTTTCTGTAACATTTTTTTTTTAATTACATAGCTTACTGCTATTTGAATATTTAAACTTTTAAACTGTTACGATACGGCACGTAATAATGTTTCTAAAACCTTGGGAACTGATTAGAACAATATAACTTGACAGTTCCCACATTTAACTATTATAACTTCCCTCATTCCAGATACATATGTTCTTAAGTTTATGAACTTGCAACTTCATATCAATTCGTAAGATTTATTTTATTGCATATTAAGTTATCTAAAATATTGCGATTTCCAACGATGTATTATTTGTCTATAGAACTACTTTTATTTCAGGAATAATATTTCGATGAATTGGTAATTGGAATTTTTTTTTACAATAAAAGCTAAATTAGGGAATTCTTTTCTGAAGATACAGAATGTACTGTAAGAAAAATACATTGCAATTTAGCTTTTCTTTAAACGGGCAAAATAAATTTTCCGTCACCAGGTCTTTAAACAATTATTCCTGAAATATCATCACTAACATAGACAATATTATATGTCTATCGTTAGAAAGCTGAAGATTGTAGAAAAGTTAATATGGAATAAAATAATTCGTAGAAGTTAATATTAAGTTTTTGTAAGCTCATAAACCTCTGAACATATGTAATTGGAAATGAGAGAGGTTATAATAGTTAAAAGTGGCAAACGCAAAACAGGATCATGCAACTTATATTTTTCCAATCAGTACCCATGATTTTAGAAACAATGTTGCGCCCCGAAGTATATAATAATAATAATAGGCTTACCGAACCCGAAGGTTCGATGCCGATACCACCAAACTCTGCCTTCACAGACTCGTCCAATGTTCACTCTTTAAGCCCAAGCGCCCGAGATCAGCCTTAATGCAATCCTACCATCGACGGACGCTTCAGCCTACCTTTCGGACGCCTACCAGTGGGATCAGCGAATACCAACTTTCTCGGAATCCGTTCCAAAACTAGCCCAACAAATTTACTCGCCCATTTGAGTCTCCGCGATGCTATCAACTCACAATTATATTCCCAGGATACAAGCTTCGCAATTCAGCGTGGTGCAACCTTCTAAACTCCCCAGTTAGAGTTCATCTTTCTTCGGATCAAATATTTTACGTACTTATATTAGAAAACCTTAAGCCGTTGTTCATCCTTTAAAGTAAGCGGCCACGTTTCACATCCGTAAAGAACCGTCAAAAGAATAATAGTTTTATAAATTCTAACCTTTAAGTTTCTTCCTAGATTTCGTTTTTTCTTTTTATCATTGAACCTAAATACTTGAATTTATTTACGTGTTCAAAAGTATACCCTGATATATCAATATCACCAAGATCGCCACCGTTTCTGCTACTAATCATATATTTCGTTTTATATGATTATATATAACGTAATACTGTAAGCAATATAATGTAAGTTAAGTATGTTGTGAACATAAATAATAAGTTGATATAAATATATAAACATAATTATTTCAAATTTAATAATATTTCATGAAAAATGATGTTTCCCTGTGAACTAAATGGGTTCCAATGGATTCCTTAATTGTTTTTTTTCATTTCATTTATTGATTTGCACCTGTCAGCAGTATGTGACAATCAGCAAATATGATAGAATAATCAACAAAATAATGACATGTTAGGCATGAGGAAGGACAGTACCCAGCAGCACGTCTTCTCGTCAGTTTTTATATATATATATATATATATATATATATATATATATATATATATATATTATATATATATATTTAACTTTTAAAATATAATTTAAATAGTTCATTTAAAATATAAAATATTAAAAAACCGAGTAGGATAGGAATCTTATTTCTATGGTTTTGGAAAACGCATTATAATTTTATATATAGAGAGAGATTGTCAGAGAGAGTGGGTGATGTTAAGTTAAATAAATTAATTTTCAATTTTCATAAGCAGTGTCATTTATCAGATACTGAGAGGACCTCATACGTCAGTGAATGGTAGCTTGCTATTCTAAATATAAATTATAATTGATGAGATATTTTATGAAACCTTAACGTCATAGTTCACTCTTCTTCTATAACCGGTGGCTACATTCCTTGCGACTGACTCACCATACTCTCGTACTCTCTTCAAGACAGAAGCATACATTATCCTTCATTGCCCATTGTTTTTAGATCCATCACCGATCCTTACTAGCTTCATCATCATCATTGAATGTCGTTCCTCGGACGGTTAAATTGATTTGTGTCCTCCCAGTTGGTCCGGAATCCGTGTCTGGGCGTGCCTTGGTCTGTCAGGAACTGAAGGATATCTGCCTGGACGGTCCGGATGTTCCTCCCTCGTTTCCAGTTCATGAATTATTCACCTGATTTAACGGGACTGGCTCCACAACTCGAAGAACAAAACGTTCAAGATATTGCCTGTAAACCGTGTTGTCATTGTTGTTGGAATTATAATGGTATCATTGTTATAGAGCGTTCACCTGGTTAACAGCTACGATCAGGAAAGAATATATTATAAAACATAAATTTATAAGTGTATTGCGGTAAAATCACTGTCAAATGTTTATATATCAAAGAAACTACACAGTGCTTATTTAATGTCAATAATACAACGGGAGGGAAAGCTTACATCAACGACCAATAAATAGTCTTGGATATGGATACATATAAAGATTCATACTATTTCTAGGCCAACGAATATGCAAGGAGGGAATTAAGATCTCCACTATTAAATGCCAGATTTTTTTTTAAATAGAGGCTTGTGCTCCAGGAGGGTTTTCCTGTAAGCAGTGGCTAGCATAACAGCCTTCCATGTCCAATATTGAGGATTTAAACCAGCAGATGACATTAATGTTATCTAAAGGGAGTAATAAAATCTTGGCCGTCCTTCAGAGAAAACATAATATATCAAGTACTGGTTAAGGATCCATATCCTAACTAAACCAGGATAGGCACAATTTATGACTCTCACGGCATTGTTCGATTACCCAAAACAGCATATGTCCCTCTAAATTAAATGTAAAAACAAATGATTTCAGTGCAAATCCATGAATTTTCATAAAATGTTTTTCGTTTTTTTGTGAAGGAAGAGAGAGGAAGCAATTTGGTAGAGCGAGCTAATTCGTGTTCATTGGATCGCACGGTACCTGATTAACAAATCTGGAATTAAAAAAGTTCGCGTCTCGTTTTTAGAAGGCTTTTAACTATGATTTCAATCCCCTCACCTCACTCACTGACTCGGGGAAACTTCCGTATATTCCCTTTTATGATTTAACAGGTGACAATATAGGAAGGATTTATGATTTTTGAAGGATTTTCAAAACACCCTAGGCATAAGTGGAGTTTGAACATGCATATCTGAAATTCCCCTGGCTAATTGTAAATATTTGACGTTGATATGAAATGTTTTAGAAGTTCATATTTTTTTCATCATATTTTTTTTTTTTTGGGAATATTGTGTGTGAGTAAATCTCCGAGCACTAAAACAATTGTTCCATTGAACATAATTTAATATTACTTATATTGGATAATTAAATAAATCCTAATAAATCCTACCAAATCACATTCACTTTACGACGTAAACCTACGACTTCCTGTCCCGTTGTTTCCTTTAATCATACCCCACTCATCACTGTAGAACAAATACGATACCTTGGATTTCATCTTGACAAACGCCTTTTATGGAATACTCATACAAGACTTAAATAACAAGAAACTGCTCTTAGATTTCGACTATTAAAACACTTACTTGACAAACGATCAAAACTCACTCTTTACTAAAAAAAAAAAAAAAAAAACTTATTTACACTACCATTATTAATATATCTGGACTTATGGCATTGAGCTATAGAGGTCCACTATACCATCGAAATCGACCAAAAAAGATACACCTCCTTTCATTCCAAATTACCCGTTTGTCCATATCCTCTTATCGACATATATTCCCGATAATCCTCTGAGGCGTCTGAAGAGACGGTGACCTCGAGACCTTCTGAACAAATAAAAAATGAAGTGCTACCACTGAGTAGATACTTCTCAGGACTTTTTCCAGCCAATTGTCTGTAAATAGATCATTTAATTATTGTACTATGTACAGTTGTAAATTTCAATAAATGGATTTTTAAAAAATATATTACTCAATACAAATATTATTGCTTTTGATTGGTACAGATTGATAATAATATAATCATATTGCCAAATCAATTTTTAAAAAATATTTTGGACACTCGGTAGAAAGTTAATTTATTTACTAAGATTAGAAAAATTAAATAAAAAAAAACAACAAAAAGAAATAGAACTGTAATATAAAAAGTCACAGTGTGCTCTATAAAACTAGCAATAAATCGCCTTGTGAAATGTTTTATTATGCTGCAATGAAATACGCGAAACCATAAAAATATCATAACTCAACAGAAAAAAAAAAAAAAAACTGAAAATAAATAAGTAATGATCTGACAAAGTATCAGTGATAAAACAAACAGGTTGTCACAAAGAGTCCGAATTAGATCAGAATGGACGTGTTGGAACACCTGTCCCTGAGAGCAGCACTAAAGTCCTGCGCCGTAAATAATTATATCTTCTCATATATTTTATTACGATGACCTCCTGCCTCAGCGAAATCTAAATGAACGCATCACATGGTACGGTTCTTATAGTTTGGGCTATTGAAAGCAAGTCTCAACTTCATCGTTGGTTTTTTTTATTTTTCTCATAACAGAATAAAGGTAGCTAATATTGCTTATTTCTGTTGTTATTTCCATTTTGAATAATAAGCATTGATAATCAACCAAGAAACCCCTTTCTGCACATAAATTTGAAGATCCGTAGAACCCAAATCAGTATAAAATTCCGTCTTTTTAACTAAACCACTGGAGCGATTTAGTATATACCGAAGTATTTGAACAGGACATACGACAATGATCCTAAAAAGTCGAAGTTATTAGGAGGTCGCTGGCTAGCATAACAGTCTTCTATGGCCAAGGTCGCGGATTCAAAACTGGCAGATGGTCTTAGAATGTGTTTAACGGGAGTAAAAATTCCTTATTTGTGCTGCCCTTCGAAAAGATGTATAAAGGTGGTCCCGAGTATGTGCGATGTCAGGTACACATAAAGATCATCAGCATAAAGTGAAGTTAAATAAATATATTAACGAATCGAGGTTTTTAAAAGAAAAAATCATTAATAATTATATCAGTATAATGAAAATAATATTTTGATATAAATTATTGTAGAACCATTTTGATCTGAAAAAACACATTTATCTATTGGAAATATTACATTCTCCGACAGTTATTGACGCTTCTTGGGCATTTCTTGATTTTAATAAATTTGATAAAAACTTGCATCTTTATATCAATACAGGTCAATATTTTTAACACAGTTTCTCGTTTATTGTAAATGCGTCAATAATTAAAATAGGAATTTTATTGTGTTAATCAATGGTTGCCAACTCGTGGTTTGCACACCCCTCGGGGTCCACAGACGATTTGCAGGGGGTCCAAGAGATTTTATTGAAAGCTAATTATAATTATCTTAACACAAAATATTTCTGAAGCCCTAATATTTGACGTAAGGAAAATATCTGATCAATAGTCTAGCAATTCTGCCTAAAACTACATTGGTAGTCTCCGATAATTTCCTTAGTTTATTCCGTGATTCGGCTAGTAATTATTGTAAAGATATTTTATAGCATACTGGGAGAAGCAAGATCCCACGATAGTTGTTACAATCCGTTTCTGGTCCTTCTGGATCTTATATGAACTTTAATTGAATGACGTTTGACAATTACCCAGACTAATCGACCAAATTAATTAGTATTGATAATCCAATTAGCCATTTAATTAATTTGATTCTTAATATACCAAATAGAAGTGCACTTTAAAGGAAGGTAGACCCTAGAAGCGACTCTCCAATATTTAGCCTCCTGGTTCGGATCAGCCCTAGGGATTGGATTAAGTAAATAATATCCCTTATCAGTAAGTTCAAGAGACGTTCAATCCAATCTCGTTCCCCGAGCTCTACTGATCAGCCATTGAGGATCAGAAGGGATAGAGTCCGGACATTAATTTTATTTAGCAATCAACAAATGATGACGTAGTTGTCGTTTGCCACTGTCAATAGTGAATCGGACTGCACTATAGAACATCCTAGAAAAAAATCGAAAAACGATAAAAATGATTACAAATAATGGTTTATTATCTCCAAATAGGTATATTAGTGTATAACAGTTTATATAGCTACAGGCAATTAACTAAAATAAAAATCAACAAATAAATCAAAGGAAAATAGCCTATCACTACTGCTAATTTCAAAACGCTATACCTCTTCTTTATATGAACCAATTTCAATGATTCTTTTCTTATTTGTAGGAAATTTGATTCTCCATCGAATAAATATTTTATTACAAAACAAAAAGTTTGACATAAAATTTAATTTGCCATCTGCATTTCTTTTGCAATAAGCAAATTTGTGGACTGCTGAAGCAGCGGCTCATCAGAGCAGGGTTCGTTAAGTGATCAGCATATCTCTTGGCCACCGCCTGCGTAGTCGTCGGGGTGGGCTGTAAGGATTCGTAGAGCATTTTAATGTTTCTGTAAGAGGGTTGGTGTTGTATGTTAGTCTTTGGTGGAAGTTATTGTATTGTTCTGTAGCAGGGGCTGAAATTGTCGGAATGTTTAAGTCGTTATGTATGACGTCATTTGTTACGTAGAACGGTGCGTCCACTATTTTGCGAAGCACTTTCGACTGAAAAGACTGTATTCTTTGGATACTTGATGGTTTAGCAGAGCCCCACTGTTCTATCCCGTATGTCCAGATTGGTTTTAGCAAAACTTTGTAAAGAGTTAGTTTGTTGGTTAATGATAATTTAGAGCGTCTGTCAAGTAATCTAGATAAAAGACCGTATCGTCTGTTGAGTTCTTTGCGTTTTTGTCGAATGTGGGTCCTCCAGGTCAGTCTTTTGTCCAAGTGAATACCTAAATATCGAATTTCGTCGGAAGTCGGAACTCTGGCACCCGGGATCGCTTTACAAACTCCGAAAATTCCTCCCCCTTACATACTTCCTTATCATCCAGTCCTACCTCACTGGCTGATCTTTCAAGTAAATCATAATAATTCCTATTCATCTATTTTTAGTCAGTTTGCTGGTGTTCCTCAAGGCAGTATCCTAGGACCCATTCTTTACACAGTTTATACAGCTGATATCCCATCCCATTCTTACTTTCTTTTGTACCTTTTCTGATGACACATGTGTGTTATCAGTCAATGCTGATCCAACTATTTTGCCTCTCAAACTCTCCAATCCCACATCAGAGACCTTGAAGTATGGTGTCAGAAATGGAGAATTAAAATAAATGCCAACAAATCCAACCAAATCACCCCCTTCGTCGTAAACCAATGACATCCTGCCCTACTATCTCCTTCAATAATACTCCTCTTGACCCGGTTGAACAGATCCGATATCTAGGACTGCACTTTGACAAACGCCTTACTTGGAACCCTCATACAAGACTGTAACGACAAGAAACTGCACGACGTTTTCAACTACTTCAACACTTACTAGACATACGTCCTAATCTTCCACTTAACTACAAAAGACACATCTACATGACTATCATAAGGCCGATATGGACTTGGAGTAGAGCTTTAGGGCTCTACTAAACCATCGAATTCTCCTCGTATCCAATCCCTACAATCCAAAATCCTTCGTAAAATCCTCAATGCTCCTTACTTTGTCAAGAACAAATCTATCCATAAAGACCTTAATATTCCGTATGTTGCTGATTTGGCCCGATCTAGAAACCATTCCTTTCATGGCAAACTACATTCCCTCCCTAATCCTCTTGTTTCAATCTTTTCTTCCTCTTTAATTCTGACAATCCTCTGAAAAGAAGATAGCCCCGAAACCTTCTAGTTTAGAATATTTTTAGAGTGCTTCCACTGGGAAGCTTCTCTACATGTGTTTCAAGCCTTTATATATTTGTCTTAAATTTACTTGTATTCCATTATACAGTTGTAAATTGCGATAAATAAATCAATAATTTAAAAAAAATATTATCTCCTTAAAAGTTTATACAAGCCGTCACAGTTTTAATTTGAGCAACACCAGCCGAGATATAGGATTTTCAAAAAAGAGCCAACATTAGAAAGAAAGTCGGAAAATCGTGATTTTTTTTTTTTTTTTTTTTTTTTTTAATGAATAAATTGTTTCAAGCTCCTAAACCGTTAATCATAGCGATAAATTTTATGAACGGAAATAACTTCAAATCTTCAATACGAGCATCATCAACAAAAGATTTTTTGGCACAAAGAATACAAATAAAGACGCGATACTTAATAAGTGCAGTAGATATTAACTTGTATCATTCGAAATATTACGGTTTCTAAAGGGTAGATTCTAGGTAAAAATGTTATATTACATAAAAAATTCTACACTTTAGTTTTGACTAGTTAGTGGTCTTGAATTTTGGCTTTAAATTACTCTAATCATGCTTTTATTCAACTACTTTCCATAAAATAAATAACGGGAAATGTATTTTTGAACCATATATATATTAGTGCATCTCTCTTCAGCCTTAAGCCGATAACTCTCAAGTAAAATAAAGTTATGAACTAAAATTTTTAATTACCGGTAACCCATGACACCCTTCAACGTTATACGAGATAACAAGGGTTATAAAAAACTTGATAACACTTCCTGTTTGCCTCTGTTATAACTTTACATCTTATTACAAACACTTCCGCTCTTACACCCGCTGTTATTAAGATGTCATCGGATAATGACAGGACCCCGATAACGAGAAAGAAACTACTAAACAGAAAGTGAAGGCTAGAAGATGTGAAGCTATTAAGGAACTAAGGAAGAGTGGCAAAGTGAGGCAACAGGTGTCCCGCCCGGCTACTGATCTCGTAAAGCCTTCGACTCCGCTGTCCGTTACTTGTCATTCTCATCGACAACAAGGCTTTAGGAGGAAAGTTTACAAGTGATAATAAATGTTATTAGCTCCAATAAAGCTATTATTATCAATCACGAAGTAATTTTGGTGCATATTTACTATTTAAATATAATCAAATATCATCAAATGATTATATCAAATATTGCTATTTAAAGTATAGAAAATATAAGGAAAAATCAAAATTATTTGAGGAATTTGTAATATCATCCAGTGTAATAATTTTATAATCCTAATGCATTGAGGAATGAATATATTTATATTTTATAATGTAATTTCTGAGGTCTAACTTCGTACCAATGCATTAATGGGCCAAATAGATTTTTTTAAATTCAGATTTAGTATTTATCTCTATTGTGTTGAGCCCGTGGCTGAGTGGCTAGTGCGCTAGTCTCTCATGCTAAAGTTGTGAGTTCGAATCCCAGTCCTGGCGGAGCTTTTACAAGGATGTAATTAAATGGGGATTCACTCACAGCCTCTCTCCCGGGTATGTGAGACCCGTCAGCCAAATGGTGGCTACTCACAAAATTAGGCGTAGGGAATGATGACCGTAGAATAAAATTGCATCAAGAAACGCGAGTGTAATCTCCTGCACGGCCTGTCGCGCCACTGATAAAAATATCTCCGACTAGGAAAAACCATAGATCACTGATATATCAACTTATATATATATATATATATATATATATATATATATATATATATATATATATATATATATATATATATAATGTGTTGTTTTTTCTCATTCGGAGAGATTTATGAAGTTTAAAGTGTTGTATTTATTAAACGTCACTTTATACTACGGTGGTTAATCGTAGGATGCTACAGTGGTAGTCCTTAATTATGCCTATCCAGGTTTAATTACGATAGGGATTTTTAATGAATACCTCACATCGTATAGGCTTGGGTACTATCTTCTTATGTCCTAATATTTAATATTCTTTAATATAATATTATATCCTAATCTTTTTATGTCCTAAAGTTTATTTATAAGTATATGTATGTATCTTTTTTTGTATTGTACATTTAAACATTGGCACACTTTTAAGGGTTAAAAAAAATATTAAAAAAAAAAGAAACCTGTACCTCTACAACCCATGAAGAGTACTGGACTCAGTACAAATAGAGATTCATTCTGTTTCTAGGCTAAGATCGTGACAATGAGGGGATTAGGCCGATATCACACTCAGCCGCTAGGTTTTTTCCCACTAATTTTGGGTAAACACTTTATAGAGGCTGGGTCTACCCCAGGAGGGTTTCCATACCCTCAGGTTACCCTTCGGCCAAAATAATAGAAATAATAATATTCTGCCTCGACCAGGATTCGAACCCAGAACCCGAGAACTTAGAACCCGCAAGAGTAGTCAAGTGCTCTATATGTACACTAGAACACGCCGCTTCCTTTATAGAATAACATTACTACTTTCGTCTCAAAGCCATTTTTGAGAAAATCCTAAAACAATGCTAATTGCATGGTATAAAGCTATACTTATGGTTAATCGAGTATGATTAAAAATGTTTCTATGACATCCCAGGCTTAATTTTTTTTTCTTATTTATTTATTGGAATTTACAACTGTATAATGTAATACAACAAGTAAATTTGAGTGGAAGATAAAAAGGCATGAAACACATGTAGCGAAGCTTCCCAATGGAAGCACTCTAAAAATATCATAAAAAAGAAGGTCTCTGGGCCTCTTCTTTTCAGACGCCTCGGAGGATTGTCAGAATTAAAGAGAAAGAAAGGATTGAAAAAAAGATTAGGGTGGGAATGGTGTTAGTTATGAAAGGAATGGTATCTAGATCGGGCCAAACCAGCAACATATGGGACATTAAGGTCTTTATGGATAAGTTTGTTCGTGACAAAGTAAGGACCATTGAGGATTTTACGAAAGATTTTGGATTTTAGGGATTGGATACGGGAAAAATTCGATGGTTTAGTAGACCCCCAAAGCTCTACTCCGTAAGTCCATATCGGCCTTATGATAGTCATGTAGATGAGTCTTTTGTAGTTTAGTGGACAATTAGAACGTTTGTCTAATAAATGTTGAAGTAGTCGAAAACGTCTTGCAGTTTCTTGTCGTTTGAGTCTTGTGTGAGGGTAATTTTTCCTTAAACAAGAAATTGAAATTTCATCAAAAATGACACACACACAGACATTTTGCGGAATTTGGTTTTGGTTTAATCGTTGAAATTACTACACTGTCTACGGAGTCCTAAATTTTGCCTTTCTTAATCGACCACCTCACATGGCACAGATACATAAGCACCATTTAGGGGTCACATGTAGCATAGTGGATAGTATAACAGCCTTCTGTTCTCTAGGTCACGAGTTCAAATCCGCAGATGGCCCTAGGATTTTTTAATAGGAGTGAAAAATCCTTAGTTATGACGTAAAAGGGTGGTCCCGAGCCTGTGCAATGTCTGGTACTCGGTAAAGACCCCTATCCTAATAAAACCTGGATAGGCAAAATTTAGAAATCCCACTGTATCATCGTCCGATTTGCCACAGCAGCACTAAGTGTCTTTAAATAAATACAATAATGACTACCACCATTTTACTTCCCCTCTGAAGTAAATCATGTAATCCCCACGGGATTTCGTAACTTGGAATCAGAGGACTTTAAAGCGTGTATTATCGGTGAAAACTGTAATTTAAACATTTTCAGATCCTTCAAAATAAATCAAAATAGTTCCTATTCATATCTTTTTGTTCAGTCCGCTGGCGTCCCACAAGGCAGTATCCTCGGACCCATTCTCTTCACCGTCTTTACAGCTGACATCCCAACCAATCCTAACACTTTCCTTTCCACGTATGCTGATGACACTTGTGTGTTATCAGTCAATAACTATTGCCTCTCAAAACCTACAATCCCTCATAAGAGACCTCCAGATATAGTGTCAGAATTGGAGAATGAAAATAAATTCAGACAAATCCCACCAAATTACCTTTACCCTCCGTCGTAAGCCAATGACATCCTGTCCTACTGTATCCTTTAATAATATTCCGCTTGTCCCGGCTGAACAGATCCGCTACCTAGGTCTCCTCCTTGACAAACGTCTCACATGGAATCCTCACACAACACTGAAACGACAAGAAACTGCTCGCCGATTTCGATTACTTCAACACTTACTTGACAAACGCTCTAACCTCCCACTTAACTACAAAAGACTCCTCTACATGACTATTATCAGGCCTATATGGACTTCCGGAGTAGAGCTTTGGGGTTCGACTAAACCATCGAATTCTTCCCGTATCCAATCCTTACAATCCGAAATCCTTCGTAAAAGCCTCAACGCTCCTTACTTTGTCACAAATAAAATCATCAATAAAGACCTAAATGTTCCATATGTTACTGATTTGGCCTAAACTAGATATCAATCCTTCTATGACAAACTCTATTCCCACCCCAACCCACTAGTTTCAACCCTTGCTTCCTCTTTGATTCCTGATAATCCTCCAAGGCGTCTGAAAAGAAGATGGCCTCGAGACCTTCTTGTTTGAAATAGTTACTGGAGTGCTTCCATTGGGTTGCTCCTCTACATGTCTGTGTCTCATGTGATTTTTCTTTTAGCATATTTACTTGTTGTAATATAAATTACAGTTGTAAATTTAAATAAATAAATATAAAAAATAAAAAAAAACATTTTCAGGATCGCAATATTATCCCTTAGTATATGTTGCATATATAGCTAAGCCAAAGTGAAAATCTCATTTTGTTTTTGGAGTTTTTGCGTCGGCGTTGATGCCTAGGCTGTAGGGAGTTTTACTGAAGGGCTGTAAAATATCTCAATTCCAAAGGTGGCAGTGACCAATAATAGCACCCCCAAAATGAAAAGACATGTTTTATGTTTCAATCACCATAAAGATGGTAAGGTGAGGAGGAGAGAAGCCTGGAGGAGGTTTACAGCTCGCCCTCAGGAGGCCAAGATATTTATAGCCTTCTAGTGTCTGTCCTAATACTGTCCAAGTCTATATTTTATGGCATTTTTAATAATACATATTCTCGCTTTATAGTTATAATAATGTATCCTAGGGATGAATGCCAATATGGATATAAATTCTGTTTGTCAATTTTTTAAGGTATAATTTTCATTTTCTCTGATTTAGTATTCTTCTCTATATGCATAAAATGATTTTAGTTCCCACTAACTCCCTTCAAACCACAAGACTGATTTTGATACGGTTTGCATCATAATTTAGGGCATTCTTTCCTGGAGGTTTATAGTAAAATACATTACAATTCAGCTTTTCTTTAAATGGGAAAAACAAATTTTCTGCAACTAAGTCTACAAAAAAGTATTTCTGAGATGTAACTAGTAACATAGGTGTATAATATTCCGTTGAAAAGCGCAAGATTTTAGAAAAGTTAATATGCACGAAATGATACAAATTGATATAAAGTTGTAGGCTCATAAACTTAAGAACATAGATATCTATTAGGAATGAGGGAGGTTATAATAGTTAAATGTGGCAACCTTCGCACAGTGGGCAATATGACCGATTTAGGTGGACAAAATTCTGAAACTCGTCTATATTTAACCTTTGAGGTCCCATATTACGGGAAAAAATATTTAAAAAAATTATAAAAACTAATGAATTTTTAACATGATTGGCGAGCGCACAGTGGTCAAACATCAAATTTATCTAAACTCTAAAACTTCCCAATATTTTTCATGTTTGACGTCCCAGAATACGGAAAAATATATACAAAAAATCTAATTATGGCTCGGATTTGCTGAAACCTGCTAATATATATATTTTATATGATTTAGGAAATTCTTGAAATCATAGATTGTAAAAATTTTGATTCGGAGTGTTGTGTCTGAAAAAAATTATTTATCACCCAAAACGCAAAAAATCGCCAAAATTCTTTGTAATATCTAAAGACTAGAAGGATTGATGAACCAAATCCTCGGGGTAACGTGGGGGTTCTATAGTTTTTCGTTTTTGAATAAAGGCATACATTTAAAATTGATAAATTAACTCTACAGGTGAGATTGCAATGTATATTTAATAACGAGTGTGGAAATATAATGTCTTATCTGTCTTAGCAATATCCATTGTTAAATAAAAGCAAAA